>VWZG01009485.1:396064-479562 GCA_013396735.1 Grallaria varia
GGGAGACAAAAAGTATGTTATTCTTTTTATATACTAATTTTAATATTTTTAATAGAATGTAATTAATATAAATAATAAAAATGTGTTAATTTAATCATTAAAATGTATGCAATACACACCAGAAACTGCAGCCAGACCTTCTCCTTGGCAGAACTTCCCAGCAGGGCAGGGCAGACAGGAATTATGGAAAACCATCCCAGACTGAGGCAAAAAGGTGCCAGCGGGACAGGGCTGTGGTTTGCTGCTGCCTGGTGGGCAGTAGTGGCCTGCTGGGCACAGGCTGCCCGTGCCATCCCTCCCAGGGTTGGGCACACGAGCCTTGGAAGTGCAGTAATACCCGGGAGAGCACGGACCACTTGGAGCCAAGAGTCCTAAAGAGAAGGAGCATTGAGTGAGATCAGCTGAGGGCAGAGCTGCTTCCCCTTCACAGTAAAACCCAGCAGCACATTCCCCACCAGGGACAGGCTGAGCTGCAACACACACAGAGGACGGTGGCACTCAAAGCACTGAGAAAAAGGGAGAAAAGCTGGAAAAAACTCACAGCCTCCCGCTGGAAGACACCACAGGCATCTCCCAAGCACCGCTACACCGGGATAAAACAACTCCTATGGGACACACAGAAAGAAAGGTGAAAGCAGAGCAAAGGAGGGGGAGGAAATGAAGCATCAATCAGTATTTGAACACAAGGGAGTCTGACACAACACCCTGATCTCCCATGTCTGTGAAGCTGTAATGAATTGTGTTCATGCTGGTCCTCTGAAGATGGGAATGTGGCCACAGAGGCACAGTCACTCACTCGAGGTCACTCAGCAAAATCAGGTTTATCACCCACCCAGAAGCAGAGCTTAGATTTACAGTCCTCAACAGAGTTCTTAAAAAGCAAATATTCCCTTGCCCTCACGTTGCCTTTATTTTAACTCCCCTCCAAAGAGATCACTCCTGTTCCCCAAAGACACACCTGAGGCGTTGCAGTAAAGCCCTGGAGGGCAAGGAAGAGGCTCTGGGCTCCCTCTGGGGCAATAGAAACCAGCTGAGCACTTCCCTCCCGTGGCAGTGGCTGGGCAGAGGCAGTTTTCGTTGGTGTAGTTGTCCAGGTCAAAGGGCTGGGAGGTCCAAGCAGCTGAGACACAAAACCAACCTGAGAAGGTCAAACATGCCTGAGAAACTCTAGCAATGACAGAGCCCCTGAAATCATCCTGAGTAAAGCAGCTGGGATGGCTTTGTGTGTAATGCCTGCACAGCACAGCCAGGACCATGCAGAATAAGAGACAGGTTAGTACCACCTGAATTTAGCAGCTCCATGGCACAGTTTTCCATGCAATGCTGCTTTTACAGATATACCACATCTGCAGAGATGGGAAGGGCTCTGGCACAGTTTTCCATGCAATGCTGCATTTACAGAATACCACATCTGCAGAGATGGGAAGGGCTCTGGCACAGTTTTCCATGCAATGCTGCATTTACAGAATACCACATCTGCAGAGATGGGAAGGGATCTCGCAGCCTTAAGTTCAGTACTTTTGTTTTTTGGCCACAGAGCTCAATTCAGCTGCCTGGGCAGGTTCAGAAGGCAGATGCAGAGACTGCTCGAGGCCACCAGACACATCCTACATGAAGGCTGAGCCCATCTGAACCAGCAGATGGAAGTCAGGTGGATGCCCAGGGTGTGTTCAGTCACACTGGATGCCAACACTAGGCAAGAGAATCAAGCAAGCAGACTGGAAGGGCTGTGGCAAGAGCTGCAGGGTCAGAGCACCAGCCCCCCAAACACACTGTCCCCAACTGCTGTGCAACACCACAGTCAGCCCCAGCCTCACCTGCATCACACTGGCCCGAGGGAGCTGTCAAGCCCTCCTTCCCACAGTAGTGCCCAGGGGGACAGGGCAGGCAGCTGTCCAAGCTCTGTGTCATGGCATCAGGGTTATAGTAGCCCCGGGGACAGGGAAACTCAGTGGCAAACCTGGTTCCTTTGGAATAAAGAGAGCAGGAATCTTTCATGGGCCATAAACACTACCTTGGCCATTGATCCTCCTATATCACTTTATGTCATCTTTTCCAATTTATCTAATTGCTGATGCTCACAGCCCTTCATGGCCAAGACAGTCTGAGTGCTGTTTAATTTGCCCAGGATGGTGTTAAGGAACATCCATATCTATCATTTAAAATATTGTTGGTTTATTTCTTCTGTGATGAACCAGACTGACACTGAAATGTTTTGCTCCCTGCAGAGATCATTTCTTGCCTTTAAGAAGAAGGATGTTTCAGCCTCACCAATGAGTTGCCTTGTCCTGTCTCACCTCTGGGGCAGTAAAATCCAGCTGGGCAGGGATTTGTGCTGTAGCTGGTGGTGTTCTCTGGGCAGTAGTGGCCTGCAGCACAAGGGAAGCAGGCAGCTTGCCTGGGGAGGTTGTTGTAAGTCCCTGCACGGCACGGGGAGGGAAAGCTGCTTCCTCCTGGGCAGAAGTGGCTCACAGGACAAGGACCTCCTTGCTCCCCCACACCTATGGCACAGGGTAGAAGAGGCATGGAATTGGAACTCTTCCCTGGAAATTATAAATTCTGTAACCCAACACGACAAGGAGGAATCAGGCTGTGCCCATTACAGGCAGGCACCCATAACCCTCCCGCTGCTCAATGCAAACACCTCCTTTGAGAACACAGACCAACTGCTTCTTCACCCTCAGCGTGTGTGCACAGGCACCAATCCCTCAAACAACACTAACACAGGGGTTTGAAGGACAGAGAGGAGGCAGGGGCAGGAATACTGGGGGGAAAAGTGGCATTTTTTTTAAAACCCTCCATTGCCAAACCCCCAAAAAGCTGTTCCCCCAGGGCAGCTCACCGGGTGGGGATGGGGAGGAAGCCCCAGGCAGGCAGAAGTACCCAGGAGAGCAGGGTCCCGAGGGGGCTGTGAGGCCAGTGGAGCCACAGAAATGGCCAGAGGGACACACTGTGCAGCTGGAGTCCTGCCAGTTCTGCAGCCTGGGGGGGGACACAAACAGGTTTGCTGTTGGCGAGGGTGCTGATGCCTTCAACTCTGCCAAAGGGGGAGCAACCATGGAGCTTTTATGATCAGTGCAAGGATGTGTCTGATGAGCATTATGGACCCGCACTTGGTTGCTTAAAGGACTAAGGGAGAAACCAAGAAGAGAAGGAAAATAAAAATCAGCCATCAGCAGAGCCCCAAAGCTCACCTGTCTGAGTAAGTGCCCATGGGGCATCTCTGTGGGGTACTTGTGCCAGCTGGGCAGAAGTGTCCAGGTGGGCACGGGCCACCAGTGCTCGTGTTTGTGGCTCCACTGGGGTTTGGGACACTTGCTCCTATGTGAGGAAGACAGAGCAAAAGTATCCTGAATTATGTGGGTTGCTATGCAGGGGCAAATCCTCTGTTGCCTACAGAATCGTTTAAAGAGGTGACAGAAGAGTATGTAACTTATTGCTGATTGTAACTTAGGACAATAAAGCCAAAAATCTGTAGTGGGATGGAATAGTATCACAAGGGTCCCAGCTTCCTACTTTTTCACTCCTTTTGCCCTGTGAATGTTAAATTCAATACCTCCTGTGCAAAAGAATCCTGGCCAGCAGGGTCCACTGGGAGAGGACAATCCCCATTCTCCACAGAACATTCCTGGAAGACCACAGAGGGAAAAGAGCATCAGTTAACTGGGAGGAAAAAAAAAATCCAAAAAAACCCAGGGGAGTTGCTGTGCTGCATGCACTGATTGGAAGGCAAAGTGGGATATCCTGAGAGAGTAAATCCCTCAGTAGCAGCACAGCTGGAACAAAACCACATCCCAACCCAGATCATGGTCCTGCACAAAGAGCCTATGGCTCACTGGGGACACCACCAGTGGGACAGGGATCCTCTTTTGACTGTGTATTTTTCTATTTCCATTTCCTAGAGGTTAAATAAACCAGAAAAAGTAGGAAGAGAGGGATGCAGAGAGATCTCCCTCTTAGACACATCCCTCTAGGGAGAACCAGAGTAATTTCCTGACCTGCAGGGCACTGCTGACACCTCTCAGCCTGGCTGAGGCCATAGGAGGGGTTGTAAGTCCCAGGAGGACAAGGATAAAAGTTGATCCCAGTTTTCTGAGGGCAATAGGACCCAGGAGGGCAGCGGCGCCTCAGTCCTTTGGAACAGTGAAAGCCAGCAGGACAAGGAAGGCATTGGCCTTGACCTGGGAGGGAAATATAGGAATTAAAAGGAAGCATGTAATAAATGAAAGGAAAATACCACGTGCACAATTTTCCTCTGCCTGGGAAGCAGGAATCGAAATAAAGTTATTTTGTAAGCACTCTTGCCGTAGCTGACCTTCAAATTTGTGTTTTCTGCCAGCAGTATTTGATTCAGCAAACTTCCCAACTCTGCTTTACTAGCCCTGGCGTGCCAGCAACCTCCCCATGCCCCCATTAGGTGGCAGGAGGGACAAAGGGAAAGCTGGATAGCTGCTCACAGCCTTCTGGGCACTGTCACTGCTACAGACCTCACACATGAGCTGCTGCAGGGTGGAAAGACATTCTGTGTCACACCAGAGAGAAAATAAACAACAGCCCCCCACCTCAACCCCTTTCTCTCTACCTCCAAATCCTGAATTTTCACAATGGCCAGAAGCTTTGAAGATGCAGATGAAACCCGTGGTTGGTGTCTCCATCCCCCCCATGTCACAGGGCAGTCACAAAGCCCCAGGTCCTCACCTGTGGCGTTGCTGTATTCTCCACTGGGGCAGGGAGAAGGTGCTGCTGAGCCTGCAGGGCAGAAATGTCCTCGAGGACAGAGGTCTCCAGTGACACCATCCCCTGGCTTTGCAGTCTTTGTCCTTCCCGTGCAGTAATAGCCTTAAAGCAGAAAACATTGGAGTCCCTTCTCCCTCTCCAAACCAGCTGCATTTCTAAGCAGCTCACGACGTTCTGGCTCTGCCTCACCTCGTGCACAAAGTCCCACCGGAGCATCTTGGCCAGACATGTTGCAGAAGAACCCAGGGGCACAAGGCAGGCACCACGTGGCATCTTGGGCTCCTCTCTGCCCATTCCAGGTGCCAGCAGGACACGGCATCTCCTTTGGGTGCGTGGTGCCAGCTGGGCAATAATGCCCTGGTGGGCAAAGGTCTCCAAATGGAAGCCCCACCTGAGGCAAGGAAAATAAACTGAATATGGGTTATGAAATCTCTTGGAGAGCCTTAAGGTCTCCAGCAATGCCAGATGTTCAGGACTCACGGGTGAGGAGGTGCTGGAACCTGGGCTGCAGTAATGTCCTGGCTGGCAGGGTCCTTCTGGCTCAGCCAGCCCAGCCTTGCTGCAGAACATCCCTGCTGGGCAGGGCTTGCAGGAACCTACTCTCACCACGTCTGTGTAGGTTCCCTGCACAGAAAGAACCACTCAGTGCCCCTGCCAAGGCACTGGAAGCCTGCTGAGAATTACTGCTGGAGAAACAAGTCCTTATCCTGACTCTTACCGCTGGACATGGGAGAGGAGAGGAACTTCCAGGCAGGCAAAAGTGCCCTTTGGGGCAGTCCCGGGGTGCAGCCAGGCCTGGCTCATCACAGAATGTACCCTCTGGACAGTCCCTACAGTGGGACTGAGCACGGCCCTGAGGGGAGAACATGGAAAGGACTTGGAAGGTGCAGAGTGTGAATAAATAAAGTTCGCACATCCTGCCAGCTCCCAGGGACTCCCTGCTAGAAAATAAACCCCCAAAGGAAACGACTTGCAGCTCAGATTTGGGGTAGCATTAAAGCAGTGGCAGGCACAGCCCTGATGTGATAGAGCAGGGACACACACACGTGTTAACTCACCCTTGCAAGGCCAAAGCCTCTGCAACTCTCTTCTAAACCTTCATTATGCAAGAAAAGTGAATAAAAACTGCCAAATGAGGCACAGACAACAGGCATGGCCTGATGGATGCGATGCCCTGACCCAAAGGTTCTGCAAAGAACACAGTTCCTCCCATTGCAAGGGAGAGCAAAGGAGGTGGTGATCACCCAACTTTGCAGAAGACCCAGGTCCCCCTTTTTTGAAGTCTCATGGGTTTCTCTTCACACGTTTTACAGTTTCCAAGGGTTCTGGTGACCCCACAGGTTATGACACACTGAATACGAGCACACTCACAGGCTGGAAGCTGCCAAGGGGACAGGGCTCTGGCTTGAAAGCTCCTGCTAAGGAATAATGCCCCTCCATCACCACTTGCTGAAGAGCACTTTTGGCACCTCCCGTGCAGTAGTAACCAGGTTCACAAGGTCCTGAGGGAGCTTGACTGTTTGTCCCATCACAGTACAGGCTGTGGAGGGAGAAAAAAAAACCTTGGATAGCAATAATGCCTTTGTTTTTTTTTTCCCCCAATGGATAGCACAGTCCCAATACAAAAAAAAGCCCTGAAGTCAACCTGGAATTTTAGAGACCTGGCTCCTGTTTGCTTTAAAGGAGTTACAGAGCCCTCTGTAAGAGGCTGTGGGTAAGGATGGGCTGTGATCACTAACTCGAGGGTTGAAAAATCCCTTTGCAATGGGACAGAACTGAGCCAGAGCCTCTGGATAACACTCACCCAGGTGGGCAGTCCAAGCACTCCTGGAGGCTCCTCAGCCCACTGAGGTTGCTGTAGGTCCCTGGGGGGCAGGGGATAGGTGAGGGACAGCCAGGTGGGCAGTATGACCCAGCAGGACACACATCCCCTGTCACACCATCTGTGGGCAACTGGAATTGGAAAGGGCATCATTGTTCCAAAAACAGAGTAAACGAGGTTAAAACATCCAAGGCATCATATTGTGGAGGATAAAGAACAGACGACAGGGCAATGCAGCAAACACAAGAAGAATAAACAGGGCTGACCTTTTTACAGCAGCAACCCCACTGCGATTCACACCCACGGAACCTCTTACCTGGCCACCTTCTAGTTAAGGGGGTGTCAGTGTTGAGAGGGGAAAATCTGACATCACTACACCCCCTTGGAGGGCAGCACGAGTGTCCTCGTGCCAGAAACTTGAGTGTGAGCAGCACTGAATCGTGGCTTTTGAAGTCACTGGGTTCATAAAAAACCCCACCACAAAACAAACCACAGGGGAGAACAATTAGATGAGGAGGAGAAAAACTTGCCAATGGGACTTACTGGAGTCAGGGCCATGCCCCGGCAGTAAAATCCAGCCTCACAGGGACCAGTTGGCCCAGTCTGTCCTGGAGCAGCACAGTAGAAACCATGGGCACAGGGGCTGCACTCCGAGGGTCCCGACAGCCCCTGCTTGGCACTGGATGTACCCTCTGGGCAGGGCTCAGGCTTGGAGCTGCCTTGGACACAGTAAAAGCCCTGCAAAACAAAGCCAGCCCCATAAATCTAGGGCTCTTCTTTTAAACAGGTCCCACCCAGCAACTTCTTCCATCGGGAAAACAACTCACAGCTGGGCAAGGTTTGGGCTCTGCCATGGCAGGGGAGTCACAGTAGTGCCCAGGTGGGCTTGGTTTGCAAACACCTTCACCCTCGATGCTGGAATTATCCCAGAAGGTGCCTGGCATGCAGGGGAAGGAGAAGGGGAATCCAGTCCCTGGAGGGCAGTTATAGCCAGGTGGGCAATCTCCTGTCTGAAAAGCAAAATACACAGTCAGGTTTTGTTGTCTCCTGCCTAAGGAAGAGAAATCTGTTCAGATTCAACACAGTTGCATCCAAGTTTTGTCTACAGTTTGAATAACCTCGTGTTTCTTCCCTGCAAGAAAATGGGGCAGAAAGAAAAGGGAAGGAAGGGAATGTACAGTCTGACCATGTAGGATGATTAGTTTAAGTGAGATGGTTGTAAGGTAAAATCTTGACACTGAGACAAGTATTACACATTTTGACTATACATTTCAGGGGGAAATGCTCTTCTCCCACACTTGGAGAAGAGCTGTAACTGACATGGAGTTATCACCTTGCTCTTCAATAAAACCATGGACTCATCCACATGGAAGAGAATCCAACTGTATTTTTTTACTTTTAAGAGATGCTTCTTAACAGTTATTAGTATTTGAAGAGTTCATTCCTTCCAGAGACAAAGCAATCACAACCAAAGATCCTGTAACTCATTAGATGAGGAGCAGCACCAATTCCTGATCTCTGAACTCTCTCTCAGAGCCTGCACTGACGGGCAGAAGGCAAAGTAAAGACAGAAAACACGGGTTAAACTCGCTCCATTAGCAGCTGCAGCTTTGGGGGGAAAAAGGTGGGAGAAGCTGGGCTGTACTCACAGGGTGGGGAATTCCTGGAGGCTCCATCCCATCTGTGTAGCAGAACTTCCCTGCGGGGCACGGGGAGCATTCAGTAGCACTGCTCAGCCCCCTCTGCTCCCCGTAGGTGCCATTGGGGCAAGGCTTAGCTTGCCAGCCCTTGAAAGGAAAGAGGAAAATGTTCTTTAACCTACTAATATTACTGCTGCCCAGCCCACAGCAGCTAAAGCTGGGAAAATAACTCAGAATGATTGTGCACAGCACCTCACAGAGTGTTATCCTGATAACATTAACAGTTTTATGTAGGGCAAATACTGCTAAGATCTGTGAACACGCCAAGGGTACAGAAATCAGTCACATAAAATCCATTAGGAAAGGTTGTCCACAGCAGAACTGCCCCAGAGCAGACTGTAACTGTGCAGCCTGAGGAGAGAATTCCGAGGGCAGATTCACTTACAGCATCTCCCTGGGGACAGTAGTACCCTCGTGGGCAGGCGTTTTCCCTGGGATCTGGGGCGTCTGCCTGTCCCCCTGGGCACAGGAGACCTGCTGGGCACACCATGACAAGGAGCATCGTCTCCAGGCTGGTGTGCTCACTGGAGCAGTAGTGTCCAACCCGGCAGGGCAGGCAGGAGGCTGAGCCCTGGTCCTGCAACAGGAAAGGATCCACTTTGAGAGTGTACAAGAATCCTTTTGCACGTCTGGCAAGTTGTGTTGAGGCCCAAAGCAAAGGAAATGGGTGCAAACTACTCTACAGCAGACCCTGCTCTTAGAAAACATTCCATAATACTCAATAATGCCAGACGTAACACGAAGACTTCCATTTAAAATTCCCCCTAAGCTCTGAACAGTAACAGCGTGCAATTCCGTGCCTTCACCCTGCAAAAAGACAGCCTGTGCTTCATAAATAAGAATCAAGCCCTTTCATGACTGTGGATTATCCATGTAAAGGGTTCTGATGCTCTGAGCAGTCAATCCAACACCCTCTGCCAGGGGAAAACACAGATATGCCCCCTCATCTTTCTTTGTTACACTGAACTCCAAGTGCAAACAAGAAATAACCTGGGTCTGTTTGTCATACATAAATCTCCATTCATCATTTATCTCCTCTCCAGCCTCAGTGAAGGGTCCCAGTGACAGCTACCAAATTTGTGCAGCGATAGAAACTGCTCTGGCAGGGGTACCAGGGTGCTCTGACAGGAGTGATGAGCCCCTTTGCCATCGACAGGGAAATGTGGCCATTATCTCCAGAGCTACTCATTACCCTTTTGGGGCAGACAGATAAGAACCAGACCTTAACATCTGCTTCTGAGAATAGTTGTGCCATCGCTGGTCCCTCCTGGGGCTCCATCCACTGGTTTTACCTCCCCAAGCCAAGGTGTAACTCCACTGCAATCCAACACTTCCCTTTTGAGCAGGAATGAAATAGAGGTGTCTGCCTGCTTTTTGCCAGGGTAAAATGTACATGAAAACCTGAAGTATCCAACTGCCCACAGGACAGAGGGACTGGGATTGCCAGCTCAAGCCTCTGGGATTGGGAGCAACAGCAAGAGCAGGATTTCACACCTGAGAGATGCCTTTAGCATCGTGCCTGCAGGAGCTCCAGACCTGGTGGTGTAGGAACATCCCCAGTGCCCTCTCTAGAACAGCACTTTAACTCCCTTGCAGGGCCAGCACGGGTGGCCAATGTTGTTTAAAGCTCTGTGCACAATCCCCCCAAATTCCCAGCGCCATCCTGGAAGGATCCAGCGCCTCCTCTCACAGCCTCAGCCAAAATCCAGCCCAAGGGATGCCAGGATAACATCAGTGCTGCTCACCGAGAAGTTGCCAGCCCCGCAGGCTCGAGGGGTGACGGTGCCAGGCTGGGGGCAGCGGTACCCGCCGGGGCAGGGGGTGCAGTCTGCAGCCCCCTCTGCCCCCTGTGCCCCCCGATAGGAGCCTCTGCAGGGACAACAGACAGGAACAGAGTCACAAAGAGCAGCCAAGGCAGCGAGGAAGGCACAGGGCACCTCTAGCCCCCATCCCTGGTTTTGTGAACAGAATAAACGTGCTGTTTCTGGAGCGAGAAACTGCCCGATTCACACAAAAGCACACAAAGTGAAAGGAATCCTTAACAATTCTGCTGCAGAGAGACATTAATTACAAGCCATAACGCCATAAAGAGGTATTTTCTTTCTCACGTGCACTTACACTGGGCAGGGCACTGGTTTGGAGGTGCCACTGGTGCAGAAAGCCCCTGCAGGGCAGGCAGAACAATCTTCCAGCCTGCCATTCCCCAGCCTGGTGCTGTAAGTTCCTGCAGGGCAGGGGAACTGTGTGCCCCTCCATGTACCTTCCCAACCAAAAAAAAGAGAGGAGAGAACCATCCTAGTCCTTAACACAGCCTTGAAAACAGAAGGCAGCAAGGCCTCCTGCTCTCTGTTGCTATTAAGGTTTATATGATTTACTTGTAAAGTCATATTTATATATAAAAAAGTCACACGCGGCTCTGAGCATCACCATTGAGCAACTATTGCAGAAAGTTTCAAAACTAGAATTGTGCTTGTACCAGACACTTGATGTGGCATTTCAGTTCTTTGCAAATTAAGGGGAAAAGAATAATGACACAAATGTGCTCAATTATATAGATACAGATAATAAAATATAAATGTAAGTAATAGAAATCATACATTTTATACAAATATATAAAGTGCAAATTTATATAAAACATATAAATATAATGTATATAAATATAAAATATAATATAAAATATACATACCTATAAAAATAAAAATAATAGTATAAAATACTGACTATACAGAAGGGACAATTTTCTATCCAACTGCACACTAAAACATTTTATAAAAGCCAGTGTGTGACTTTATGAGAACCCACGAAATTTCCAAAGCCAGAAATGAAGCAAATCCCCCTCATTCCTGTCCAAAGCTGCCTACCTGGGGGGCAGTAGTGCCCTGAGCTGCACACCCCGCTGGGCACACGGGCTCCTCCTGCACAAAACCAGCCTGCAGGGCATGGAGAACACTCCTGTGCCGAGCTCAGGCTCGTCCTGTTGCTCCAGGTGCCCGGGGCACACCTGTGCTGGGTGGGGTGCTTGGTGCCAGGCGGGCAGTAGTGACCAACTGGGCACGGGCTGGGGGGCTTCTGCTTCCCCCCTGTGCCTGCAAACACCACGACAAAGTGAACAGCAGCAATGCAGCCCGTTGGCTTCTCACAACCCAGAGCCCCCCCTCTGTCTGCATCTCTATGGATGACCCTGAGTTAAGCCTCTCCCTTATTTTGTAGAGGAAAGCCTCTATTTCAAATGGAATGACAATAATTTTTTCCCTCTCTTTAAAATGGGATGACAATAATTCCCTCTATTTAAAATGGTACGACAATAATTCTTCCCCTCTATTTAAAATGGCCTGACAAAAATTTCTTCCCTCTATTTAAAATGGGTGTCAATAATTTCTGCCCTCTGTTTAACATGGGATGACAATAATTTCTTCCCTCTATTTAAAATGAGGTAACAGTAATTTCTTCTCTCTATTTAAACGGGGGTGACAATAATCTCTACCCTCTATTCAAAATGGGACGACAATAATTACTTCCTCCATTGATGAGAGGTTCTATCACAGGACGAGTTACTAAAGCAACTATTCCTCAACTCAAGTATCCTGCACCGTGCCCTGCCCCATGCTGGTGTAGACATTTAAGAGAAGGTGCCACCAATAAGGTAAAAACTATAAAGGAATAAAGATAATGGGATATAAACAATAAAAATTATTTTAAAACAGTTAATGTAAATATAAATGAAATAAACTTAATACTGTAAAAACTGGGTGCTTCGAGGTCATGAAGTTAAAGCAGTTACCATGGATGGCACAAAGAGAGAACTTCAGAGTGAAAATCAGCTTGTCCAGTGGGCACAGCAACCTCTGCAGTGACTACAGGGAATTTTCCCCCATTTCCCATTGTTGTGACACCTCCCTGACCTGCTCTAGGACTTTCTGGTGGGCTCTGGGATACCTCCCAAAAAAGCAGAGCTCACTTGGTGCCAAAGCCACGTACCTCTCCCGCAGGCAAATCCTGCTGGACACAGCTCACACTGGGACTTGGAGAAGAGGTTGGAGCCATTGCCAACTGTTCCTGGAGGACAGGCATTGCTGGGAAAGTGAGGGCTGGATGATCCCAGCGGGCACACGAACCTGCAGACACGGCAGGGCAGCCGGGACAGAGGTTTGGGTGGTGCAAGAAATGGAAAAGTTTAATGCACTGCCAAAAGAACAGGATGAAGGAGACGGGGAAAAACAGAAGCGTTGGATGTCGTGGCTGCAATAAAGGTGATAAGGGGATGTATCCCTTAAAGGATGTTTGGTGGTTGTTTCAAATCATTTGAGCATGAAAATAGCCTACACACAGTGGGGGAGAGAGAGCCAAGGCCACTCCTAATGGGCCCAGTGGTTTCTGTAGATAATAAATCAAGGAATATGTCAAAAAAGGTAAGATAACTACAGAAATTCATTAATTAAACCAGTTCGAGCTGTCAAGAGGACTGGTTACAGCTGCTTTCTGAGTCACGTTGAAAAGGGCACAGTGAAGAAGACTACAAATTTCATTCTCAAGACCCCCGAAGAGCCCTGCCCAAGACCACTGGAAATCACTGCACAAACTCAGAGAGGAGGGGCTCAAGGTGGAGAAAATGGAAATTATTTCTGGGAACTGATTAGAATAACCCTGCCTTTTTCTAATAAAATAATGCATATGCATAGAGAAATAATGAATATGCACACTGTAATGGCATATAAACAAGCCTGTGAGCACAGAGAGGGGTGCAGGTTTTTGGAGGAGCCACCCCCCCGTACACCTGGAGCTGAATAAACGCCCCTCTGTAGAACCTCTTGGGTTGTGGGGCTGTTATTCCACAAATCAGAGGAAGCCGCTTTCCTTCACAAAGGAAAAACTGTGGAGATGAAATAGATGCACAGGCAGAGAGAGGAGGACAGAAACCAAGCCAGGCTTACCCAGGGGAGCACTCCGAGTCAGGCTGGGCTAAGCCAGCCTGGGTACAAGCCCTCCCAGCTGGGCAGGCTCTGCAGTCCATGGCCCCATCTTGTCCCTGGAGAGGATTGTATGTCCCTGGCGGGCACGGGACTGGGAAACTTGCTCCAGCAGGACAGAAATACCCAGCGGGGCACTTCAAACACGATGCAGCTCCTAAAGAGAGAGAAGATGTTTAAGGTCACCAAGGGATCACTGAGCTCAGAGGGTCTGACAAAAACTGGTCCGTTTGCTTTCACTGATGACCCTCGTGGGTCCTTCCCAGCTCAGAGTATTCCGTGACCCTGTGACACCAAGGAAGTTTGATGGAGGTCCATTCACACCAGGAATAAAGTTCCTGCAAAGCCAGGAGGTGGTGGTGTTGGATTAGCAGAGTGTTGGTGGCTGTGGAAGCTGGAAAATCATCCGCTGCATGCCCTGAGCTGTTCACAGATGAAATGAGACCCACTAAAAATAAAACAAAAACATCAGCCTGAAAACACCCTCTGCTGCAGGTATATTTAATAATCCCAGTGCCTGGGGCTCAGTTGTAAGGGAGTTTCCATGAAACAGGCACTCAGCAATAGGACAAGGGGGCACGGGCTTAAGCTCTGCCAGGGGAAATTTATGTTGGATATTAGAAAGAAATTCTTTACAGAGAGAGTAATTAGGCATTGGAATGGCCTGACCAGAGAGGGGGTGGATTCACCGTCCCTGGAGGGTTTTAAGCTCAGGTTGGACGTGGCACTGAGTGCCATGATCTGGTAAATGGACTGGAGTTGGACCAAGGGTTGGACTTGGTGATCTCGGAGGTCTTTTCCAACCCAATCGATTCTATGATTCTGTGATTCTGTGAAAACTGAGCCATTTCCCTGTTTGCATCCTGAATACAGAGAGATGAAGGGGTTTTGGAGGCTGGGGGTAAAACTCAGTACCAACACCTCTGAGTGACAGTTCAGTCGGTGATCAGCCCTAAAACCCCACGTGTTAAACAAATGATGCTTGTGCTGTAACCTAAATGAACATCAGCAGGATCAATACATAATAAAATGACAATCCCTCGTGGGTGTTACCGTGTTCACAAAGCGCATTTCATTACAAAAC
The DNA here is from genome assembly GCA_013396735.1 of Grallaria varia. Taxonomy (NCBI): domain Eukaryota; kingdom Metazoa; phylum Chordata; class Aves; order Passeriformes; family Formicariidae; genus Grallaria; species Grallaria varia. The sequence goes on from VWZG01009485.1 coordinate 410,375, forward strand.
GTTCCCAAATGTTTGACTTGGTGAAAAGGAAACACAGATTTAGCCCAGGAGTAGTTGTTTTCAACAGCAAACAAAGCAAATAGAGCCATTCCAAGGGAAGGGAGAACTGTTTGAGGGAGGCTGTTCCCTGGAGCACTTGCAGGATGGATCCCTGCTGCCTTCCAGATGCTCCTCAAGGAGACACTCAGGCTGAAACAGAGCCTTACAATATCCAAAAACCACCAGGACTCCATAAAATCCAGGCTTCCCCCTGCCCAGATGGAAGGCACAGCTCCACATCAGGAATTCCTCAGGGTGCAAAGCCAATTTAAGTGTCATCTCTCCCTCTCCTGCCTCCCACTTGCTCATTCCCACCCCTCGGAAAAACCTCGTTGTTTCCTCCTTATGTTTACCCAGATGAACAGGAGGGGGGAAAACCTCCCGGGTAGGACGGGATTTGAATTTCTCCCGACTGTAGAATCCCCCAGCTGGGAGCACAGCAGCTGAATCGACACACCCGAGGGGGCTGCAAACTCCTGGAGCTGTGGGACCCCTTCAAAACCCGCCTTAAGCTGACAAAACCTTCCTGAGGTGGATCTGCATTCCCGGCAAATCCAGCGGGATTGCCTTTCCACACGACCTGCATCCATCCCACTTCGCCGTGGGGATGGAAAATTTCCATTTCTTGCTGCTTTCTGGAGATGATGCTCCCCTTTGGAGCTCAAACCAGAATTAATCGTGTGGCTGCCTGGCCCCTTTATAGGAGACCAGTGACGGGGGCAGAGAATCCCACAATGGTTTGGGTTGGAAAGGACCATAAAGGTCATCTGATGCCACCTCCTGCCATGGGCAGGGACACCTTCCACCAGCCCAGGTTGCTCCAGTGTGGCCTTGGACACTTCCAGGGATGGAAAGGACCATAAAGGTCATCTGGTGCCACCTCCTGCCATGGGCAGGGACACCTTCCACCAGCCCAGGTTGCTCCAGTGTGGCCTTGGACACTTCCAGGGATGGAAAGGACCATAAAGGTCATCTGGTGCCACCTCCTGCCATGGGCAGGGACACCTTCCACCAGCCCAGGTTGCTCCAACGTGGCCTTGGACACTTCCAGGGGTGGGACAGCCACAGTTTTTCTGGGCAACCTCAGCATATTATCTCCAATCTAAGCATATAACCTGTTGTGCAGGACCAGGCTGGCCCCTGGACCTGCTGGGCAATAAATGGGATGCAGACATACTTGGTTTCACTGGGAAATAGGTACACCACACTTAACACACAGGCTGGTACCATACAGGCCATCATCTGCCTCGTGGAGGTGTATTTGGAGCATCCCGTGGTTTGTCAGTGTTTATTCCTGCGTCTCCTGCCTATTTCCAGCAGGCATTATCCTACCTTTGCCAAGTGTTCCTTAGGAGAGATGACAACATCATTATATAAAGCAGTACAGGCACAGCATAACAGCTTACATATTAAACCCAAAGAGTTTCTAAACTCAAATTTACTTTGCAGCTCCTACAACGTTTTTGTTTTTTTTTCCTCAGATGCTGCTGGCCCTGTCTCTTGAATTTTGCTGTCTTGATGAGATGTGAGGCTCACTCCTTGCTGCCCCGTGGAAATGCACTTCTGGGTTTAATTTCAGAAGTGGGTGGAAGGCAGTGATTTCCTAAACCAAGCTGGTGAGTATAAAAAAAAAAAATCATTCAGCAGTCAAGACACTTTAGCAGCTGAGTCATTTTCTAGAAAAAAAATCATCAGAGAGAAAATGGTACGGATTGATTTGAAGGAGATAATTATTTTCTTAGCACATGAGGAGGGGGGAAAGATCTCAGAGATGCAAAGGGAGACCGAGCCACTGAACTCCAGGTTTCTGCTCCTGGCAATGCACCTGCTGATTTGTAACCCTGGATAAAACATTCTGGGCTTGGGCCAAGGTTTATTGCAGTGAATTGAGCTCATCCCCTGAATCTCCCTCTATTTTCCTATTTGTATGGCCCTGTTAAGCAGAGAGAGGCATTTTTACACCATTGTGAGAGACATTAAGACACTCTGAAGTGCTCAAAACCAGGCGGACCAAGCCTCAGCCACATGTGATTATTACAACAAAAAGCCAGGTCTCCCTTTCCATAACTAAGCAAAGCTTCAGCACCAGAGAAGACTAAAAAACAACTATTACTGTGCCCTTTAAAATTATTTTCACCATTCCTAAATTGCCAAATCAAGTCGCTTTCAACACATCTCCCAGTCATTAGGGTGACTCAGTCCCACTGTATACAAAACAAACTTCTACCGATTTAGAAAACCAAAGCAAACAAAAAAATATTTAGAAGGAAACATCACAGCTGGAAGTCTGTGGAAGCCTTTCATGCACGTCAGAACATCCCACATTTCATCTGCTTGGCCCTTTTAAACTCTCAGGGCTTCTACAGTTTCTAAAGGCAGAAATCCCAGGGCTTTTCCACTGTTACAATATAAAAGTTTCCCCTAATCTGTAACCTCATTTCCCCAGGCTGCAAGAATGGGTTGAGGACGTTGTGACCGACCCAAACACAAATAAAGAACCCCTTTCCCAAAGGAAAAACCTGTGGTCAACTCCCTTTAATTGTGTTCCCCCTCTGTTCCCACTCCTAAGGGAGTTTGAAACTGAGTCTGAGTGAGGAGATGTGCTGTGAAATAAGAAAGTGTCTCCCGTGCAAAGCTGGCACAGCTGAATGAGCTTTATCCGGCCACTTTGTGACTTTGGCTTCACAAGTGACCCACTGGGGGACTTCAGCACATCCTTTCAGGCTCCTCCTGGATTTCCTTTCCTTCTGCTAAAAGTGCAATAATCACCTTTTCCCTCCCATTGCAACTTCTTTTTAGACTCTGCATAGGGAGATCCCGAAATGCCAGAGCCTGTATCCATAAGGGCAGTTCCAATGAAGAGAAAAAGGGAACAGGGAGCACTTCTGGATGTCAGAGCTTTGTCATCCCTGAGTGCTCCGCCACAAATCTGGTGCCTCCGAGGAAATTCCGTGGGTGTTCCTTTCATCCGGAGCTGTAGGACTGCCTGACCCAGAGCCCAGTAAATGAGACTGGAACAGCCAGACCCTCCAAAAGGATGCACTTCACAGCGTGATCTGCAGGGAGAATTTGTCCCCTCAGTGCCCAGAAAGGAGATCTTTTAGGACACAGACCTGGCCAGAACGAGGAGCTGCTGCTGGAGGTGTGAAGTCCCTCTTTGGGCTTGAAGCTCCCAGCTGGGCATGGAGGGACTTCAAGGCCATCAGGACAGAAGTGACCTGTGGAGAATTAAAAAAACCCCGACACGTGGTTCAGAAATGACATTCTGGATGACCCAGACTCCCCCTGCCTGAAAGAATTCCTTCCTTTTGTAAAATCGAGCTGGCAGAGAAAACTCAAACATTTGACACACCATGACATTTTTAAATTCAAAACATATAATGAAATTTCAAGCTAAATTAGTTACTTTTATTAGCACCATTAGAGTTAATTGTTCTCTCTTTCTACTCCAATTCTTCTGCCCTCTCCAAGATCATGAGGATTAAAGATCAGCTGAGGTGTTTTAAGGGCCACATTCCTCTCCCCACTTCAACATACCATTTTTCACTTAAAATCCTTCTGCCAGTTGTACACCAAGTAATGAAATGCTCACACCCACCGAGAATTAATTACTTTTTCCAAGTTAGGGTTTGTAGAACTGGATAATCAAGTGGTTCACTAAATCCCATGTAGATATTTGAGGAGTAAAAAGAAAAAGAAAGATTTACCTGTGGCTTGCAAGTGCCACTGCTATGTGAAAACCCATTGCTACGTCCCAGCATAGCCATGACACTTCACTCACGCATGCAGTACTAATTACACAGATTATATATAACTAAAGTCAGTCAAACCATGAAAAGGAAAGCTGGGAATCTCAGGCCTCGCCAGCTTGTGATGGGATTCAAAGTCCTTATCAAAGGGCTTTGCCATTGGGCTGGGTGACTTAGATTTAGGAACACAAGAGGGACTATATCCAACCCCAAAGCACTGAATTCCAGCATGGGATACTCTACATTTGCACCTGCAATCCCAGGCACTGGAAATAACAGAAATCCTCTCTTCTATTCTCTTATTCCTGTAGTATAACTATGAACTACTGAGGTCTTGGTCTACACCATCACCTTCACTACTCATTTCTCCATCTCCTGGACAACACGTGAGATACCCAGACTACAGGCACTCTTCATTATTTAATAAGAGGGGCTCTAATTACAGGGAGAATCAAGTTACTGAGACCAGTGACTCTGCAGGAGGCACCTGGAGCTGTTGATGAAACCATCTCCTCCTGCAGTGCAGGGCGACCAAGGAGAGAGAAAAGCAGGGGTAGGACCTCACATTGCCAACTGTGCCCCTGCAGTGCCAGCACTCATCCTCTCACAAGCTGACAGACACACCACACTCTGCCCATAAAGCCTTTTTGCAAGGGGTCACGTGGGTTAGGAATTGTGAATTAAAGTCCAAGGGTACATGGAGGGGATTATTTGCAATATTGGTGCTGCTTGTAGCTCCAAACTTCTGTTACCAAGGACCGTATGGAGGAATGGAGACAACAGGCAGGAAAAAAGCTAACCTTGGATTGCCAAATCCTCACTGAGCTTATACTCATTCCCTGGGATGTATAAGGGACATGCCAGGATTGCCATGCCGCAGAAAACTCCCTCCTTATGGGGAAACTACGCCAAGCAGCCATTGAGTTCTGAAAGGCTTATCCTGCCCTCTCACTGAAGTGAGCCATAATTCCAAAATGTAATGGTTTTGCAACAAAACCCTCTTAGTCTGTTCCCCTGCTGCCTAATTCAGCATCTCAGTGACAACGCCAGCAGCAATTTCCTAAACATGGGCTTATTGGATTTCTTTGAGAGTGTCAAGCAGAAAGAGAAATTAGGTAAGAAAATCAGTGTTCCCCTATTTGAATCCTAATGCCGACAGCTCTCAGTAGAAATGGGTACTTGTGGTAGCCACTGAATTGAGGTCCTGAAGTGGAGAAAGCTATAACTGTGTGTGAATCAATTTTACAGATGATCAGTTCAAAATCAGAGCGTGGGGGAGACGCTTTCTGTGTGAAGAGAGAAAGCAGGAGCTGCCCTCGTTGCTCAGCAACATTTACCCATTGAGACATCCTGGTGTCTGTCCCAGGGCTGCAGCAGCTGGACCTGTCCCATAAACCCAGCGAGGGTGAGAACTCTCCAACCCACCCCTGATTCCTGCTGTTCTCTCATTTTCAATCCCCTCTCTTTGTGGACTCTTCTGAACAGCACCTGCTTTATCTCAGAAATCAGTTTTAATGTCCAGTTTAACACCGGGAGCCTCTCTCTGTTCTGACACTGACAGGTCAGTTTTGACAGAGCAAAGGGCCTTTTCAGCCTCACCTCTTGGCTTTAATGCCCCCAGGAGATGCCCAGGAGATGCCCTTACCTGCTGGGCAGGGCTGGCAAGGCACAGTGTCTTCAGCTGAGGAGGAACCAGGGGCGCAGGGGACACAGAGGGTGCGACTTGGGTTTGGCCGCTGACCAACCAAGCAGTGCTGAGGGGAAAAAAAACACAAATTCAGAGCACCAGAAGGTCTCCTTTGGGCCATCGCTGCCCAAAGGGGTGTCCCAGAGAGGCCTGGGACTGCTGCTCCTCTCTTCTCTGCCCTCTCCCTTCCGAACACGGCTTCATCTTCAGTCTCCAGGGACGATTTCTGGAAGGAAAAATGTGCCTCAAACTCCAAGCTTTGGGCCCCCAGCCAGGGGTGCTCATGGTGGCAGATAAGCCAAGCACTGACATTGTCGGAATTGAGATGAAAAGTATTTTATTTTTTTGAAGAGGCCACTTATGTCAGAAATAGGTTCTTCCCCCTGAGGGTGGTGGGCACTGCCCGGGCTCCCCAGGGCAGTGGGCACAGCACCAAGGCTGCCAGAGCTGCAGGAGCCTTTGGGCAGGGACAGGGTGGGATTGCTGGGGTGTGTGTGCAGGGACAGGGTGGGATTGTTGGGCTGTGTGTGCAGAGACAGGGTGGGATTGTTGGGCTGTGTGTGCAGGGACAGGGTGGGATTGTTGGGCTGTGTGTGCAGGGACAGGGGTTGGACCGGGTGATACTGATGGATCCCTTCCAGCTCAGGATATCCCGGGATTCTATGAAGGTCTGAGATCTACGACCCCACTGAAATGTGGTGAATGCTTGTCTTTGCTGTGGCAAGATCCATATCCTACTATTAAACCAGGGGAGTCTGTCCTTTGTTGAGGAGACATTCACGTTCAGAAGAATGAACCTTTCATCCCTGGAGAAGAACATGCTCCTTCTGTACCTGTCTGCTCCGTCCATCGGGGCAGGCGAACCCCTCCGGGCATTCCCGACACTGCAGCTCTCCCTCTGGGGAGTGTTGGCCAGGCCTGCAGCTCCTCTGGACACCAGTGTGTGGATCACAGGAATATCCCTCGGGACACGCTCGGCAGCCAGCTCTGCTCTCCAGGCTGAGATACCCATGGGGGCAAACCTGCAGGGACAGCCCCAGGACCCACAGAGACACGGTCTTTGCATGAATAACATGACACAGCAGCTCCAGGCACCCTCAGCTCCAGTGGCAGGAAGGAAAGATCTTGGATAATTTCCAATATGTGGCCCCGTGTGCTCCTGAGAGTTCCCCACACGTGGTTTTTTCTCTCAGAGGGAATAAAGCGACACACGGAGGCAAGAGCTGCTTGCTGGATACCTGGAGGGACAACCTGCTTTCTCCGAGCCAAATCAGAGACAAAAACTGTGTGGGGTAGACTTCAGCTGGCCTGAAGTCTCTGTGGAATAGTTGGACTATGCTGGGAACCTTCTGCACACGTCAGGGTGATAAGCACGGAAGGAAAGGCTGTAACACCTGGAACAGAAATCTGGTTTCTAAAGTGATGAGTAATGTTTGCTGACATGCGTGGTTTGTGTGTCCAATTAGGAATTATTGATGTATAGAGAAACCAATGGTCCTTGGACATGTGTCCAGACTCAGGCCCATAAGAATCGCAGCCTCTGATACTCTGGGAGAATGCAGTAAAGTTCCTGTCCTGTTTCTGGAACAATACGATGTCGTTTCTTTGACCTGCCTCTAACTTCACAACAACAAAAAACAGTGCAGGAATTTCCTGAGAAACTTTCAAAACAGCCTGCAAAATCTGGGAAGAAGCCTGGAATCAGAACATTCCAAGTAGGTGTAAGGAGTGCTGGTTCACCTGCTGGCACTCTCGCCCTGTCCCAGCTCACCTGGCAAGACGTGATGTTGGCTTGAGCAGGGAGTTCATTGGCAGTTCCCAGGGGGCATTTCCTTGGAGCTGCTTGACCTCCAGGGCAACTGGATCAGAGACAGTGGAGTTATAAAGTTCAGTTCTTCAGTATCTCTGGAGTTCCAGCCCCTGCCTGCCAGTGCTGGTGGTGTGGAAATAGAGGAACGTCCCCTTCACCCACTGCTCAAACAAATGCTTTTGGCCACAGAGTCGTGGATCTGAATCAGATCTTTCCAGAACCTCAGAGGGTTCTAACACACGTGTGAGAGCTCGAGGATTGCACTCACACACACAGAATTTGTGACAAGAAATGTGACAGCCTGACCTCAGGGTTCAAGGCAGTTTGTACAAAGCACTGCCTTCCCTAACCTGCTCTGAGGCTGTGCCTCCTAACTCTGCTCTCATGGAATCACGGGTCAGAAAAGACCCATTTCTACTTTCCTTTAAAAGTGCAGAAAGCCCTGGACAGGTTTTTAAACCAAAGGGAGGGGTTTTCCTGTTCAACTGGTTATTCATATATAGGAAATTCCACTGTGTGGGGTTTTTGTGCCTCGCCTCCTGAAGTGCATTATGAGAGAACTCACGGAATAATCTGAATACAAAATATCCCAAATTCTTACCATTCTTATTTGAGGAGTGTAAGTTCTGAGCAGGAGGGAAGGAAGGACACTTACTAGAAGCCTGTAGGGCACTCCAGGCAGTTGCCAGCCGTGTAATAATGTCCCTGCCTGCAGTCTATGAGGCAGTGGCTCTGGCAGTCCATGCTGCAACCTGCAGAGAGGGAAGAGGTCCCTGGAAGAGAGGAAAAGGAGTAAATTCATGGCACAACCAACTAACACCAAGGCTTCAAGCTAAATGGCCGGTTATTATTACACCACGATGAAATATCACTATTTCCCTGCCCATTAGTGCACTCATTCTTAAGTTTTGATGGCTCAAATTAAGGAAATTCTTCCAGAATTAAAAACGGTCCCCTTAAGATTTTTAGGCAAATATTCTGAGCACAGAATTCTGGGGGAAATCCCAACTTCAGAGGCTTTATCAGACCAAACCACCTCTGTAGGCAGCAGAGAGCCTTTCCCATGTCTTCGTGAGCTTTAAAAAAAGCTTATGTTTTGTTCGCCAGGAAGCTGAAAAACTCAAGTTTTCAAGAAAGTGCAAACAGCACAGATGGAAAGAGCGAAGGGGTGAAGAAGGTGCTGTACTGCCATGTAATTTCATAATTTCAACAAGATACTACTTCTTTCTCTACTTCAGCTGTTCAGATCCCCACAGTAAGGGCAGGTTTACCCCTCCCTCCTTAGGAAGGCTCTTGACATCCTGCAAGAGGAAGGTGATAAATCCTTGACAAAGAACAAGATGCCCCAAACCTCAACTTAAAGAACTGAACAAACACTGAGTTATTTCCCTTTCTGCATTTCTTACCATCAGAATTAGTTATTCCAGTCTTCTGCTGTCCTACTGAATTCCCCCTGTTTTATTTTTTTTTAAAGGCAGCTTTGCTGTGGTAACCAGGAGGATTTCACCCAAAGTTCCTCACAAAGTGCCCGAGCAACCCTGAGTGTGCAGGGTGGGCAGGAGAGTTCCAGCCTTTTCTTCCCATCTCTTCCATACTCCAATAAGCACCTCGATGTTATTGTTCTTTGAACACACTGACATGCTCCTTTTCCCCCCTCTCTTTAGAAAATTAAAACCTGTTGGTGAATGCATCCCTTACCTTCTCTGTCTTTTCTCCTGCATGAAAGAGGCTGTGCATGAAAAAAGGTTGTGCAGCCACAGTTTGTGACCAGAACGAGCAGAACAATTGCCATCTCTAATGTCTTAGAGCTTGGAGAAGGTACCACCACAGCATCAATTAAAAAACAAAACCAAACAAAACTAAAGAGAATTCTACCTGTACAAGAAAGTTTCCCACTCACCTCTCAGGAAGATCCTCAGGCTACAGAACAAGATCAGCCAACTCAAAGCATGAGCCATGGGAGATTGTAAATAATTCTTTAAAAAAAGAAAAGCTCAGAGCTTATGTTTAAAATGTTCCTTGAGCATCTGGCGCTGCCTTTGTGGACGCTCAGTGTAACCAGATCCCTCCCAGGGAATCACTTTCCGATACAGCCTGAGGTGAAATGAACACCGAGCTGCAGGAAGAGAGGATGGACAAGGAGTTAATCCCACGGAAACTCCCCGCAGCACTGAGGCTAAAATGTGAGAAAACTCATTTATTCAGGAGATAATGTTCAAGCATCCACGAGGCAGGAGGCTCGAAAGCACACTTGGCATCGTCTCACAGATCAGTCTGGCTGCCCAACAAACCTCCCTGGGAAAAGGACCCTGCAGGGTCACAAATGGCTTCTTTTTCTTCAACACCCAGGTGAAACATTCCCTGTTTGCCAGCTATTTGTCCTGCACTTTTAGTTTCTTTCCTGGAATCTGAAAACCCAGACAAACTCTTTCTAAGACAGCATTCTCCCTTGTAATGTTCGTTATCCATTAATTTTTCCTTTCCCAAGGTAACCCTGGGATGATGCACAAAGGCTGAATGCAGTGCTGGGAAAAAAAGGGGGAAAAAAAAGCTCTTCTGCCTTCCAAGTTTCATAGAATCATGGGATGGTTTGGGTTGGAAAGGACCTTAAAGATCAGTTCCAATCCCCTGCCATGGCTATGGAGATCTTCCACCAGCCCAGGTTGTTCCAAGCCCCATCCAACCAGGCCCTGGACACTCCCAGGGATGGAGCAGCCACAGCTTCTCTGGGCAGCCTGTGCCAGGGCCTGCCCACCCTCCCAGGGAAGGATTTCTTCCCACTATCCCATCCAACCTTACCCTCTGTCAGTTTGGAGCCCTTGCCCCTTGTCCTGGCATTACATGTCCTTGTAAATAGTCTCCCTGTGCCAGTTTCACGCTGACATAACCCCAGTCCAAGGCTGGTTGTTGGATCACACAGGATTATTGGGGAGCACCACCGTGTAAAAACCAAAGAGACCCTCATTCCTCCATCCCACAGGAGTGTCTGTAGAGAAACCTGCACGGCTGTTGATGTACCTGCTCACTTCTGGAAGCCTTTCCAAAAGGAGTTGAGAGCAATTGCAGAGGTCAATGAAAGCAGAATTCCTGTTGGGAAGGGCAGTCCTGCTACACACCCCAGGAATTTCACTCTGTGGCTTCCTGACTTCACTTGCTGGAAAAGATCCTCCTTATGTGGACCAGAACACAAAGTGCACGTCAACCCTGAAATGTCCGAGTCCACTAGTGAAGGTTATGGGGAGCATCTCCAGGCAGGAGGGAGGAGAAGCTCTGACCACCATGCAGTGTCTACAGAGGGGTCTGATGCCTGCCTTGCTAACTAGCAAAGCACCATCTGTTGCACTTCATAAAGACTTTAATTAAACTCCTCCAGTAGAACTCAAATGTGTCTTCTCTTCCTATTCTACAACTATTCCTGAAAATCTCTGCAATTATCTTATATTACAGACAAGAATTGCCAATTAAAACCTAATCAACACAGTGTAAAGGCAGGCACCAGGCCAAGTGCTTCTAATTTTCTTCCCATTTTCGACCTGCTTGTCCCTTATACTTCAGAAAGTTCAGAAAAGATGGGCGATGCAATAGGAGGCAGCAAAGATAAGAGAAATGGTTTGATTCACTTTGTCTCGATTCCACTTCCCTAATTAAGTATGGAATGCTCAGATTTATGCAGAGATAACTCCCAGGTCAAATTCCCTCCTGTGATATGTGATAGAGTCAGGTAGGGAAAGGTTTGCTCTTTTGAGGGATGAAATCCTGACCTTGTGCTTGAAGATGGTCCTTCCTCTTACCAGCCAAGTGGAGCTCTGAGGGGGTTGGTGGCTTGCTGTCCATCACACCCCCATCTAGGAAAGCACAAAGCCCTTGAGGATTCCCAATTCCAAACACAAAACCTCTGAAAACAGGTTCTGAGTTCTGACATCCCCTGGATCCACGCCAGTTTTGACCAAGCCCACTTCCACCATCTCCTGCTGTTGGCAACAACAATGTGACCTGAGGTTGTTCTCCTCACGCTCAGTGCCACAGGAGCAAAGCACTGTGAGACAGCACAACAGCCTGGGGCTCAATCCAGGCCTCTGGGATTTGCTTTCCCACAGCATCACTTATTCCAAATATCCCAAACTCCCTCCAGTTTACACTCAGGGTAAGCCACAGCCATCTATTCCTGGCTACAAAGAAAACTTACTATTATTTCATCCCCTTCTGTCGAGAAATAGACACAGATTGAATTATAAATCAATTCACAGGGGGGTGAACGTGGCTCCAGCAAGGGAAATAAATAGCCATGTCTTCTTCTCCACTGCTGGCTTTGGAGGTCTACCAAGGATCAGCACATTCCTCCCTCTGGGATACAAACAGCTCAGCTCCCAGCACTGGCACGCTCCTCTTCTCTCCACTCCACTATTGCTCCAGCAGTCCTGACAGTATTTGAAAAAGCTCTGATTTTTCTTGATCTGTTTGGTCAGTCCTAAAGAAACCAGTCGGCCATGTAGTGTTTAAAGTCCTTAGAAAAAAGGGAGGCACCTTTTTTGTGGCTTGAACGCCTAAGAAAGGTCCTGCTCAGCTCAGTGGCACTGGTGACAATGTCCCAGGTGTGGAAGCAGCAGCAGCAGCTGGGAATTGGGATGTCAGTTTTCAGCTGGGCAGAAGTGGAAATACCATGTGCCTTCCAGGTGAAAAACCTTAACTCTTGCATCTTGAACATCTCCAGCAGAGACATCCAGTATCTTTTTTTCCAGGATTTATGGTGTATTGGGAAGTTGGCTGGGAGACCCAGCGCTGCTGTGGCAGCCAGTCCCTGAAATGGGCTCTGATGTCAAGGCTGGCACAACCCTTGTTCCTGTGGGAGATGGAGGGGCTAAAATGAAATATCTCCTCTAGCAGGAAAGTGCCTGAATAAACCAGTCACTTTAAAAGTCAATAGTAGTCCCCAGCATTCCTACTGTACCTTAATTGGATTGTACAAACAGCCCATAATTTGAAATGTCTGTTTCCCTGCTTGGGTTCTTTGTCTTTCAGCTCCCTTTTGTGTGCTTCTTCTGAAACTGTAATATGCTGTGATAGTTTAGATCCCTTCTTGTGACCTCATCTCATGATAGATAAATTCTTACAAGAGTTTGCATGAGATGAAACTAAAGAGAAATTACATTCTTCTGTGTTAACACAGCCTTTCCTTAATGTAGCTAATTTGTGGTTAAGGCTTCAAGAGAATTACAATTTTCTGAGAATAACATGAAGTGGTAGAGGGCTTTGTATGAACATACCCTGCAGTAATTATGTATGTGTGTCACAGAAGGGCTAGGGAAGTGTTCTGCAGACTTTGTATGGCCTTCACATTTGTGCAGTGATCTTCTCATGGCCTCTGGTGGAGGATCTCAACATCAAAAGGGAGTAAAAAAGGTGAGGGAATGTCAATTCTCTGCTGTGCTGGAGCACATCGGACTTAAAGTTTCTCTTGGGGACCTTGTACATGCTTATTCTAGATCTGAGAGAACTAACTGATGAACCACTTACTGGGGGCAGGGACTTGGCTTGCAGAAAACAACCAGCATTGCCCACTGCATGCTGGAACACCTCCCAAAATATAAAATACAGTGAGTGTTCTTTGGAAGAACAAAAGCTGTCAGTCTCCTTGTTAGCTCAGCCAAGTGATCACGGGCAGTTTCTAGACACAACCGAAAACCCGCAGATGCTGCACCTTCATTATTATTCACACAAACCTGGCTTTCCTTCTGCTCAACATTTAATGGTCCAGTAAGCAGGACAGCAGCATCCTCGAAAGAAGAGGCAGCCCAGCCCTCCCTTCTTCACGCTCTGCTGAGGTTTCTATTAACACAGGGACAAGGGCTCCTGTCCCAGGCTCCTGCTCTCTCATTAGCATTTCGGTTCCTCACCGGAGCTGGTGGACCTTGAAGGATTTCTCCCGTGTCAGCTGCAAGATGGGAGGTATTAACAGAAGATATGCCTCAGACTCACAGGAAGATCATCACAGGGGTGAGAGAGACAATCAGCCAAAGGTCTGTTGTGTCGGTGCCTTGCAGAGCAGAGGGACAGCCCTTCCCATGGCCTTCCTGGTGGGATGAAGGACTCCCAGGTGGAGTGGGTGATCCCCTCTCCAGTCCTTCCGTTTTAGTGCTAATGGCCAGTCCAGCTGTCAGAGATCAGGGCAGGGATGGCAAAGCACCATTAAAAGGCTCAAGATTAAAGGTCATCTGCAGCTGTCCCTGTGGTTTGTCCTTTGCTGTGTATGGGGAAGGATTGTTCGCTATTGGCAATGGTGCAGAAGCGTGAAAAGGAATTAACCTGTGCACTGTATTGTGAAACTCTGAAACAACACCTCAACCTTGGCCATATTGACTGCCATCAATGGTCCACTCTGGCCTCCAATCGGGAGGCATGGAGACACACCATCCATAACACTGCTGATTCCTTTGAGAATGCACGCAGAATCAGTCTGGAGGAGAAAAGACAATGCAGAAAGAACCGTGCCTGGCCAACACCGCCCATGGAGACTTTCTGCTGTGCCTTTTGCAACCAGACTTGCCCATCTCCCATTGGCCTTTTTAGTCATCAACGTGCCTGCAGCAAGTGTGGGGAGAGCCCTTCCCAAATCTTCATTCGCGAAGCCGAGCCATGATGATGATGTATTGTGCTGATCTTCATCCAGGGACCATAAAACGTCCAAGGGTGAAATAGTACTGCCTGTTTATAGCCAGCTGAGGGACCAAGGGGGGCATTCTGTCCCTGGCTATGTGGGGAAGAGAACTGGGGATATTGCTGGGTTTGAAGTGAGAGTGAGCACCAGCCTGCTGGGTGAGAATCATTTGGTCTCATGTGCTGCTATTGATCAAAAACACTCTGAAAAAAAATAAGGACTCATGCCTTAGATGAGGGCTGGCAGGAGGTCTCCAGCTGTAAGGCTTGGCTTGGGAGCTGAGGGTGTGGTGAAAGGGCAGATTCCTCTTTTTCACTCCCCAAAAGATGCACAAACTCCTCCCGCAGTGATCTATACACCAATTCATGAACTCTTTGCTGCAAATCACTGTATTACGTATCTATTTAGTGGAGATGACGTGATGATTCTGCTCTCAAACTTTCTACTTCAGTTGCCTTCTTGGGTTAGGAAGCCACTGAAAACTCGCAGCTTTTAGGGAGGAAAGGATTCCCTCTGTCTCAAGTGTTCCAGACAGGCTGAGAAATTCAGTGTTTTTTATATCAGCTTACAGACAACATTCTGCAGTAAGGACTTGGAACCCTTTGCAGGACTATTTCTTCTTGAGCTGGTAAAATAATGATGTTTTGAGAGAGAGTAGGTGTCAAGAAACAAGGAGATAGCAGCAAAACAGGCTGCTGCGAGAGAGGAACTCAATTGTTTGCCCCCAAGATGAACCTCTGGTAAACGTGAAAATGTGTTTTTTCCACTCCTCTGGCCTCGTTGCTCATTGTCCAGCTGTTGCACTTCGCAAATGAAAAACACAACTCCTTTTCTTGCTGGGCCCTTTTGTTTGTGCTCCGAGGAGGAACATCTGGGAGGAGGCTCAGCCTCAGCTGTTCCACAGGGTTTCTATGGAAACTCTCGGCTCTCCAGCAGGTTCTCCAAAGGGCACGAGCTGTGGATGCCTCTGAGTGATGATGTTCACATGCTCCGGAGCATCATCCGTGGGCACCAGCAGGTCCCTGCCATGGTTGCCGTGGCGACTGCGTTTTCCCTGGTGTGGACAGCAGAGCTTTCGGCACCTCCGGATGCTGTTGATGGAGCATCTGCTGAGATCTTGAGGCCCCAAATGATGGCAAATTCCCTCCAGGTGCTCCTACCAATGAACGATGGTGTTGGGAAACTTCTTGCAGAAAATGGACATATGAGCGACCTCAGTGCTTTAGATGCAGTTATGCTGCCAGGCCTTTAAGACTGCAGTGAGAAGCTGCTTGTAAGAAGCCTCTGTGGAGATCAACAGGGAAGAAGAATGTAAACTTACAGAAACTGCAGCAGAAGAACTGAAAAACAACGGCACAGAGAGAAGTCACAAGGACTTTATTTGACACCAATAGAGTTGTGTGTTGTTCGTATTAACCAGTCACAGGGTGGTTTGCAGAGTGTGTGCAGTGTGTGAGCTATCTGGGCTATTTAAGGGGTGTTTTCACAACAATAAACGGCATTACCTTGATCATATTGGTCAGTTCGTGGTGTCCATAAGTTTCCCTCGCAATACGATGGCCCTTTTTCCAAGTTGCACTGCTGAGGTGATGGGGCTTTGGAGTGGGAGCTGCGAGGGGCTGGAAAGGTTTCAGGCAGGTGTTTCTGGAAAAGCTGTGTTTTAACTGAGTACACTTATTTAAAAATAGGGGGCAAACTACTAAAGTAGAAATGCAAGGTGATGACATTCCAGTGCCTGAGCTTTAAAATAGATCACCATTTCAATCAAAGGGTGTTGCCTCATAGAACTCAGAGGACAGTCCTGTTCAATCCCATACTGGATTCCTCGCTAGGGATCCGTGGGGGCCTCTTTAGGAAAGGCTTTAAGGTGACCAAGTTCAATATTCCCTGTAGCTTTGATATGCAATGGCAGTGGAGACAGCCTTTGGACAAGGGCTTAAAAGCTGGGAATTGAGGTTATTCAGCCCCTGGTAGAACATGCTGAGTGTTTAGCCCAGACCCTTTCTAGGTATAAATTGTCTTGCAGGAGTCACACACTTGGTGTCACCACTGTTAATAAATAAGGGTGCCTACTTAATTGAGAGCTGAAAGGGTCTTACAGCTGCTGTGGGTTGGAATGGAGAAAAGGGGTTTAATTTCTGTGAACCTGGAGGCTCCTCGAGTGCAGTTACTTCTGACTGCTCGTCCACCCTTAACCAATAATGGCTAAACCAGTAACAGCCTGAGGGGCATTTTTGAGGGTGTTGCGTTCACAGAGGGTCTCTTTCCAAAACCTCATTGGGAGACACCTCTGAAAAGTGTGGATTTAAGATAACTGGCTTCCTGATGCTCATTAAGAGCCCAAGGAGGTATGGAAGGGCTCCCATTCCGCAGTACAGGGGTTACACAAGGTGCTTAATCTGTTGTCACATCTCACCTCAAATCTTCATGAGAGGTGCTTGCAAAATGATTCTGGGATGAGACACTTCTCACCTGGGTTCAGCTGTTAATGATAATCCTTGCTGACAAATGGGAAGACTCAGACACCGACTCCGAGTTTGTTCCTGTAGAGTTTAACAAGACTTGTGTTAATCCAGCCCTTTTATCCTTTGACTGCCTTGTGCAGTAGATGCTCCTCCTTTCTGTGGGTAAATAACTACGTGAGTGCACTGCAGCAGGGAGTGGCTGTTAAACCTGGGACAGGGCTGGGTGTATTTGTTAGTTTTTTATAAGCAGGACTGTCCTTCTGCCTTTTACTGGCTCTGAGAAAGCTTAGTACTGGCAGGGCCCATTAATTTTTAATTTAGTCCTCTCTATGCTGCACTGCTGTTGTGGTTTATGTGGATATTATGCTGGAAGGAAGGCCTGTAAAACAGGACTTTAAAGTTGGAAAAAGGCATGCTTGTCATACATAATATGCATGCTGTAGTAGAAATGAGGGGGTATTTATAGTACAGCTAATATTAATTATTTTTATTGTGATGTCAGCCTTGCAGGTCAACTGAGAAGTAAGATGCTGTGGAAGCCAGAAATCCCCAGACATTAAACTAATATTAATATGAAACGTTGAAATGTGCTTAATTTCCACTGCTGCTTTTGTTTAAAATGGTTTCTTATATAAAGCCACATCAACAATGTGATATATTATTGTGAGGAAGGACATCATTTAGTCCCACTACTGTGGAAGCCCATGTACTTGATCAAAGACAGAGCTAGGAGGTCCTTAAAATAAAGAACTACTGGAAAATAACACTTTTTGGTTAGCAATTTGCTAATTTTAACTGCTAACCAAATCTCTCTGTTGCTTATACTTTGTCAAGGTTATTGGCAATATGAAAATCTTCCTGTTGTGTTCCAACTCTCCTGTAGCACGAAATCCTCCGGGGGATATTTATGATTCCCTCTGCTTTATTGAAAAATCCTCCTGAGAGGGGAAGCTGAGGGCAAAACCCCTGCTGTGATCCTGTGAAGCTTTGGCAAGAAAGCTTTGTAAGAGCAGCAGAAAACCCCCCAGGCCTTGGAGGAGCTGCTTTGCACCCATCATGGGAGGGCTTCCCGTGGGATGCATGAGATGGGGGCTCATGGAAGCCTTGGAAGGTGTCTGTTAGGGCAGGTGCTGAAGAGGTAAAAAATGCTTCCCCTGAAATCTCCTCCTGAGGTGGTGGTTTCCTACAAACTGGAATTCTGGCGTTGCCCTACGAAGGTCCCCTCGGATGCTCCACTGGGCAGGAGGTGCTTCCCTTGCTCTGCTCTGGGTGTTTCAGCCAGAGCTGTGCCTGAGCTGGTTGCATGCGAATGGAGGCTCAAGTGATGCTAAATAATCAGCTAATGTTTCTGCCCTGACCTGCTGAAGACTTCATGGATCGATATTTTCAAAGCATCTGTGCTTTGTGTACCTGGGAACTCTCCCTGTGGAGCTCCCACAGCTTTGGAGCCCGTGGCTTTTTCAGGGCTTCATCCTCTTGTGCAGGATGTGGGAGTTGAGGAACAGCTGCTGTTCTTGATGTGTGACATTGAGCTAAGCCACTCTCTTCATCAGAGATCCTCAGTCTGCACGTGGAGGACAGGGTTGGGGTTGGTTTTCTCTCCCTCAATAGGAGAAAACAGTGGAATGTGGAAATAAGGAACGTTAGAAACACTTTAGAGCTGGCTTAGTTGTTCTTCAGCCTGCCTGCAAACAGGTAACGTGCAGCAAGACTTGTTCTGTCCCGTGCTCTACCTGAAGAGCTCAGCTTAAGAACCAGCTGACTTGCTCTTGTTCTTGAAAAGCCTGCTGACACAGAGGGTGACTGATTTGAAAGGCTCACACAGCCTGAAAATTGCAGCATCTTAAATCCCTGAAGCTTCCCTCCCTCAAAAAAAAACAACCCCACAACCTAGAAAGATAATGAAAACTTGATGAAGCACAGGAGGAAGTTCCTCGTCAGCAGCCTGCAGTGGTGGGCAATCGGATTTCCACAGCTCACTAACCCCTTAAGTGTTTAATAAATCCACGAGATCTGCTCCGAGGATAAGGTGGCCCCGGGATCTAACCAGGCAGACTCCACCTGCTGTCATCCTTCTCAGAGCTGACCCCGCACGGCAGGACCAATTACCCAGCTAACAAAGTGGAGACAAGTGTCTCCTTTGGTGCCATCCCATCCCCGAGCTGGGGATGCTGCGGTTGCCATGGCGACATCCCTTGAGAAACTGATAAGGGGACCGGTTGAGATAAAGTGACTGAGAGCTCGGAGGGGGATGTAGGTTTTTCTCCTCCTTTTCGTATGGATTTTCTTGGTTAATCATGTGCCCTGGCATTGACAGGGTGAGGGATGGCCCTCTCCGAGCAGCCTCCGACGCCGGCATCGCTCGCCGAGGTAAATTGGCACGTTGAAAACGTAGAGGAACCTAAAGACACGCTGGGAAATGAGTTGGTGTGCATGAAACCCCAAGGGGAATCCCTCCTCGCAGGCTGCAGCGCAGGGAAGGAGCCACTCAGGCAAAGAGCCACTCGGGCTTTCCTGGAGTTTGTTTTTTAGGCTGTCACACTTCGTGCTGGTGACACTTGTTTTGTGTTTCAGGGTAAGAATTCACATTCCCTGCTCCCTCAGCTGCTCCTTAAGGAATTGCTACTGGCCACGGAGCTGTAGACCTTGGCAAAGGAAGAGTTGCAAAGCTGAGATTTTGCCAGGAAAGGGTAACTGGGGAGCTGATGGCAGCAGGCAATTGATGTCCTAATCCCCTGGCTGGTGGCAGGGGGTCCAGTTGGCACCTCCAAAGTGATCCTGAGGATGAGCTGCTTGTCTCTCCACCCAGAAGAATCCCTATGGAACTGTGTGTATGTGTGCTTTATTTTTTGGGGAACTCACCTGCTTGACCCTGTGGCTGGTGAGCAAAGTATTTCAAGTTCTGAGCCATCCTTTAGCTTTGTATCTGAAAAAAACTGGGCTAAAAGGCAAGCCTAAAGTTCTTCTTTTTTTTTTCTACAAGGTTGTCTAAATACAATAATGAGAAGTCTAAACTTCTGACAAGCTGACTTGAGTATTTGAACAATTCAGCAAAATTTGAAACAAGTGGAAACAGCTTAAAGTGAAGCCTTTGATGCAGCAGGTTCAGGACTGGCCGTCAGCCTGATTTATTGATACTAACTTGTTCAGGGATCCTGGGAAAACGGTGTCCCAACTTCCTGCCTGCCTTTGTTTATTTGGTATTAAAAGTACTGCCTGACCTTGAATCACTTAAGTCTGTTTAATGTCTCAGCATAGGGAGGATTAAAATACCATGTCCTGATATTGCATATAACCACATTGCCCTAAACCAAGATCCCTTTCTGTGCCCAGAATGGGCATTTTCTGCAGTTTTGTTCTTTGTTTGCCCTGTCAGCCCAGTGATTGATGACCATCTCTGTTCAAGCCTGTGTTCTCTGTGGCTCAGCATTTCCAGCTGTGGTTATGGATCAGAGCAACGTTACCCAGACCAAACAGCTATTGATTAAAGTGGCCGAGCTCTGGCTCAACTCTGAGAACCTCAGTTCTGTAGAACTGCATTCCAAGTGAGTGCTTTTTAACAAATTCTGTAAGAAATGGCTTCTGTGCCCTTCAGGGGTGTGAGATGTAGCTGTGTGAGGGCACAGACCTTGACTGGCAGCAGCAAAATACTGATTTGCATGGAGAAGGCAAATCCTTTACACAGTGCACATAATGCACATTGTAAAACAGTTACAATAACATCCACTGCAGCCATGAAAACAATTTTACAGCAGATTAAACACACTTAGAAAAAGGGGAAAGATGAGTGAGAAGGCAATGCTGACACTAAATTAGGCTTGAGTCAGCAGCAGCAAGAGAGCAGAAGAGAAAATGAGAAAATATTCCAACTGTCCTCCTGCGTATTTTTTTTTCCCAGGCACATTCTGTGTTCGTCTCTTTTGTTGGGGTGCTGTTGAATTGAGAAGCTTTGCTGCTCTCCAAGATCATGCCTGGAAGTGGAAAACACTAGGAGTGAGACAAGCATTAACTGGAATAGTGCTCAGAGGGCAAGCCACTTGCATTGTTCTTGGACAAACAGTGGTTTATTGGATTTGGTCTTCTCCCTTTGTCATGTCACATAAGCTGGGAATGCTTGAGAGTATTGGAGTCACATTTCAGTGGATCACTTGGTTGTCACCAGCGTTGTGTGATGTATTTGAGGTGCATTACCAAGCGTGTGGTGTTCCTGTGCATGGTTTGGAAGGTCTGACAGGCCAAATTGTTTGTGTCAGTGAGGCACAGAGGCTCAGGCAAATGCTGAATTTTAGTCTAGACAAGGTCTTGGATGGTTTCAGGCTGGAGGAACAAATGAGTTCCATGCTCAAAGTCATTGTAAACCTGCAGGGGATTGGAAACCACGAATTCTGGATGCACTAAAAGCTGGGTTTAGTCTCTAAAGCGTGGACCACATAGGCAGAGGATTCCATAGTGCAGAGGAGCTCCTGCCCAGGTGATGGAGCACTGTTGAAGGCACTGAGCAAGTCCCCACTGCTGATTAAAATTGGGAGGTCAAACACATTTGCTTCAGCTGCTTGGCTGTGTCTATAGAAATTTCATTAATGAGCTGTTTCTTCTTGACTTTACATGTGTGTGATGGTTGATTATGCAGGATTATCTTCCTGCAGCACATGGACACCTGCTAAAAAGGGAGTAATCTTGTTAGGAGCAAAATCTCATCTGATCGTTAAACATGGTGTGCTTACAACCCACTTGTCAGCCCTGCTTAATTCAGCATGCAGGTCTCTGTCAGAACCTGCATTGATTCATTGGGATTGCCTGGCATCTTTGTGGATAATAATCCTGCACGTGTGACGAGCTGCTGGGCTATTTCAGAAGCAGAGTTGGTCATAAATGCCACGGGCTGTGGTTGGCTCTGCGTGGGTGTCCTGGGTGTGTCTGTACCCCTGCAGTGCTCCCCAACAGCTGGCACGTGGTTCTCTCCCTGCTGGATAGGCTTTGGGACAGCTCTGCTGTGCTTCTGACTTGGTGTTGGTGACAGCGAATGGGGGTTCTTTGCTGGTTTGTATCCCAAAATACAGATTGGTGCAATGAGGGTTTGGGGTTCGTGTCACTGCAAAAGTCAACTTGTGTGCCTGCTGGTCGTGTCTCCACTGGTGTGTTTTGGGTGCCCCAGAACTGCGTGCTGGGCTGTGGAGGGAGGTGTTTCACAGGTGGAAACAGCTGGGTGAGGGAAGGGTGGATGGGGCTCTGAGCAACCTGGTCTAGCGGGAGGTGACCCTGCCCATGGCAGAGGGTGGAATGAAATGGGCTTTGAGGTTCCTTCCAGCTTAAATCTGGGATCCTGTGATTCTAAGTGAGAGATGGAGTCTGTAGGATGGGGAGAGCTCCCCCAAAGGTGTCACTCAGGTTGGTGTAGAGTGAGAGAACCATATGGTTTGGGTGATGCCTCTTGCCAGCTTGAGATGTCTCTACTCCATGAGCTCCCTGTGCTGGTTACCCACAGCGATGGCTCCAAAAACATGGCTCTCATGCACCTCTAGCAATGTTTGTGTCAGCTCAATTAACTAATTAAGGGGCTGTTCAGGTCTGTGCAAGGTAGATGTGTAGCCCAGCTTTTGAACCTCCCACGTCTGTTCAGAGAACGCTCCCCCTGTTGCTATATGGTGTTGGTTTGTGCAAGGACTCCTTGGGAGGTTTGGATACACGTGAGCACTGCCAAAAATTCCCAAGGGAGGCCAGGATATGGGAGAATGCCTGTGGGGCACCTTCTTGTGGACACCTGCGTGTGAATTGAGTGATTGCTCAAGGACAGAGCGGAAAAGGTTCTCTGAGATACAAAGAGGTGCATCCCTCGTACGGGTGGAGGAGATGTTGGAACCCCCTTGGCTTGTACCTGCTCAGGGTCCAGCTTGGCCACGTGCCCCAGCACACAAGCTCTCCTCTGTCTCTGTTATTTGCATGAGTTTATTTGAGGGCGTCTGATGGAATATTGCAGAAGTTCTAACTCTTGAAGGATGAGAGGAGGTTAAATGAAAGTCGAGAAGTTGATTCTATCAAGATCATCTGGGATTTTCCAGTCTGGCAGATTCATTACTTTCAGAAATGATAACTGATTGCATCTGAAGAGGTGAAGGGAAGAGTGATTTAAATCGTGTCCATTACCTGTCAGCAAATAATGCTGCATGGAGCTGTGAGGAAGAAATGAGTGCATTTGACACTATTGTTGGCTCTCCTATTTGACTTTTCAATGAGAGCTACTATTTGTGCTTATTTTTTTTTACACACTTATGCTTCAGGAAAATTTCAATTTTCATGCCTTTGCTCTGGGTAGGGAGAGGTACCTGTGGAATGTGTACAGTGAGAGCTCATGGCTAAGGAAGGCCAGGAGAACAATTTTTAATGTATTAAATCTTACTGCAAATGCCTGTCTCTGCAGTCACTGGCACAACATTCTAATTGTTAATCACATTTCTATATGGCAAACAGTTTTCTGAAGTATTGTTTGCACTCTGTCTCAAAGCAAATATGTATTTTTGATTTGAGAATAACACCCTGTTTAAGTAACTTCTGTTTCCCTGTTAACAAAAGCCATCGCTGTTAATTAGTCATGGCAAGAGATGAAATACTTATTAGAGGTGAAAGTTTACTCTCATTTCAGTTCTTACTGTGAGCTTATATAGGTGTTTAGGAGCTGATGCTGGAGGAGAGGTGCAGTCCCTGGAACCTCCCTCTGCCTTGTCCTCAGGATGCTGAGCATGTTGGCTGGAAGGTCCATCAGCAATTCCCAGCTGGAAGGTCCATCAGCAGTTCCCAGTGGAATGTGGTTGTCACACTGTCCAGCAATCCACGTGGTGGTTCTGGGGAGGCTCAGTTGTAAATGGTGGGAATGGGACATTCAGAGCCTCCAATGAGTTGATCAGCTGGTGAGCGCCCGTGATGTTGTAACAGAGGCCATTTAACTTCCCTGCAGTTCACTTTGCTCTTCTAGTCCCTGTCTAGCCTCGATCTGCCAGGGTTTAGGAATTTAATTTGTTTGGGATTAGGCTCTTAATCTTACACACGTGCACTGAGCTCCATGTAGGACGTGACAAAAACCCTTTCTGGCCTGTCTTGAGGGGACTTAGTCCAGTTTAGCTTCAACCCTGAGAACTGCACCATCATCCTGGGACTTGCCTTGGAGCTGATCCATCCCGTTTGTCTCCACGTTCCAGCTCCTGCGGGTGAAACTTGCCTCCCTGCTCTCTTAAAAGTTCCATTTCTCTGGTGCTCCCCTGAGACTCATTAGGAAGTGGGGCTTGGAGTATGTTCCAAGACTTTTATGGGAATAGCTCGCAACAGCCGAGAGAGGTCGTATTTTGGTTGATTTCCTTATGAAATGAAATGCACAGCATCTCGCGCTCAGTGTTTCGAGGGTGTAAAACTTGTTTACAACGTGTGGAGCTTATGGAGGATGTGCAGTTTAACGGCATTTCTGGGCTGAATATTAATGGAGAAATAGCTTTGAATTGTAGAGAGGGTACCAAACACATTTTGGAGAGGTATGCACGGGACAATTCTCTTGGAGAGGCCAAAAAAAGAAATCTTGGGGGGTTCTGTTTGCTGCCAACCTACTAAAATGCCCAGAATTTGGGGTAGAGACTACTTTGGTGCAGTTGAGCAGGATCTTTCCCCTTCAGTCATTGGAGCCCTCCATGAAACTTCACTTGTGAGGTGAAATTCAACAGTGGAATTCCCCATTCCAGTGGTAAAAATGGCATTATGGAAATGAAATGGCTGGGGAGAAGGTGGTGACCGAGCTGAGAGAAGGTGGTGACTGAGAGAAGGTGGTGACCAAGCTGAGAGAAGGTGGTGACTGAGCTGAGAGAAGGTGGTGACTGAGAGAAGGGGGTGACCGAGATGAGAGGAGGTGGTGACCGAGCTGAGAGAAGGTGGTGACCAAGCTGAGAGAGGGTGGTGACGGAGCTGAGAGAAGGTGGTGACTGAGAGAAGGTGGTGACCGAGATGAGAGGAGGTGGTGACCGAGATGAGAGGAGGTGGTGACCGAGCTGAGAGAAGGTGGTGACCAAGCTGAGAGAGGGTGGTGACTGAGCTGAGAGAAGGTGGTGACTGAGCTGAGAGAAGGTGGTGACTGAGCTCAGAAAAGGTGGTGACCAAGCTGAGAGAAGGTGGTGACTGAGCTGAGAGAAGGTGGTGACCATGCTGAGTGGTGGTGACTGAGCTGAGAAAAGGTGGTGACTGAGCTCAGAGAAGGTGTTTTTGTGTTCTTTGGCCTCTCAGGTGACTGCTGTGAAAGTCATTGTTGTGTCCGTGTTGGGTTATAGCCAGGAGAAAAACTGTTTGTGTGGAGGAGTAGGAACCTTCAGAGCAGAAAGCAGGGAAGGTGGAGCAAAGGCACTGCTGGAACGCAGATTGGAGTCTGCTCTGTGGCCAGGACAACTTTGTGCAGCAGGAGCAGTTCAAGCCTCCCACTCCAGACACTGATCCAGTGTAAGTCTGTTTGAGATCTCAGGCAGGGCTATAAAAAAGGCAGTGGCAGCTTTGATGTGCAAGGCTGTCTTTCAAAACACGCTGATTTTGAAGAGAGGTTTATTAGTGTAACGCTAATTACTCCTGGCTTTTGCTCACACGAGAGAAGGGAAAGCAAGCAGGGTGGGTGTGTGCATCTCCCTAAGGAAAGGGACAGGCTCAGAAGGGAATAAATGGGCAGGAGGAGTGGGAGACCAACAATTTCTGATTTAGCAACTCTGATGCTCAGGTCCTGTGGCTTAGATTTTCCTGGTGGAGTTCAGATTGTCTCTGTCGTGTTTAGCCCCAGCTTTTCAAATGGAGTGACCAGAAACAGGAATATTTGACAGGACATATGTTTGGGTATTATTTACATGTAGACAAACAATAGAAAAACCAGAACACCCACACATCTGTGTTTATCCTTGCTAGTATTGGAAGGATCATTGAGTGCAACGGTACCGAGATACCAAATCCCACAAAATTGGGGATGGAATTTTGGGTTTGAAGGCACAAAACAAGGCTGGTGGCTCATTCCATCATGGGTAAGAAGAATCATCATACTCTGGCCGCATATGGCTGGAAAATAACTTTCTCCTGAATATAGTACAGCTTTGTTGTAGTCAGTGAACCCGAGATGTCTGCCAGAGCTCAGGGGGATTTATTTACATGCAATTTTATTTTCAGACTTCTTTTTGCTGTTTTGACACCTCCTGGCAATTTTCCTAAGTGCTTAAACTGCACATTACTGTGAAGAATGTTTTGAAGCAGCTACATGTTGAAATTGGGTGAGGCTTATTTACTGTTTGACTTCTGGCTCTGACAGCATTTCTTTCTCTGAATGATTCCTGCTAAATGAGTTATTTTTCAGTGAGATTGAGCAGGCTCCCACCACTTGCATCTTCTTTTCGATTTGCATCTTCTTCCTTTTCTGTCCTGTCCATCGTGCAGCTCCCTGGGTAAGAGGAGGTTTTAGAAGTCAAATGTTGGCTGACAGGGTGGGTGGAATGGAAGGGGCAGGAAACCAGAGGAGGCTGAGGAGAACCTTCCAGCTTTTAGCTATTGCCTGACAGAGGCAGCTGGGTGAGAACAGCAAGGGGATTGCATTTTACCCTTTGTTTTGTAATGAGAACGCATTGGTGAAGCAGAGCAAAGGGACACAGGCCCAAATAGTGATATTTCTTAGAAGAGGCTTTGGGTTGCCTTGATTAATAGCTGTGGGTTTGAGATCTTTAATGCACAAATCAACAGCGTCCTCGGGAAAAAGGGAGTGAACAGAGATGCTCACACTTCACTCCAGGGGCAGGATTTAATGGCCGTGGAGAGACGCAAGTGCTCTAAGAATGATGCTCTGGTCTCCTCTGGGTCTTTAAAAAAAATCACCCACTTTGCCCCTGAGGTCCTCTTGCCTTTAATGCAAACTGAAGAAAGGGAGCTGGGCTTTTCATCCTTGATTTGGGGGTTTTTTTTCTGCTTCTGGAGTTTGGAGCTAAAAGTCCCTTTCCAAAGGCTTCAAGGAGGAGGGGGATGAAAGAAAATAAAGGTAATGCACAGAGGCTTTTCATTTCTCTGTAGCATTCAGGTGTTGCTCTTGTGATGAAGTGAAGGAAAATAATAGTGCTAAAACTAAGTCTTCAATTTTTGGGCAGCATTTTTTAAGCCTCTTTGTGCCTTGACTTTGGCTGTTGGACAAGAAATCACTTTGATTTCTCTAGTTTTTGTGCTTGTCTCTGAAAGGGTTACGAGTTTTTGGTGGTGAGCTGGTTTCTGCCACAGAATGGCTTTAATTAGGATCCCATTGATATTTGATGAAGATCAAACTGTCAGCTTCGGTTGCCTTTGCCAAGAGGAGTTTGCCTTGATTTGTTTTTGTGCCTGTCAGTGGAGGTAGAGTTGTAAAGACAGAGGATTTATGGGCTGTGACTCCAAAAGAGGCGCTGCCTCTTTAAAACTGCTTTTCTTAGCAGAAAAATATTCAACCCCAAGTTTGGAGTGAGGAAAACTCCTTTGGTAATTGGAAGTTTACTTCCAAACAATCAATAACAAATGCCATAAAGTACCAATCTATTCAGAAAATTAATTGGAGCTCCTTAGGAGGAATTAATAATGAATGTTCAAGTGATAGTTCCTTTTTAACTCTGCAAGATTATCAAGACAAAGTAAACATCAGAGGAATTATAGTAAAGCAGACAAACTGCGGGGGAAATTAAAGGATGCAAACTAGAGAACTGCATAAATCTGCATGTTATTAATTGAGGGAGAGTTCCTGAAATTATCATAGGGGCTGAATATTAAGCATCATAAATAAAAATGAAGCGGAGGGATGCGCCGTGGGGGGAAATAGTGCCAAGTATGGGAGGAACCATCACAGGCATCCCTCAAGGACTGCACCTTGTCCTGGGTTATTAATACACATGATGTGTGCAAGGCTTGAAATGCCTCCTGTTTCCTGGGTATGCAAAAAGAAACCATCAAAGACTGGAATAAGCACAGCAAGGAACTTTTTATTAGAAACCTCTCTAATTACACGGCTATTGTATTTTACCTCCTGCCACTCAGGGTTTTTTCCTGAGGAATTTTAGCTCAGAGGAAAGCAGGTAATTCACCTTTTAGCTGGTTTCTGGGCATGCTGAAAGCAGCTTCTCCAGGACATGCTCTAGATGTTGTTCATGCTGAAATTTTGGAAGTGCTTCAGGTATTTAAAGCATTCCAACTGATTCAGTGGAATTTTCTGAATAAAAAAAACAAAAACATTTACCAGATCACCTCCCTGTTTGAGATCACGGCAGAGAGTACACTTTAGAGTTGATCTGCTCTTAGAATTCACACTTAACAAAGGTTTAGAGCATCTTTTAACTAGTTTTGGTAAGCCAGTTTAGACCTTTATGCGTAACATCCACAGCTCCATCTCGGGTCTCCTTCATCTGAATTCTACCCTTAGTTACAGGAGACATTCTATAATCTTCATTTAATGCCACCCTTATTTTACCTGCTGTCATTAGGCATTCAGGAAATATTTGAGAACACAATTTAATAGCTGGTAAAACTCTTGAGATCAAGAGTTCAGCTGAATGGCCCTGAAATGAGTTGTACAATTGCTGTCAGTTGTTACTGCACTGAAGTTGTTTGGGATCTCTGCTCTCCATCAGCCTGGCTGAGGAGTTACCTAAAAATCCACCAGTGGCAGCTCAGGAGCTGGTTCTGCAGCTCCTCTTCTCGTGTCTCTCTTGCCTTTCTTCCTCCTGAATGCACAAAAATGTTTCCTGAAATGCCCAAGGGCTTGGATTTATTTCCAAGTGATAAACTTGCATTATTCAGAAGGTAACTTATTCCAATTCATCATCTCCAAATAATGTCCTGCAGATGCACCTTGTGAGGTACCCAGTGATGGTGCTCAGAATGACCTCCAGCTTGCTGTTAGTGGTGAGAGCCCGAAATTGGTCCTCCCTTAATTCACGTGTGATGAAATTAGGTGAGGGCTTAGCCTTGGCCTCTGAAAATCCAACAGAACTGATCTGTCTTGTGCTTAAAATCGGAGGGAGGAGCTGAGTAGAGACTTTCAGGAGTGCTCTGAGTTTGGATTTGCACTGCAACAAGCAGCAGATTTCAGCTTGGATGTCA
Organism: Grallaria varia; assembly: GCA_013396735.1. NCBI lineage: Eukaryota > Metazoa > Chordata > Aves > Passeriformes > Formicariidae > Grallaria > Grallaria varia. Next base: position 438,888 of record VWZG01009485.1, read on the forward strand.
CCCTGCGTGGCAAATGCCTGACGTCTGTGATGTCTCACAACTGGTATTAAATCTCCACACAGTATGTGGTTTTTTTTTTTTCCAATTAAGTTTGAGGCATCACTTTCATTCTTCTCAAGCATCCATTGAAGAACAAAACTTGCCAAATGTATGGCTTGCTCGGACTGTTTAGGGAAATCTTTTTGGCTTGATGCATCTCCCTGGAAAAAATTGCTTTTGTGAGAAGTATTATAATTGATTAAAGAGGAAATTAATGTGTGGATATGTCATAGTAAGTGTGAAGAGATTACATTTCTGCTGTCTCACTTTTCATTAGGAGCTTGAAAAAATGACAGCGTTAAGATATTAAGTGACATCAGGATTCATGAATAAGCTTCAGGGAGGGTGGGGAATAGGGATGGGAAATAATCCAGGAGGGACCCTCCTGATGGGCATCACTCACTTGTGAACCTGCTCTGCCTTGTCTCTGCCAGCTCTGCCTGGCTGCTCCCACCCTGCTCAGTGCTCTGAAACTGGGGCACACCCCCTTGTTTTCTGCAAGGAACAAAAAAGGCAAATAACTCTGCAGGTTTTTGGCTGCATCTCCACCCTTGGTTGGCAAATTGGGTCACGACACTGCCAGGTTCATCTCCACTTTGATATTAGTAGGTCAGAAGGGGGATCCTGCCTGTTGCTTCACGGGGTGGCATTCGAAGCTCAGGTTAATTTATGGTTAATTTGTGTTTTTTTATTGCAGGGTGAAGTTTCTGGCCGGGCACCTCGTTGGGCAGTGACTCTGTTTGTGAGAAAACACGGGGCGCTGCTGATGGGAACGAGCTGGAAAATATCCCAGTTTGAAACAGAGCATCTCTGATGGTGACAGGATAGAGACAGCTCCTGATGCCCCTGTGGAAAGGAGGGGACCTGGAGTGACAACATCTGTTCTCCAAACCCTTTGCTGGAGTTGTCGGTCGATGCAATCCATCTGGGAGGTGTTTTAGAGGGTAAAAGAAGGGAACAAAAGGCATTTTCGCTGCCCAACGCTCTGCTCTGTCCCCCTGTGACCCCTCTGCAGCCCCCAGTGGGTCTGGGAAGAGAGGGCTGAGCTGGGGCTGCTTTATTGGTGTCCCTGCTTGATCCTTGCCAGGTCGGATAGCCTGGAAAACCAGGCACCAAGTGCTGCCTTTCTGATGAGCTCCTCCAGCTGAGCACCAATTAAAGCATTAAGATCTCCTCCCCAAGCAGCCAGCCAGTTTGTTTTTTCCTTTCTGGTGGTGCTTATTAAATTACAGATTGCAACAAAAAGCAGAGCCATTAGGAGGGCTCGTGTATGGCTCAGTGTCACTGTTCCTGAGAGGGACCAGAGATGGGGCTTGGGGACCAGGGAGAAATGCTGGGATTTCACACTTCTTTGTAGGGCTCAGCATTAACTGGGCTGGGCTTTACCATCCCTTAAAAACAAGCTCAGTCACAGGTGGGTTTCACTGGATTTTTGAGTGGAAAATACACTTAAAAACCGTGGCAGGGTTTGGGTGCCTCAAAAAGCTCTGACTTGTTGAACTTCACCAACTAAACTTGCCTGGGCTGATGGCAAAAGAGAGCCACCCAAAAAAAGAGCCTGTGGATGTGGGAATCAGCTCAGCAGGCTCAGACCAACCAGGCAGGGCCAGTGAGGAAATGCCCTGGCTGAGCCTTTCTGCTGCTTTATTGACCCTGCAGGTGGCTGGGGTTGCACTGATGCCTCTCTGGTGCCACTTGGTTTAGTTCCTGGGCTGCTCTGATTCTTTATTTTCAACTGGATTACTAATCCAGAGGAAGGGAAGAGAAGCTGCTTGATGTTCCCTCCAGTTTGGTTGCAGTGAGAATTCTGCATCATGTGAAATAAAAATAAAAGCTCGTGTGAAAAATACCCTGGGTTTTTCCAGGCACTGCACAAATCTTGGGGCATGGTCTGGGTGGTTTCTTTCTGTGCCTCCATGTGGGTGTAAATAAATACAGGACTCTCCTAAATACGACCGTGTTCCTGTGTTCACATCACAGAATATAAGATTTTCAGGAATACCTCATCCTGCCTTGGAAAATTAGGCAGCTGAGGCAATAATATGCACTTCTGGCAGAAAATACTGTAGAAAATATGCTTGAAGTGAAACCAAATTCAATAGTGTGAGTGTGAAGCTGTTCTAATGGGCAGTAATCGAGCAGAATTCCTAATTCCAAAGAAACTCTTCATTTGTGAATGCTTGGAAAGGCTTAGCAGGGGCAGGAGTTGTTGTAATACAGGTAAACAGCCTGTTTTGTTTCTCTTCCATCAGGGAATACATTACTGGAGTGAGATTGATTATTTCACTATTATTTTTTTTTCCTGCAGCTGCCTCTACCACAATATTTATTTTGGAGAAAAAAACACAAACACCCAACTTACAAATATGCACAGAGCAAGTATTTGTAAATAAATAGCTGCGCTGAGGTTGCTTTCCCTTTGCTGACACACTATCTCAGAAATAATGGACTGAATAAATGCTATCAGGGCAGAATGCTTAGCTCAGGCCTTTACTGCTAAAGGAATTGATTATTGTAATGTTTTGTTTTGGGGATTGCTCAGTCATTTGCTAACCCTGCTCCGAATACAGCCTCGTGTCTGACTGCAGCCAGGAAATATTGCATTCTGCCTCCTTGAGTCTCCCTTCACCACTTACAGGTTCATCTGTAGTTGCTTTTGGAGGTTGTTTAAATTTAAACTTTGCTCTGGGCGCTTGTATTTTCTCATTTATCAGTTCCTGGGTTGTCATACAAACCCATACGTTCATCAGCAAATGGCTTTGCTGGGTTTTTTCCAGCTGTGGTGAAAAGCAAGAGCCTTCTTCAGGTGTTTGCTGCTGATTCCCTTGACCTCTGAGCTGCAAGTTCATCTCTGGAGCCTTTCCTGGAGTCATCCAGACTTGCAAACCCAGCCATCCTCAGCAAGGGTTTATCCCACATATTGGGGGTGACTCTGGGTGGGAGGTGTGCTGGAAGCCCACTGGGTTTGGATCCCCTGCCTGCCACATGGAGAAGCCGAAGGAACCGGGAGTGAAATTTGGATTATGCCCCTGGAAGGTTCCATTTCCCAAAGTTTCGCTGCTACACAGTGAGCTCAAGGATTGTAAGGGCAGCTTGCTGTGTATTAACTAAACTGCAGAGCACTCTCCAAAAGTAGACTTTTAAATTCCCTTTACCCCCCTTGCTGCTGTTCTTCCCCCATTCTCTGCGTTCTTTCGAGGATTAAAACTTGTACTTATTGTCATCCAAACAGATGGGCTTCCACACCTGCTGGACCATCCAGAAAATAAAGCACCTTCTTTCTTCCAAGCTTGGATTGCCCCCAGTTTGGTGGGAGTTAGAACTGTAATTTTGCTGTTCTGACACCTTTGGTCCTGCAATGGCTTTTGAGCTGGTGGCACACGCCTTGCTGTGCCAAAGCAGAGCCTGAGCAAGCAAAGGAGGCCCCAGACTGAAGATGGAAACGAAACCCTCTGCTTTGAAAATGATTCTCTTGCACTTCTCAGGAATGCAATTCGTTCTCGGGGTTCTTTCCGTGCCAACTTTTCCCAGACCCAGCTCTCAAACTGGTGTTTTCCTGGTTTGGCCTCGACGTGGAACTTGCTGAGCTGACAATGAAGCTGCACTTCAGCTTCTTGAAGGGTCTCAGTTCTTGACCTTCCCATGATTGCAATGTCAAAAGGAAGGCAGGATATGAATACAAGGGATGGAATCGCCGGGGCAGCCCAGCCGAGCAGCAGCAAAGGCTTCCCAAACCAGCACTGGAAGAAACACTTCCCACTTTCTCAAGCGTCAGTCCTCCAACATTTCATCTACTTCACATTTTACAGGCGTGGTTCATGGCACAGCTAATACAGATTTTGAGGGAGTAACAGCTGATTTTTGCAGGTACTATACAGATACTTTTTTTTCCTGTTTATCTTATGCTGCCTTGACTTGACTTTTTTTTTTTTGGCATTTTTTCCTCAAATACCAACTTCTGACCCAGGGATTTAATACTTCTGATGGGAGACCTGTGTGTGTTGACCTGATTTTTGGGGCTGGTGGGGCAGTGAAGAGCCAGCTGGTCTCTGCTGTGCATCTCCAAGGATCCCATGGGGGAAAGCAAAGTTCAGAGACAAGCAGGTTTCCAACTCCAAAAGCCACAGCAAATTGTGGTTTTGCAAAACATTTTGGCTCTGCTCTGGCTTCGTAGAGCTTTACAAGATCCATGCTGAGTTATTTGGGAAGGCTTTGGAAGGGCTTGAAGGCAGGAATGGCACATCCCTTGTAACAGCATCACCGTTGTTAATTGTGGGAATGTTAAACGAGGATGAAACCTCAAGCCAAGAGGTGAAGAGGCAGATTTTGCTGGTCCTGCAGGACAAGGCACTGCAAAGGTCTCCAGATGCTGCTCAACAAGCCCCTCTGGTTGTGTTACACAGCCCAGCCTGTACCTTGTAATCTTATCCTGCCTGTTAAATTTGAGGTTTAGGGACTGTGAGTCCCCATTCTGCAGGGCAGGCACACCAGTGGCATCCCAGGTAGTGGCAAGAGCAGTGCCAGAGCTGGATTTTAGGTTTGGAACTGCAGTGGAGTGAGCTGAGATGGGACTCGTGGGCTTTGTCTCTCCTCCAGCTGCTCTGCTGGGGAGCTGCAGCTGCCCCTACGGGGGATGCTCTCCAAAAGTTCACGTGAAAACAATAATTAAAGTAATAAATGCTCCCAATACAAATTTTGTTTACAGCTGGTTTTAAAATGATTGGCTTTTTTGTTGTTGTTGGGTTTTTTTTGGTTTAGTTTTTTTTTTCATCTCAGAGGGGGATGGAGAAGGGAGAACAATGAAAGTGAAAATCATCTTTTTCACAGGAAGTTCTCTGGGAATATCTTTGTGGCTTATAAAGGAAAACAGTACAAACCACCCCCTCCCCTCTCCATAAATACGAAATGCTTCGATTTTGAAGTGGAATTGACATTCATTTTTGGATGTAAATAAAATGGGTGAATATCAAGAACAAACGAGTGTGTTGGTGGTTTCAGTCCTTTTTGTCCTTATCAGATGCTTTTCACTCCGTGACATTTCCCTGAGCACTCTTTTCCTTTCCTTGAATTTCCAGTAAGAGGATCTAGTGTGTGATTGGTATTCTTGGAAATTGGTCAAACAGTCTTTCCAGGTAAGTTGGATGATTTGAAGTGAGTTCAGCTATTAGAGCCTGACATTTCCTCCTCTAAGAGCTTGGCTGTCTGCAGAATTGTAAGTCTTTCAGGGCTCAGATCTCCAGACAGGTTGGGGTCAAGGGATATGTGGTGAGGGAGAAGTCACATCTAAGTTTTGGGGTCATTTTGATGAAAAGTGTCTAAATGTAAAGGGCTTTTTAATAAATAAGGGCTCAGTTCTGTCATTCTTGCTCATGATGAAGAATAAGTAAAGCTGGGTTACTGGCACGTAATAGAGTTGCCAAGTGTTGAAGAGAATGTCCAGCTGTGTTGTCATGGCTAAAGAAGAGGTCAAAGTGATCCTGGAGGGTAGGAAAGGAATTCCTGGTGACCTTTGCTCAGCAGAAGTCACAAGCAGCAAACTGAAAGTCAGCTGAGTCATCTCCCAGAGGGAGAAGCTATTCCTGTAAAGTCCATGCTCAGGTAGGCAACCTCTTCTCACAGTCAGACAAATTCTCCTTGGATTTTTCCAGTTGTGTCACTTTAGGAGGAAAATAAGAACAAACCGGTGGTGGCTGCAAGGAGGAAGGATCAGAGCCACAAGAGAGAAAAGTGGTAAGACAGGAATGGCAATTCTGCAGCAGGAAGGGGCTAAATGAAGATGAAAAGGGGGCTGAGACAAAGAGAAAACAAGGGAAATACAGAAATTGGAATTGCACTACAAGAACAAGGCAACTGATCTTACCTGGGGGTTAAACACTGTGCCAGCACTGCAAGGTACAAAACTAAACACAGCTCCCCCCCTCTATAAAAACCCCACACGGTGAGAAAGATGAATGGCTCTGAAAAGGTGTGTGGGCTTGTTTTTGTAAGGAAAATGCAGCTTAAAATGCAGAACCCAGACTAGGGAGAAGCAGGTACTTCGTTTGCACTTTACAGTAAACATGAAACGATAAAGAACAAAATCAAGAAGCCTTTGCAGCAAAGGCAGTGAGCTGACAACCATTCCTTCATGTTAGATACTGCCCATTTTGTTTGAGAGGAGCTAAACTACTGCCTCAAATACAGAGGAGCAGAGATAGGCTGTGACAGGGGATGCCAAAGGGCTTGTTGGACACAGCCGTGGTGACACTGCTGATAACAGGGATGCTGTGGCTCAGCAGCCTTCCCAAACACAGCAAATTACCCAACAAGGGGAAAAGTTGCAGCAGAATTAATCACTACCTGGAAAACAATTTCATGCTAGGCTAAACAGGGATTAAAAAAAATTCCATGGGCTGGTTCACAAACCAAGCCTTGGCCTGAGCAAGAAACAAGACAGTTACCTCTGAGGGTGACCACAAATCTGTCTTACAAATAAGACCTATTTTGGGAGGGTCTGACCTAAGTAAAGATCTCTGGGACAGTTGGCCACTGATTATAAATTTTTTAAGTTCGTGGCTTCCTGTGGTAGTTTCTTGGGGACAGATGGAGCTTGAGTGGGTGGGAAAGGAGGGCCAATTCCATTGGCCTTCTATGCCGTGTTGCTGGAGACAACTGGAAAAGCTGCACCTTAATCTAAATTTGTCCACAGACCTGACCTGTCTGATTTTCTGTGTTACGCCATCGGATTTCTCTCAGTATAGTTTATTGTCTGTGTAAATCTGCCATTTAACTGTGTAAGCTTAGTAGGGATGGAGCTCAGCGTGCAAAATAAAGCTCTGCTGTGATTCTGCACTGCTGGTTTACTGCTGCAGTTCCTTGCAGATGGGGATGAACTCCCAGCTCCCTGGAAAGTGTGTGTGTGTGTGTGTGTGTGTGTGTGTGTGTGTGTGTGTGTGTGTGTGTGTGTGCGTGCGTGCGTGCGTGTGTGTGTGTGTGTGTGTGTGTGCGCGTGTGTGTGTTGGCATCCTGGTCATGCCACCCCACAAAGGGAGGAGGTTGCAATAGACCATCTTTAAGGTCCCTTCCAACCCCAGCCATTCTGTGATTCTGTGATGGTGTTTACACGTATGTAACGTTCCCCTGAAAATGGTTGTCCCATCTTAAACCTTATATTTTTTGTTCTCTGTGCTCAACTTACACCTGGACTGTACAGTCTGTAGGTTTTTCCATTGACAAGTGATGTTATTCTGTGATGTCCAACCCCACTTTTCTCCCCGAGGTGTTATCAGGTCGTTGGGATGCACATAAGGGAAGCATTACAGCTGCCCCCAAACCCCTGGGGAATTATTCAGGTGCTTTGTGGGTGTCATTGGAAGGGACTTGTATAGTTATTTTTAAGAGGGGGCTGTTTGTATTTACATGCAGGGAAGATTGTAGCCCTGACTTTGCAGCTTTAAAAGGGGAATTTTAATGTATGAATCTACAGGCTTCTGAGCAGCACTATCTGCATAATGATAATAACATAATGATCAAAAAGGAGGAAAAAAGAGAGGGAATGGGTTGGGAGGAGGTTCCACCCTCACCCATCACTACCATTCCTGCCATTTTATAAAACCAAGTGGTGGCTTTAAATTGAAATGTCCTTGCTGCTTCTGTACAAGAACTTTAGCTTCAAAGTCACAGGTATTTTTCTTTTGTATTGAAGTCTCTATAAGCTCTTGGTAGTACCAGAACTTCTATCTATACAAATAAATAACAAAATTATTCCCAATGTTATTTCCAGCCCCTGCCTCTCCCCCAGCTCTGAGCTGCCTGTAGCTCCTTTCCCCTTTCCCCTTGCTGTAGGTGAAATAAGATGTGCAATTCGGGGTACTTGCATATTTTTCATTTAGAAAAAAAGGACATTTGATCGGGTTTGATGGCTGAGGAAGATTGCCTACATGGGAGTGGAAACCAATTTCAGGGTGAGTGATTGGAGCTTCCCACAAAGGTTCCAGGTCAGTCCCATCCCTTCCAGTGCATTCCCTGCCCAGTTTTCCTGCCCCAGGTTAGCTGCACATGTGGGAACCCGAGTTAAGTGAAGTTCTTTCTGCATGACATTGCTGGGTGGTTTTAGGGCAGAGCCTCCACGTTCCCACCTCCCAAGGGGGTTCCTGTTTGTTGCCCCTCGTAGGCACCACTGCAGGCACTGCCATGTGGCACAGCACATGCCACCAGTGCTGCTCTCAGTACCAGCTGCAAAAGCTTTGACTTGCAAAAGATTTGACCTCCGTTGGTTTCCAGGCTCTAGAAAAACTCCCTTGTTTGGTTTTTAATAGGCTGAAGTACCTAACTGGACCCAGAAACCTCCTTGTTTTGAATGGCACAGTGCTCTGACAGATGAGAAAATAACATGAAGAGCCCCAAGACCCAGCTACACACATTCCATTGTGTTTTGGCAATATTAAAGCACATAAAAACATAAGTCACCCCCTCCAAAAATACACTTAGAGTTGCTGCAAGGCTCCTTCATTGTCTCTTCTTCCAGCACCAGCTCAGGCAGGGTCCATCAGCACGCAGCTTCTCTTCAGCACCAAATGCACTCTGGCAATGAAACACTTGGGAGTTCTTCCAGGTAAAACACATGGGAAAGTTTCAGTGCAGCTGGCCCTGGTCTAAGCACAGGGTATTCTGTCATTAGGACTCATCCACCTGAACCTTTGAATCTGCTTGTCAGGCCAGATATCAATTCCTGCCCCTGCCTGTCCTCACATTCCTGGTGAGGAATTCCCTGGATTGCTCCAGCACCTTCCAGTTGCTGGTTCATGAGACAAGTCATAGCTCAAGGTGACGATGTTCCTGGATCAATATATTTAATAAATAAGGAGAGTGCAGCCATAAAAGCTGAAATCTTTCCGGGGTGGGAAACCACCAAGTCACTTTATGCTCAGCTGGGGCGTCCCCCTCAGACACACGGATGCACCACCAGCAGCCTTATGGCACAGGAATATTTGTCTTTCCAGCAGCACCTCCTGAATGGGATCTTTATGGATACGATGGACCAGGCATCTCTGGGAGCAGTCAGGGGCTAATTTCGGCTAATTTCACCTAATTTCAGCCAATTGCTGCAATGTGCAGCAAATCATTTCCTAAAGGAGCTCGTCTCCCACTGCACAGGGAGCCTGGGATAACTGGCCTTTGAAATACCCACCCTCAGACTCCCAGTCTTAAATGAAGCTTGGGAGTACTTGGGGAAAAAAAACAGCTCTCACCCTCAGCACTTAATTTAACATTTTAGGTGACAAGTGGCTATAAATGTACAGTATCTCGATGGCAGCGTGGGGAATATCAGACAGGCTCATTTTTTTTGATATGCCCATCAGGTAACAAGAAGCAAACACCTTCATTTCAAGAGAAACTGCTGCATCCATCCCTTACCCTCCAAGGGATCATTCCTCCCCAAGAAGCTGCTCACCCTGCCAGTCCAGCTCCCCAACTTTCTCCAATAAGTTTCAGGAAAAGCTTTTTGCCAGCACAAACCAGATGAGTTTATTCGGGCAGGGATTCCCTTCTGCAGCAGGAGGACAGGCAGTGCGTTTGATGCCGTGTTTCATCTCAGTCACTGAATATCTGTGAGTCTCATTCCCCCCACCTGCCTTTCTGCCACAACCTCCCTGCCCCCAGTTGGGACACCTCGATCCAAAGCCCTGCAAATTATCAGTGAGCCTGCGAAGACCACCGAGCTCTTTGTGACCAAATCAAAACCAGGAAAAGGCTCGAACTCTTCGATATTATCAAAGCAGTGCAAAAGAAATAAGACACCCAAGGGATGAGTGAGGACAAACCAAAACTCTGCCTGTACAATGCAAACTCATTATACAAAATTCCTCCTTCCCAGCTGACTGTGGAATTTGAAAGTCTTGGAAAGAGCCTGGATTTCCTACTGGAGGTCTGTACCTGGGGTTCTCTTCAGTAAAACTCGATATGGTCAGGATCTTTACACACAGAACAAGCACCCGGTGCTCTAAAGGCTGATGTAATGCCTCTTCAAAGTACCTACAGAGAAAGAAACTTCCCCTTATTCTAAGTCAAAGGAGAAATAAAAGCCAACCCATCTTCCTAACAGTCATTTTAAAGGCCTTTTTTACACCCCTTTCCCATAACTTGAGCTCGCTCAGATTTTCCCACCTGAAAACCATTTTGTAACTCACACAATACCAGCCTCTTAATTCGTATTCCTGGCAAGACCATTTCCCTGGCTATCATGTAAATGAGCCTCCCTGGAGCTCTTAAGCATTATTATACATCATGGTAGTTGTATTACTCTCAGCACTATAAATGCAGTCCAGGACTCAATTTCTATTCAGAGATGAACAAAATATACATTGCATTTACTCCAACTATGGCTGCTTAAGGTATGGAGCCCCCACAGTTATGTGCATTTACTTATCAAGTGCCTTGAAGGAGAAAAGGTAGATCTACACCTCTAATTGTGTCCTTCAAAAGCCAATTAAAAATTGTCAATAAATGCCACACTTGCATGCAACATTCATCTCAAAGAAATCATTTCATTCACAGCTGCCATTCTGCAATAGGCACGCACTTATTTACTGTGGCTTCAAGGCCCTCAAATCAAAATTTGGTTTCTGAAATCAAGTGCTTGAATTCTGACTCCTAAGGGGCTTTTGAAAAGTCAAGGAAAAAATATTGAAGGATCCCTCTGAAGTCTTGATTTGAGCCTTTTTAAAGTGTCCTCGACAGGCTTTGCTTCCCAGAATGAGCTTCCACAGCCGTGTGAGTCCCAAGTCAGTGTGGCAGCTGGTTCTGGGGTCCCAGCTGTTTGTCTGGCATCCAACATCTGTATCCTGCTCTTCCAAACCTTCCTTCCAGTCTGCCAAGACCTTTCCGTATCTGCTGCAGTCTCAGTCACAAAGGGAGCCAAAAATTACATTCAGCACAACCTCCCAAGTTCTCCAAAGGCTCAGGACTTCATTAAAGCTCCATTAAAAGCTCTGCAAAACTCACTAATCTGTATTCAAACTGTAAATGGAAAAGCAAGGGCAGAAGCTTATCACACACCCAGGAATACATTGTTATGCCAAGCATTTGGAAGTTTCCCAATTTATAACTTCTAAAAACAATGCAGATAGCCAGGAGAGTTTGGAAGAGCAGGCTCGCTCCTTCCGACTGGGTTTGCATGGAACACTCAGCTCAGGATTTACAAGGAGGGAGGATGAATTAAGAGGGAAGAGCAACCCAAGCAACCTCCTGAGCTGTAAGAAAAGGAGCTCTGTCTCATTGCCTGATTGGGGCAGGCAAGGCCACAGCAGCTGGCAATAAAGGGTCTTCAATAAATAATATAGCAATTGAAAAAACTCAGTGGCAAGTTGTTTTTAAGTCAACAAGAGAGGCCACGGACTCAAACAAGCAAACCCCTTCCTATGTGGATTGCCACAAGTTCTGCTACACTGATCACCACAAAACTAATCCGTTTCAAACAGACAGCCAGGTAATTTCATCTTATTTCTGGGGGTCAGAACAGTCAGTGCACACCTTCACATCTAGTTTAATTTTTCTATCAACAGCACAGCACCTCCCTTGACTGCGACCCCCAGTGCAACTCAATCCGCGCGTTTCTTGGCTGAAAATGCAGTTTTACTTTTAATTCCTCCACTAACTAAGCTCTTCAACCACCACCTTCTTGATGGGCCTGGTTTCCTTGAGCAGAGACTAATTAACTGCTTCCTAAAACCACTTCTCCCTGAGCTCCAGCCCTCGGAGCCAGGAGGAGATAAACACTTGGAGGGGACGTGTTCCATCAGCAACAGGACTTTCCTTTGTGCTTCCCTTCATCTCCATCGACTCCCTGAGCGTGAGCAACAGAGAGGAAACTTCTGAGGAGACCCAACGGTCCTTGTATATATTTACATACATTACAGAATGCCCTTTGCAGTCGGCTGGTGGGTAGGAATTCCCTGCAGATGGAGGGAAAACAACCTCATGTCCCGTTTCTTACGCGGGCAGACACCCAGCCCCAGCAGTTACCTTCCCTCTCGTTCCACAGGGAGTGTTTGCAGAGCAAAGGCAGCCCCCGATGCTCCTCTCACACCGGCTCAGGATGGGGTGAAGAAGCTGCAGGGTATTATTTTCAACACACAGCCAAAGAAACCTCACACACACACACATGCAAACGCACATACACACACACGCACACACACATACACACACACGCACACACACGCACGCACACACATACACACACATGCACACGCACACACACATACACACACACGCACACACACGCGCACACGCACACACACGCACACATACACACACACATACACACACACGCACACACACACACATACACACGCACACGCACAAACACACACATGCGCGCACACACACATACACACACCCCCACGCACACACACACACGCACACTCACACACACACGTGCGCACACACACACGCACACACACACACCCACGCGCACACACATACACACGCGCACACACACGCGCACACACATACACACACGCACGCGCACGCACACGCACACCCACACCCACACCCACACACCCTGCAGGGACAGCTGAGGGAAAACAAATAAAGGGGGGCACAAATCAGCACAGAACTCATTTATTGGCAAAAAGTCACCTCTCGGTTCCATGAAAGCTTCATCTGTTCAAACCTGTTATTTTAATGCACTTTTCAGTTCCTGACAGCTGGAAACGCACCTTCCAATTAAAGCAGTTTCTGCCCAATAAATGCAGGCAATATTTCGCAGATTTATACACATTAGCCAAATTATGTGCACTTTTGAGATGAAATTCCATTTGCTTTGCTGGCTAAAACTGCACCATGGCACAAGCTTTTTGTCTTATAAGTTGTATTGATTTTTGCAGCTTGATGTATGGCTTGCCCAGCATGTGTTAATTCAATGCAAAGTCCATTTTGGAGATGTCAGATGCCTCTTCCCCAGCAGAGAAAGTGCTTACAGTGCACAGTGCTCTGTTAGTCTGCACACAGGCTGCTTGAGTAGCACAAATACCTGAGGCTTACGGAATTATTACGTTTCTGACAGCTACACGTTATTTTAATGCATGTTTTGTAATCAGAACAAAAGGGACACTCAGCTCTCATGAAATAAACCTCAATTATGGCCTATAGAGAGAGCAGGGAGAGTTACTGTCATGGCAAAACCTTTGATCTCAGTTCCAGGACTATCTGTCTAATTATGTCATAAGAGCACACACAGAAAATCCACTTCATAAGCTCCTTCACGAAGAGATTCTTTGACCCTGTAACTTCAAGAGCCAAAATAAGTAAAGTTGTCTTGCAAATTTGACTTCTCAAGCCGAGTGGAAGCCAAAGCCAGGCTTTGACAAGCATGGTAAAGTCACAGAATGGCAAGAATCAGGTTTTGAATAGCTGCTGCCTCTAAAAATGCTTGGGAAACACTTTTCCCAGCCCTCAGATCCGGGTGTTTGCCAGTTTTAGTGTCTGACCCCATGTCTCAGGTCAGTCACACTTCCCTGTGTAGTCTCAGGACGGGGCTCTCAGACCTGCACCCAAACTGATTATCTCCTAAATAAGAGAGTAACTCACTTCAGCCTGGTTAAATTTCACTTTCTCCAGCCTTTCCTGGGTTTCTACATTAAATTCCACCTCCAGCAGCTCCAGAGCTGAGAGAATCTGAGAATTATTTTTTTTTCCTCCTTTGAGGTTATGCTCTTTCTGTATTTACACCAAGTAAAGAATTTTTTCCTCGGTTGCACTGAAATGGATGATAATCACCAACGAGAAATATATCCTAAATTTTATCTCAAGGAACATACCCTGACTTTTATCTGATAGAACTGAAAGAGTAATAGAGCTCCTATTTTCTTTCCTGGACAAAAAAAAATTTCATATCTTTCCTTGCTGACTTTTCATTATTAATTCTCAATATCACCATGCAGCCCCAGTACATAATCTTTACTAGCACCTGTATTTTCCCTGTCTCATATTTGGCTCAGCTCACTTTGAGATATTTGCTTTTTTTCTTCCACCAGAACTGACCCACCTACTCCCAGGGAAGAGGAACATCTCCCACTTAACAAAATCCCCAGTTTTAGACTGACAAAGTGAGCACGTGCAGCCACTTTTGTAAATCCAGGTGGGATCCTTTTTGTATATATAGATTGTATTCTTTACATAAAGGCTGTAATTTGCAGTTTTAAAGGATTATTAATGGAAGTTTAAAGGATAGTAGCAGGTGAGGAGCCATGGGATTAAGAACTACACATATGACTGATGCTCTAAATGTTGTCTGTGCATCTCTGGTGCCGTGAATTGTAAGCCTGGCATGCTTTTACTTAAATATGGCAAAAAATATAGAGAAAGGGGTGGGACACTGTGGGGACTGGCTTCGTCTGTTCAGCTGAATGGACCAAGCCTGGATTTCACAGTGATCTGAGACGTGATGTTGTTGGCTTGAAGATTGCAACTAAATGGAAAAAAGCTCTTTGAAACAAACAAATCTTGATTAGCTGGCTTTATTAGCTCTGGGGCTGTATTTTCTCTTTGCTTCCACATAATTCTAGGCACTCCTACAGACCTAACAGTCTTTCTTTTCTCTGCTATAATGATGAAGGCTTTTTTTTTTTTTAAATAATTTTATTTTCTCTTTTGAAGATCTATTCATTTCTACCAACTCTTCTTTTCAAAACTGCTCGACGGTTCTGTCATTATTTCTTCTAAGCCGGCTTTCATTTGGCTTGCTAGGAAAGGGAAGAGGCACGGTGCAGACCCCTCCGTGGCTTTGTTCTTGCAATTATTCCTGTGCTCGGCTAATTGGGAGGCTTTGTGTTCCTGGGTTGCTCCTCTGATGCTTTTCAGCCCAGTCACCAACCCGTTCTCCGTTCGAGCTTCAAGCTCTGTGTTCTCTGACTCGGTTTCCAGGATGTGTTGCCAGAGGAGGTGAAGCCTCTGGAGAAGGTGCCCCTGGGCAGCTGAGCTGGCAGTGCAGGCTGGCCCTGCTGCCCTCGGGAGGCTTTGGCTCTGCAGGTGCCCCCCCTTTGGCTCTGCCCATTGAGCGTTCCAACCTCTCCTTGTGCCTCCTCTGCCTTTAACATTGCCCAGAGCAAACTGAGCTCCCTGTTCTCCCTCTTCCCTCCTCCACATCTCTCCTGTCCCATGAGGGCTGGGTGTTGTTGCCCTCTGTTCTCTCCCCAGTTCCTGCCTGGGGTCTCCTTTTTGTCCTCCTCACCACGGCCACCCCCACAGGTTCTCTGTAGCCTTTCCTTTATCCACAGAAATTCTCAGGCTTTCTCCCACTGACAAATGCAGCT
Source organism: Grallaria varia (assembly GCA_013396735.1). Lineage (NCBI taxonomy): Eukaryota > Metazoa > Chordata > Aves > Passeriformes > Formicariidae > Grallaria > Grallaria varia. The sequence goes on from VWZG01009485.1 coordinate 454,220, forward strand.
TAATTGTTGGGTTTGCCTTTGGTTTTGGAAGCATGGCTGTTGATTTCATTGTGCTGAAACAATACTCTGGTGATGGAATTTAAGGCTAGTTTCAGTAACTAATAAACTTCCTATTGACTTAAAATGGTCAGTTTAACTTACTGGGTTCTGCAGAAGTACAGCCCAACCTTTCCTATAACAAGTGTTCTTCCTACCTGATAGCAAGAACTTTGGTACCATGCATGTTTTCACCCCTGCTACAGTGGGTTTTTACAGGGAATAAATGGCTTAATACAGCCCAACCTTTCCTATAACAAGTGTTCTTCCTACCTGATAGCAAGAACTTTGGTACCATGCATGTTTTCACCCCTGCTACAGTGGGTTTTTACAGGGAATAAATGGCTTGAAAAAGCTGGAAAGAACTTCCTCCATCCCTGTGGCAGTGTTGACAGGAGCTGCCCCTTTCTCAGCCTCCTGCCCTGAAGCTGTTGCTTCCAGGGATGTTGAATTCCAAGTTGTGCATGTTGAAAATATGGTGCATATTCATGGGCCTGTTTAATTGCTTGACAGTTCTGTATGTTCCCTGCTGGTCCAGCATCCATTTAGTTGCATGTTTATGAACAAGAACTTTCGTCTCAAGGCACGACACAGAAGTCAGTTATTTAACAAATCCTGGCTTTTATTAATATCTGTGACTCTTCAGGCTACTGAGAATAAATTCTCAATGTTAAAATGATCCAGGAGGATCACAGTATTTGTAGGGTTTTTCTTTGCTCTTTTAAAATCAGCAGCATAATTCAGTTTGGTGTTTTGCTCTGCAAAGCTTACCATAGCCATCAATCATTTATGAATTGCTGTGCATTTTGTATAGTAACTCAGAGGTAATAACTGTAGTCAGGGAATAGCAAAACAAAGCAAATCACGAGCAGTTGCAGCTCGTGTAATCCCCTGTCAGATTAGGAGCTACCTGAGAAGATGTTTATATTGCTGCAAGTGCTGTTTGCCCAGATAAAGGCAGACTTGGTTCTCCAGAGAACTTAATGCAGCTTTTATAAAGCAAGTCCTACCCTGATTTTGGTGTAAATTATCTGTACAATCTCTTGTACTTCAGCATGTTGTGACACTTGGGTAAAGGTGAGGAAGTGCTGGTAGGCTCTGCCTTCACATCAGAGGCAAGGCCTCCATCTGAATTTCATGGCTTCAAGCAATACAGTTTGCCCTAAACTCAGATTTTAGAGTCTAACAGTAGCTTGTTGTGGGGTTTATCCTGGCTGTATGACTGCTGCTGGAGCCCAGAGTACATGTATGTTTATCCAGGGGTTTTTAGGACTCTTCTTTATTTTTATTACCATCTGGCATTGGGATACAGTGGTTGAGGGAAAGTACAATGTCAGGATAATCCATGAAGGGGGTGCCGGTCCAGGAGTTCCCCTTCCATTGGCAAACTCCTGGTCACAGCACAGCTATTTCAGGGAGCACCCAGAAGGGGTGGTGGGTGGCAGAGCACACCGAGCACACCCAGGGAAAGCAACAGGCTTGGCTTTCTCAGCTGTTGGATTCACACAGCAACATCCACTCCGAGGATGGAGCTTAGCCTTCGCCTAGAGACCGAGATGCACAACCTCCCACCCCGAGCAGCCATCCCTCCTCCAGTGCTGTTTGGAAGACGTTAAACACCTTTTTACAGGACCTTTCTGCTTAATTGCTTTGTGAGAGCTGCTGCATATGTTCTCTGCTTGCTGTACGCTCTGGGAGAGGTGGCATCCCAAACTGACCACTAAGCAAAGTCCTTTACAGCCCTTCTGGCTGTGCTGTGCGTGCAAGTGACACCTGACAGCTGCTGAGAGGAGGTGAGGCTGGAGCTTGGAGTAAGGCACAGCACCACTGCCAGTCCCTGGCTCTGGGCCCTTTTAACAGTGCATTGCCTCAGAAGCCTTTTTGTCCTGTGGAAGCACCTCTTCATTAAATTTAGGTCACAGCACAGTGGCCGCGCTGGTGGTGGAGCTGCTTAGCAGTGGATATTTCTGTGTAGGCAGTTAAACCTCTTGTCAGATCCCAAAAGGGCTTTGATATGTTTAATTTTAAGATTCCACCTTGCTGACAGCTTGAGGTTTGCCCCTCCAGGAGCGGTAGGACCAGAATTCAAACCAGAGTGCTGGTGTCCTTAAACACGTGGACGTGAAGGAGCTCAGCACAAGTTTTGCTTGGGATATGTCATTTCTCATCCTGCACGCACACCAAAGTTGGTCCAGGATGCTCAACTGTATGAACAGATTATTTCCTAAACTAATGGCCTGCTGCAATCTACTGTGTGATTACAGATGAGGTTTTAGTGGGCTGGGAAATGAAAAGCACGCTGGAGAGCTGTAAGATAAATTCATCCATGTAATCATTCTCACTCTATACAAGAAATCATATCCAAACTGAACTCCACAACACATAGGAGTCTATTTCTAAGCCTGACCTGGCATCGTGAAATGCTTTAGTGCATGAACAAAAGCTGATGGACTGCCATCAGTGTTGTATAGAAATAAGTGTAATTAGGGAGAAACAAATAATAAAAAGCCTAACTGCAGCGAGCAGCTCCTTTATTGCCAGCAGTAGGATGTGGGCTCCCCTAACAGATTTGGAAGCTGCACTGGCAGGAGGTGGTTTGTGTTGCTGCCAGAAACATTCTCTTCCATGAGGAGGATTTTTGGTAGGTGTTTGCAACTGCTCTCCAGAGGCAGTTTCTCTCACAATTACAGGACCATCCCAGTTGTATTAAACGAGTCAGTTATGTGCAAAGTAATTATTAGTGTGTTACCAGATCTTAGCCGTCAGCTTTGTGTTGTCCACGTGCCTTGCTGGATGAAACGTTGGTGCTCTTGGGCACGTTTTTCCAGCTGCAGAACGACTCCCTTCCAAATAAAAGGCATCTTGTGACAGTGGGGCTGCCCCCTGAACAGCAGGTTGAGCCTCGGAGGAAGGGCAGGGTGTCCTTTTTTTCACTTTGCCCTTTTATAAAAAGCAACACGAAATGACCAGTAAAACACCCCCAGCTGTAAAATAAAGGATGGAAACCACAACAGCTGTTCCCAGAAGGGCAGGGAACTAAAGAGTCAGGGAACTGATGCTCAAGGAGCTGGGGGAAGTGGTTTTGTGTGACCCCTCAGTGCTATTTAAGTTGGGTTTGAGATCCACAAGGTATTGGGAGGGTTTCTTGTGTTCTGTTGGTTTTGTTTCTCCTATAGGCTGGTAAGTAATAATCATTTTAATCTTTAAGCCTTAACTCAGCTCTCCAGTTCTCAGTAAGTTAATTATGATGTCAGAGAAATGTGTAAATTCCAAAATGATGGGATCTTCCTGTATTTTTTAGCTCACTTTGGGTACTAAAATGAAAGCGTGTGAGTTGTGGGTTTTTTTCCAAAACTGAAGTTCCTTCTAATGAAAATAAGTTCACTGCTTTAATTTTCTATCAAGTGTTCAGGGATTGGGTTTAAGTGTTGAGAGGACAACGTGACATGATTTCTCTTGGGTTTTTTTTTTTTCCTTTTCTTAAAAGAAATACAACCATAAAAGCAGCAGCTTGGAAGAAACCATCTGGCTATTGGGAATGCTGGGTCTTAAGCCAAGTGTTCTGTTGTGATTCAAAACGAAGGCAGAAAATAAGCTTGAGCCTCAAAGATATTTGGGTGCTTAAGGGCATGTGGCTTAACTAAATAACTTGAGCTTTTAATGTTTCCATCAGCTCTTGTAAGTCTGATGCTGTGCTTCTGGTGGAGAGGCTGGATGCCTGCTTTGAACCTGGAAAATGGGGTGCTCCAAAATGCTCAGGCCTGGGTATAAAACGTAATTAATGGATTATGGTGCACTGTTGATTAGCCCATAGTTTGAAAGTGACTCTTTCTGTCCTAGGCCTGAAAAGAAAACAAGCCCATGTGGCTTCAAGGAGAAGAAAATATTCTTCTCTCTGGAGGGTAACTGTGGGAAGTTCAAGTCTTTAATCCTAATTAACAAAGACCATTTGCTTGGGTGGTTTTGTTGTCATTTTTAAGGCACTTCAGTTGGAAGTGTAAACTCAGTTTCCCCTTCAAGTTGCAGGAGTTGCCCTTGTAATGTGCTGCACCTGAACTGCTACTTGGTAGTGTTGATTGCCACCCTGCTAATTAATAAACCTGCCTGGATGATGGATGTGAATCCTTAAGTGCTGAGTTTAGGGCTCTGAGCAGCTTTAGAGCTGCAACTTTCTTATTATTGAGCTGGTAAGATTGGACAGGGATGCTCTTCTCTCTTCTGCCTTAGTGGCACTTGCCCAAGGTGTGGTAGGAAAATATTCCCTGGTGTGTGGAACTGAGTTTGCTGCTGATGGAAGGAGAAAGGTGGGACGCTGTGAGTTTGCAGACACCTGTAGGAGCTAAGCCAGCAAACCCCCGGTGTCCAAGGAAAGGTCTCTGTTTAACAATTGTGATTTAGTGTCCTCCTTTCTTCCAGGTTCTGGGCAGGGACAGCATGGGGAGCAGTCTGAGCCAGCAGATGTGCTGTGGGACCTGTGAGAGGTGCAGGACACAGGAGGCAGGGGAGGCAATCGAAGAGACCAGCGAGACCAAGCCCATCTTGCAGAGCTCGGGGGAAGTGCCACTGTTCATTGACACCCATCCTACCACACCAGTCCTCAAAGTGCCCAGACAGGGCTCTAAAGGTGTGCAGTCCCTGAGCCAGACCAGACAGCCCCCAGCTCACACCCCGGAGGAGAACACGGAGACCTGTCCTGCTGCAGATCCCATGGGAAGGGATGAGGGGTGGGAGGCAGCCTGGAATCCCATGGACTTCTTTGTGGCTCCTGCAGATGAGGAGGTTGAAGCAGGAGTTAAAGACTCGACCCAAGCAGAACACCAGCAAGAGAAAGTGGGTTACCCAGAGGAGAAAATACAACCTGCTGCTCGTGTTCCTGAGGCTCAGCCTGTCAGGGTCACAGCTTGGGGTGCTGAGCTTGTGGCAGGTGAGGAGCAGCCCAAAGATCAGGCAGAGCCTGGCAGGGAGGGTGCCCTGTGTGCTGGAATAACCCACCTGGGAAGAAACAGTCTCAACGTCATGGAAATTGGACGTGAAGCTGCACCTGGCCAAGGTTGTGAGATGGAGCCTCCTGTAGACACTGGGGAGGTTCTCATGGGAAGGGACTTGTTTCTCTGTGCTGGGCAGGTGGCAGAGGGTGCTGAGCACGTGGAGGGGATGGACAGGGCTAAACCTGCTGAGATAAGTCCTCAGTCTGCTAAGGCTGAGCTTACCTGCCTGAGAGAGGCACTGACAGTGCAGAATCCTTTGGAAGCCATGGCAAGTGCTGTGCCTGGGCTGTACTCTACCTCTGCTGTGGCCTGGGTGCTGTTGTGTCCCGAAAGGGCATCTCCAGAGCCACCAGACCAACTGCTTGGCTTCCAAAAGCAAGAGACCCAGCCCAGTGTGCCACCTGCAGAGGGCATGGAGACCCTGCACCATGCAGAGCCTGCAGGACTCGCTGAGCTCTTTGCCCAGTCCAGCCTTGGGGTCCCCTGTGAGCTGGAAGGAGAGGGGAGCAGGGCATGGGATGCAGGGACTGTGGCAGGTGAGGCAGAGCCATGGCACAGGATGGCACAGCCAACAGCAGGGCTTCCAGAAGAGCCAGCAACTTGTGGTCCAGTGCCCACAAAGCAAGAAGCTGAGTTCCCAAATGTGCCACTCCTGCTGTCTGAAGTGCTTGAGAGTAGTGGAGAAATAGAAGATGAAAGTGTTGAAGCTTGAGAGACCCAAGGATCAAGTGGCTTGGTGTCAAATGTGTTCCGTGGCAAAGATGACGTGCCTGCCTTCAGGAATTTCAGCTGCTCAAACTGTCGACCTCAGGATTTTGCAGAATGTGTCCTGGGCTTCAGAAAGTCTCGCCAAACAGATGTGTGATGTGTGCAATAGGCTTTTCCAGATGTTCTCCTGAACTACAGCTTAGTCGTAGTTGTTTCTCGCTGTTCTCAGTAGCTGTTTTTCGGGAGGTCACACCTTACTGGGGGACAACTGGTTCACTTTAACCAGGATTTCACTGAGCTGCTGTTGGGCCCTGCATGCCCCAGTGTGGTGTGGTGATGGGAGGCTTCATCTCTTCGTCTGAAGAGTCTGGGAACGGAGCAGGGAAATGCTCCTCTAATCTAATGCAGTCAGATGTTTTCTGTGTGCCCAAACAGCCACTTCCCTTGCTACCTCAGAATAATGAAATGTTTGAACTACCTCCCTGTGTAATTCCCTTGTACAATTGATAGTTCCTGCTTTATTGTCAATATTGAACAAATACTTTCACAGGAAGATGATGAAATACTAATTGGTTTGTACTTTGTATCTCTTGTAACAGTGGAAGTGTTTGTGTAATCTGTACAGTTTATGCAGAAGTTAAAAATGTAGTCTTGAGCAGAATGCATGTCAGTGTATGCAGCTGAAATCTACTGACTTTTAATGTTTCTAACCTTGTACTACCAATAAATTATATTTTTTAAGATCATGGCAAAAACCCAGACTGAGTATGTTTTAATTGCTGAGCATTAATGAGACCAAAGAATGACTGAAACTACTCAGTGCTTTTCTTTACATGTCAAAGGAGAAAATAGTGACTGACTCCTTTTCAAAGGAGCCTTTTGAACAACCTCTGATTATATGCAGTGACGTGCCCAGATGTGGGGGTGGGAGGATGGAGTTCTTTTAGGCATTAGGGTGGGCTTGAGGAACAAACTGCGAGACAAAGTATGGTGTTGCTGACTCTTCATTTGTCTTGCCTGTGCAGAGCAAAGGCTGAGGAGGTGAGAGCTGAGTGTTGACAGGTGATGGTGGGGATGGAAATGCTTTCAGAAAACTGCTTTGGTGAAAGGATGGGTGTCTTTAACACCTTGACTCCTGTCCTTCTCACTGCACTTAGGCTGACAAAGCATTCCCTATGAAAGGCTTGCCAAACAAGTCTTCCTTCACTTACCTGTCCACAAGCTGCAAAGAAATAGGGGCCTGCAATACTTTCTGCCTTTTAAAGGCTTCTCTAGGCTGGTAAACTGTTTGTTGCTCAGGTGGGCTGGGTCTACAGTGATATTAAACAGTGGGCTGTATCTACAGTCATATTAAACAGTGGACTACTTGGCCCTAAAAGGCGAGAAGCTGCTAAATAAACATATTTACATGAAACTCACTGCAGGCTCCTTTTCAACTTGTTTCACTTTATTTGTTCTGCTAAAAATCACCCCAGTCCTGCCTGTCCCTGTCTGTGTCTTAGGGCTGTCTAGCAGGGACCTGGGGGAGTTTGCTGCTGCTCTTTCTCTCAGCCTGTCCCCAAACCCAAAACTTCAGGCAGGAGGGAGGTTTGAGTCAGAAACCCTGCAAGCAATCAGTCTCAGTCCCATTAGTGCCTGTCCAGGGGCTGGTAACTTGATGTGGTCGCAAAGGTCGAGGTGGGTCAAAGGAACAACGCGTCTTCTTCTGAAAATAGGACCTTTTATTGTATCTGAGGCTGTGGTTCTTATACACCTGAGTATGGACACATGTCCAAGGATCATTGGTTTCTCTGTACATAAATAATTCCTAATTGGACACACAAACCATGCGTGTTGGTAAACATGACTCATCACTTTAGAGACAGGATTTCCATTCTGGTGTCACAGCCTTTCCTTCCACGCATATCACCCTGACATGTGCAGAAGGTTCCTGGCACAATCCAGTTATTCCACAGAGACCCCAGACCAGCTGGAGTCTCCCCACACAACTTCATTCTATTAAGGAGGATTCTAAGAAGTGACTGTGCTACAGAAAATGTTTCTTAACCAGTTGGAGCTTAACCAGTTGGAGCCTTGGGCACGTGGCTCCTTATCCTGGAGATGGGGGCAAGGCAGAGTCTCTCGTGTAAAGTGCATTTTATGCACCATCTGGCAAAGCAAAGCATCCCAGCCAGGCTCCAGAGCTCAGGGTGGGAGAGCCCTTCTTGTTCTTGGAAGTGATTTTTCCAAGCAGCCTGTCCCTTTGCTGTGCTGTCAGCTCCATGCTGAGCAGGTCAGGTCACCCAGTGGCTCTAGGGGCCACACCAAATGTCCCAAGAGGCTCTGCCACATGTGTTGGAAGGAAGAGACAGCTCTAGGAAGAGAGGGCAGCTTGAACTCTGCGATAAAAAAAACCCCAAGGCAAAGACTGATGGCCCGAGCTTCCTGGAGCCTGCTCCTTACAGGCAATGATGCCATCTAAAAGGGGTTGGAAATGCTCCTGTTGTGCAGCATTCCACCATGCAACACAATCCTGAGCTGACATCTGAGCCAAGCTCCTTCTAAGGGCTGTGATTAGTCCTTTGTATTTGTAAAAAAAAAATAAAATAATAACTGTATGGGTTTTTTTAGAACAGCCTTTTTAAATAAATCAAAGTAGCAGAGATTGGAGAAGGCTTTGGGAACAAATAGTAAAGAAAGAAGACATGATTGCTCTGACAGTCAGATTTTCCTTCTCCCACTTGTGTGTGCTACATTGCCATTTTCTGTAGTATCTCACATGTAAGAGATTTTCAAGATTGTCTCAAATAGGTCAAAGTTGGACTCTGTTATTAGAATGTCTCCATGTTTCACCATGATTCAAGGACAAGAAATTTTACTCTTTAAATCTCCGAAATATTCCAACCAGCTCGTGATGAGCTGATGACTGAGCACCTTCCCATTGTACAAAACACTGAAATCAGTACCTACCGTGTCTGCAGGATTTGGAAATACACTTGCAAAGCTTTGTGTGATGCAATGACTGACATTCACCCACACAGGGGGAGCTGGGGATGCAATTTCCTTCCAGTTAAGTTGTTTTGCAAAGCACCAATACCCCTAAAACTCCAGAGTTTTCCAGCCACTGGTCTGTGACAGTCCCTACACATTGTCATCTTTGCCCCTCACATGTGAAAATCATGGATTAGCTGCAGAGTAGTTTCTAATAGTAAAAAAAAAAAAATCCCGACCTGCCTCTATTTCAGTTCAATTGAAGCCCAAAGCAAAGTACACAAAAAAAAACAAAGCAAAAAAAAAGCTGGACAAGCTGTTGTAAAAACACACCAGACACTGAGTGAAGCCCTTAGAGCCAGTGTGAATATGCCCTTGGTGTTCCACCAAGACACAAAAGTCTGCTTGTTATCACACGGAACAGATGCTGGACCACATTAAAAGGCAGGACGTGGGTATTGTCATGTTCTGGTCCCAGGCCTGGCTGCACACACGGAATTACCTCTCCAAATGCTCCTTCTTTGCCTTCTGCTTTAAGGGACTCACGGCAGCTCAGCAAAGTTGAGGATGCTGAGCCAAATCTGGCATCAAAAAAAAATGCAGGTTTGAGGGGTTTTGTGTAAAGAAAAGCAGCCTGGAATCCAGCCATTTTGATCTTTTTGCCATTTTCCCCCCATTCCACAGCAATGGTGCTGTTGGCAGTGGGTATTTAGGACCTGCCTTTATGCTCCTGGCTGGGATTAGTTTGTTTTTACTGGATATTTGCTTTTGTGTTTTGCCCAAGTGAGCTGTTTAAGTCGCCAAATGCAAGGAGGGCAATCCAGGGATGTCAGTGCCAGCAGAGGGTGATCAGCTGGGGCTGGAAACACTGAAATTATCTGCAGCCACTGTAAAACAGTGCTCAAGGGCACAAATTGCAGGGTGCAAGATGGCACAGAAGTGGGAAAGGGGGTAATTTTTCACCTCAAACTGCCCACTATAACACAGCACAGGAGACCACAATGTCAGTGACCTAATTGGTGAGTTAAAGGACCATCCAAACACAGCCTGCAGGACAGTTGTTATTCTGCCACTTGGCATCACAACTTATACACTGTGGTCAGTTTTCCTTGTCCATGACTGCTCTGTATTAATTCAGTAGCTTTATTTTCAACGTTCAAGGCCAATTATCAAACGCTCACGATGAAGTTAATTGTGTATCAACTGCCCAGAGAAGAACAAGCCACAGGTGTTTCCAATGGCTGGGGAAAAGGGAAGTGTCAGGGAACTCCAGGGCCTGCTGGAACTAACCTTGGGAGTCAGAGGGGGAAGGGGTTGGATGTGACCCCCTCCTCCTATTTAAGCCCAGCCTGGGGCTTTGCCTTGCAGGTGTTGGGTGTTCAGTGAGGAGCTCTGCTGGTAAGGAGGGTCTCTTTGGGTCTCTTTGGGTCTCTTTGGGTCTCTTTGGGTCTCTTTGGGTCTCTTTGGGTCTCTTTGGGTCTCTTTGGGTCTCTTTGGGTCTCTTTGGGTCTCTTTGGGTCTCTTTGGGTCTCTTTGGGTCTCTTTGGGTCTCTTTGGGTCGTGTTGTTTTGTGTGCTTTCTGAGCCTGCGACTTGCCTTGCTGTTTGATTTTTATGGGATGGGTCTTTTGGTTTAATTCATGTATGATTTTAGAGTCTGGGCCCCTTTGAGCACAGGTAATTTTGTTTTTGTTAAGTGTTCAAGGCAGACCTTGCTACCCAGTTCTCAAGCTAGTTTTGTTTTGGGAGGTGTTATTTTGCTTTTTACTTTGCTTGTGCCTCTTGTAGTTGTCTCTTAGTGTTCTTATTGCAGAATAAACCTTGTGAATTCTAAATGCATGTGTAACCATTTTCTGCCTGCCTTGCTTTTCTTCCCTTCTGCCCCATCTATTCTTGGTAGTCCAAACACTTCGTGGACTGGATTGGTTGTAATTGTTTTCCAGAGTGGTCTGCTTTGACTGACAGGTTTTCTCTCTTTCCTCTTCTTCCTCACACTGTTGTTTCTTAAAAGGTGCCTCCCCTGACCCCACAACGTGTAATTCCACCTGTTCAGCTCATTTTGTGCTCTCTGACAGTGCTCTGCACCTACTGCTATGTGAAAGTTGGGTTTAATGGATAGCTCTAATGAATTTGATGGATATGGGCTAACAAATATCCATGTCTTGCAGCTGTGAAGCCCCTTCCTCATCAAGAGCCAGAGCTCCTGCTCCTCTTGGGGCAGCTCTGCAGCCTCTCCACCAGAAGCCCTTGGTTGAGTTGCTCCTTTCCTCTCTGGCGATGGGAGGGATTTTTGGCAAGAACAAGAGGCCCTGCCTGTTCCCCAGAGTCGTTTATAAGGCCAAAGGCAAAAAGGCAGCGAGGACCCCGCGTGTGTTCTGCGATGCCTCCACGTGGACTGGGGAGAGCTATTTTCAATCGGCGCGCATAGGAAGGACTCCGAGAAGCCTCCAAGCTCCTGCTGCCAAAGTGGTGCTGGGCACTTGTGAAAGTGACCCCGAAGAGGAGACAGCAGAGCCAGCCACCCATCCAAGGGCCTCACTCCCTGGGGCTGCTGGAGATGCACCACGTGTTGAGACATCCCAGGAGCCAGAAGAAGGACCTCACGCAGAGGTGATGCAGCACCAGGAGCTCTCTGAAGAGGCAGGACAAAGCCTCCAAGAGGGCAGTGGGGCTGGAGATGTTCCGTGTCCCGCTGGCAGCGGGGAGGACCGTGAAGTGCCACCTCTCACGCAGACCACAGTGGAGGTGGAGGTCCACGTGTCTGCAGATGTCCAGGGGGAACCTGGCGAGGCTCAGGATGCTACAGCAGAGCCTGAGCTGCTGGCTGGTGCAGAGCAAGGGGCTGGAGCTGGGTGTGCTTCAGAAGAAGCCTGTGTTGGGAAGGCTCATGGGGAAGTACCTGTGCAGAAGGCAGATGATTGCCAGGGTGCTGTGGAGGAGTCAGGGCTGCCTTTGGAGGCTGCTGAGAGTGGAGAGGGCACTGCAAGTGGGCCGGGAGCTGCAGAAGATGCTGAAGCCCCACCTGGTCTCCAGCTGGGACAAGACACAGAGGTTCCTGTTACTGAAGGTATGGAAGAAAATGCTTTTGAAGCAGAGCAAGCTGAAGAAATGGCTGAGGTCTGTGATAATGGGCAGGCTTCAAAGGCAGGAACCCAGGCTGCTCTGCAGGAGGAGGAGGAGATCCAAGTCAGCAGTGGGGGAAACCCAGAGGAGCACTGAAAGAGCACATGAAATGTGCAGCAGCAGCCACAGGTGGTTTTTCTGCAGCCCGGTGATAAGTCTGCTGCCTTGATCTAAAGGGACTAAGATGCCAATGGATCCTTGTCCTCTAAGGGACTTAGAAAGCTGGGTTTTAGTAAAGCCTGCTTTGACAAATGAGACTAAACTTAAAGCTGGTGTCTTGTCTTCTGCCAGTGGCACTAACTTCCTTCATTCTCTCCTGGGGAGGGGGTATGGGCATGAGCTAAGTGTATCTTGGTATGAAAAGTGTATTTATGCAGATTTTTTTTCTCCCTGTGCATTTATACCCTGCCTAGGGCTGTGCCATTCACAGCTCTCCCCGTGTGTGTCTGCACAGGGTCAGGTCATCTCTGACAAACACCCAGATGTATTAATTGCACTTGTCTGTACACCCCGCTCTGACTGTCACTGTTTGAAACTGATGGTGTTGAAACACTCCATGAAGTCTGTGTCACAATTGGAATCAATAAATGGGAGCATTTTAACACTCACTGCTATGAAATGTTTTTTTATTAATGGGCAATTGCTTTGTGGTTGGTGCTTGTTGAATGGAGGTCCAGGAGCTCAGCCAGGAGGCCTTTGGAAGGAGTTGCCTCCAGACTGTAAGCAACAAGAGAAGCTTCTAGTGTGGCCATTTTGCTGCAAATAATCAATAAATTTCAGGCAACTGCATATCCAATGCTAAACTCTAATTATACTGATCTTAAATTGGGGGGAGGGGGTTCCCTGTCAAACTAGTGGTGCAACTCTGACTGAGTTTACAAATGATGTGGTGCTGGAGGGAAGCAGAAAACTATTACAGCCTGATTTCTTTCTTGCAGGGTTTTACACCAAATTATTCTGCCAGGGCTCATGGGGATTTAGAAGTGAACTAATGATTTGTGCGAGACAGCTGGAAAACTGCAGAGTGAAGGAGAGTGGGATCTTCCCTAAGGAAACCATTTCCAGCTCTTGTGTTCTTATGTGCATCCTGTACTAACAGTGCTCACAGGAGGGAAGAAATGATAGTTAAAGGCAAGCCAGGATATGAGGATGTTGATAGCTATGCATCTATTTAAAGGATGATTGGTTTTACTGTCTTCATGGGCTTAATCACGTCAGGAAGATGGTGCACCCTTAAAAAGCTTTCCTTGGAATCAAAGCACCAGGCTGCCACACCACAAGCCTCCTGACTTAAGGCAGACTTAATATATTTTTCCTTATGACCAAATGTGACTGGAGACCCTGGCCATGGAAATGTCTCATCTCCTGTGACTTAAATAAGCCCGAGATGTTCCTTCCCCTTGGCTCAGACTCCCAGAGGCACCTACATTAGTTGATGATGTTGACAAGCTGCCCTGGGTTTGGTTGCCTCTAGCAAAGCTGCTGCTGTTATTGTGGAGATTATGTCCTTACTGCACAGAATTTAGATTTAATAATTAGTGAGCCTGCAGCCTCCTCTTTACCAATGCAAGGAGGCCTGAGGAAATGGTGGAAGATGCAGCAGTGCTGGCAGAGGGCAATGAAAACTTGAGTGCGTCATTCAGATCAACAGTGACATTTTGTGCTTGTGGTTTAATAAATGCATCTCACAATTCATCAGGGAACCACGTTAAGAGTCACTCAGCAACTTTCCTTCCCCTGGGACTGGGGTTAGCTGAAGGTGGGGGGCTGACCTGGAGTCAAAATAAAGTGGATAATTATGTGACACACTAGAACAAGAGGGTGCCAGGGATCAGTTTTCACCCCTAAAATACTGCAGGCTTAGGTCACAAACATTATCCCAAACACCTGCCAGGTGATCACCAATTTGCAGGAACAAATGCGGCACCATCTTGCACTTGAATTTTAGTATTTTTAGAAATTTAGCATTTAAATCTAATTAGCAAATCTGGGAGACAAAGCTACAGTCTGAGCTATGGACGTTTCTGCTCATGCTCTGAAAAAGGAGTAGTTTTTCCTTTCTTTCTCAGAAAAATCCAGGCAGAGGGGAATAATCTTCCATTGCATTCAACACTGCAGGAATTTTGGGAAAGTTTTTGCAGTGTAATTTTTCAATTACGCCTCCCTGAGTGTTTGCCCTGTAAATGCTCCTTAGTACAGGAGAACAACAGCTGCAATTCCTCTTAAAATATCTCTATTCCAGTTCTGCAGTTTTCCTTGCCCATAATCTTTTTGGGTTTTCAGGTGTGCCCCAAATTCTCTAAAGTCAAAGTGTCCTGGTTTGCATTGTCCTTGTCCAACCCACCTGAAACTACACATGGGGAAGGTTTTGCTGTGGCAATGCTAATGGCTTTAATTGCCTGTGTCAGCAGAGCCTCTGCCTCGTTTCTGGTGTTTGCATTGGCTCTGATGGCAGAACTAATGTTTTTGTCCTTTTCATCTTGTAAAGTGTTTGGTCAAAATGCTGAATATTGATATCAGTGGGCTCAGAAGGAAAGCTGCTCATCTCCTGATGATTTTTTTTGTGAATCTTTGAACACTAACTGGGCTCTCTGTATTTAGATCCTGATAAAAAAATAAAGATGAAGGGCTAAGCTTTCAAATGTGACTCCTATAAGTTATGAAAGCACCTTAATGTTTTTAAATGCCTTTTCCTACCCTTAGATGAGGTACAGACCATTCTGCACCAGAACTATAGTCCCATCTAGCACAGCACATCCACGTCCCTGACGACACGAGCACTAAAATCTTTGTCACTGACGAGTGAAGGCAAATTACACCTTTCACTGCTCTTTGTCTCATCTTTTTAGGCAAGTTCTAATTGGGGAATTTATTAGTAATGCAGTGGTGTGAGGATAACTCAGCTCTGTTCCCAGGCTCCAGGCTGCCCTCTTAAGATGATAAGCAGTAAATTCTTTGATGAGTAAATTGACGATGAATCACTGCAAATGAGTGTAAAGCAGCATTACCAAGTCACAGAAAGTGTCCTGGATTGGAATCTGATTTTTTTTGGCACTCTGAAAAATCTTAGCTCCTGATGCTAAGAATCTTTGCTTTTAACTTTCATAACTAAGACTTCCTATCATTCAGCAAAAAATGAAAATATAACCTGGCCACACTTGAGACATTAAAACCCCAGGAACTTTCAGGAGCCAACATCTGCCATGTGCTGGTGCTGTCAGAAATGTCAGTATTTGTTACTCTTCCTTTTGAATCACCTTTCTAAAAACTCATCACCATCTTAATCACAGTAAAAATGTTTCTCCTGAACAGTTCAAACTCTTACACAACTAAGTAAAAAGTTCTAAAAACAGCTGGCCAAGAAACAAACACTTCTCTTGCCCAAGGCTGTGACTGTTGGTCAACATTTTTGTTCAATCCAAAGCGTTTTTGCATTGCTTTAGTTATTCTGTCCCTTCCTGGCTTTCAGAAACACAGTAATTTCCTTTTTCCTTCCACATTTCTCTCTCCACAACATCTAAAGAGCCCGAATGCAAAGCCACAAAACCTGCCAGTGATGTGATGGTGAGAACCAACCTCAGTGTGATGGTTGGAAGGAAGTTCTGCAGCCAAGGGCACTCAGAACACCTGTCCTGACAGCCAGAGAGCAAATGTGACCGCTGGGTGTCCCCCAGCTGTGCCCCCTGTGTGCAGCCAGCAGCACCTCCCAGCAGAGCAAAGGCACCTGAGACCTGTTCCTGGGTGGGAGGAACGTGGTCTGTAACACCCTGAGCCTGTGAAACCTCAGTCCATGAGCTGTTTTCCCCAAAGCCTGTCACGGAGTGTTTCTCTACAGTCACAGAGTCCCGGAGTGGTTTCGGTTGGAAGGGACCATAAAGCCCATCCAGTGTCACCCCCTGCCATGGGCAGGGACACCTTCCACTGTCCCAGGTTGCTCCAGCCTGGCCTTGGGCACTTCCAGGGATCCAAGGGCAGCCACAGCCTCTCAGCCCAACCTGTGCCAGGGCCTGCCCACCCTCCCAGCCAAGAATTCCTTCCCAATATCCCAACTGACCCTCCTCTGTCACTCCTGTCCCTCCATGTCCTTGCCAGAAGTCCCTCCAGCCTCGCTTGTGACTCTCAATGTGCAGAAAGACCCTCCCACGTTTCCCTTCAGTTCTCTGTGAATATTTTGGGGACAAAGAAAGAAGGCAAGACCTAAATGCACAGAACCCCTCGAGGTGAGCCAGGAAAGAACATTATGTGGTGTTTCATAAACACCGAGCGGGGACTTTCACTTGAAGGCAGCTGAGCTGGTGTAAGGGAGCAGTAATTAAATCATTAGGTTTGGGTGGGAAGCAATTCTTGCCCTGCCCTATTTAAGGCCCAGCTGCTCCATCCCCAGCTCTGCTGGGAGCTGCTTGGAGGCATTTCCTTGGGAAGTGAGTGTGGGCACTGCATGGCCCAAGTTTGGGTGTTTGGGGGTTTCCTCACGGCGAGGAGGGACATTTGCACTCTCTTTTTTTGGGGTCTTGTTTGACTTTTCTAGGGAGACAGAGCTCTGCTTTTAGGTTTTTCAGCAGACTTAATTATGAGTTCTTCTGTCTGAGATGGCTTTGAACAGCATTCTTAGAATATGGGTCTGACAGTGGAATGTTCGTGGTAGGAAATGGCCAGATGAGGAAGGGGAAATAATTTGCCTCCATAATAAAAGCAACTGGTTTCTTTGTACTTAAGGTAATGAATATCTATATCTTTATGCGTATGGCTAGATAAAACCTCTAGTGAGACAACAGCAATAGAATCTGTCAATTGTCATATTTTGGGCTATTTCTGCAGTGATGACAAGCAAATGTAAGTACACCAGGAAATAAGCTGCTATTTTCCTTTCCTGCCCTAGCATTTTACTGCTCTACCAAAATGACATGAAACATTTCCTGGCTGCGTTCATTTACACAAACCCCTGGCTGCTGATACAGCAATGGCTTACCCTGAAAGCTCCCCCTGACAAAACAGTCATTTATTTGTAAACACTTTCCAGTTTTGGTACCAAACAGCCTCTCTCTGTATTATTGTATTTTGGGGCTTGTCCCTCCGGAGGGGTGGCTGGGTTAGTTTGTCCTGCTTTTCCCTTCTTACAACTGTTGTTTTAAGTGATTAAGTTCGTGCAGTCTTGTAAGTCACACACTTTTACACATTCCACCCTTAAAAGCAGCTCAAACAGTGCAGCAAAACTGCTCAGGATCCGTTAGCTTCCCTTTAAAAATTGTAAATTCCTAAGTTATAGATCTGTTTTTCTGTAGTTCCTCTTATTCTACGCTGTGATGGTTTAAGCTTTCTGCGGAACCATCCGTAATCGTATCATGTTGGGTGGCAGCTCTATTTGACTTTAAATATTTAGCCCTAAAAAGTGGCCGAGGATCTGGAGTGGAACAGCACTTGAAGGGAACTAATGATCTGGGGCTTGTGGGCAAGTGGTTGGCTGTCACTGGCTGCCCTACTTAGGAGCAAAACCTTCTCACCCCGAGGAAGAAAGAAAGGCTGAGGAGTTTTGATGCTGCAAACGGTTTAAATAATGTTTATTTTCTGCTTTCCCTGCCAGAAACTGGGCACTTGTATTGCTATTTAATTACGACTTTAAATTGTGTTTGCCTCTCTTTAGCAATCTGCATGACAGATTTCAAAGGAAATTAATAGAGCTTTATGCAGGTCCCTCTTTCCCTTTTCCACACAATTTTCTTCTGCTCTTTCCCTGCAAAGTGCTTAATCTGTTTTCTAGCAATGCTGTAGATTTAAAAAGGCACTCTATAAACATAACCTGAGGTAAATGTTTTTCTGCATTCAGAATAAGCTGCCTCTTATTAATACTGGAGTTTGAAGCAGTGGCATTGCTGTGGTTTCTAAAAAGTGAGTTAATGACTGGTAAAATAATGACCCAAGGGCCTGAAATCCACATATTTCTCATCTCTCACTACGGAGATATTTTTCTTTTCTTTTCCTCCTCCCCTTCCCATCTTACCAGGCCTGTGAATGGTTTCCCTGGCTAAATGTGAACTTCTCTGGGCAATTAATAAATGGTCTAGGAAACAAGAGGAGACCTAAATAGTATTTCCTTTGGTAATATAACCTAATAACTCTAAAGTGCAGTATTGGCTGAGAGTCCTGGAGAGGAACTGACTTCCTAAATGCTCTTAGCGACATCAAAAGCCTCTAAAAGACTGTGCCTCCAACTAAGGCTGGCTTAAAAGCAATAAATCCTGCAACTTATGGCCAACCCGCTCTGAGACAAAATGGGAATCTGATTTTTCCCTTGAAGGAGATGCTTTGTGCTCTTCCACAGGGTCCAGATGTGGCTTCTGATGAATTTCTTGCTGTCTCGCAGGTGTGACAACTGGCCCAGGAGTGCTCTCTGAGCTTGGTGACCACGTTGCAGCGAGCCCCTGTCCCTGAGCCAAGGCTCTTTGTGCCAAAGTCCTTGGGTATCCCAGACCCCCAAAACTCCCTGGAGAAGGCTGTTGGTGGGATTGCTGTTGCACACCTTGACCATGGGCAACGAGGTCAGCCACCGGTGCAGGAGGTCGCGGGGGTTCCAAAGGCTGGAAGCTGAGCCAAGCCCCACGGCGGGCAATGATGGTGTCCCCATGGTGCATGATGGTGTCCCCATGGCGCGCGATGGCAGCGTCCCCACCGCGGGCAATGGCGTCCCTACGGCGCGTGACGGCGTCCCCATGGCAGGTGATGATGTCCCCACGGCGCGTGATGGTGTCCCTACGGCGCGCGATGACGGTGTCCCCACGGCGCATGATGGTGTCCCCATGGCAGGTGATGATGTCCCCACGGCGCGTGACGGCGGTATCCCCACAGTACATGATGGTGTCCCCATGGCAGGTGATGGTGTCCCCATGGCAGGTGATGATGTCCCCACGGCGCGCGATGACGGTGTCCCCACGGCGCATGATGGTGTCCCCATGGTGTGCGATGGCGGTGTCCCCATGGCCAGGATGACCACGGGGGCTGTGCTGTGGTGCAGCATGAACCACCCTGTGAGCGAGGCACCCCAAGATGCTGCTCTGGGGGCGCAGAACGAGGGGACAGGGACAGCCTCATGTCCTCCACCCATGGCACAGGCGGAGGGGAGAACCACAGAGCTGCAGGAGCTCGGTGAGACCCAGCCCACTGCAGGACAGGTGGAGGAGGCTGGGAAGAAACCCCCTGAAATGATAAATCCAGATGGGAAAACTTGTGCTCCGGCTCCTCAAGCTGGAGGGGACACAGAGGTGACAACAACTGGCCCGTCTCTGCAGCCTGCTGGGGATGTGGGCACCAGGAAAAGGAGCCCAGTGATGCACAAGAGACCAAGCAGCAGGGCGTGCAGACCCAGCCCGCTCTGCAAGTGGCTGAAGAAACTCAAGTCCCCAGCAGAAAAACCCAAAGCCAAGCCTGGTGCGGTCACTAGTCAAGAGTCGAGGCGTCCTGTGGACTGAAAGAGAACCATCGAGCGCCCGGTGGGATACCCTTTGAAAAATAAAAGACTGGTGAAGAAAGTGTTTCTTGTATACAGTGAGGGAGCTGGGTTTTGTCGTCTTTAAACTGATATATTTCTGTGCGTTTCTGGCTGTCTTACAGCCCTGGGTGGAGCATAGAAGATGTTCCCTGTGGAAGTGGTAAAGAGGGAAATTAAATGTCTCTGTTCCCTTCGCAAGCAACTTGTGAGGTTTGTTTTGCTCTGCTCTCACCGGGGGTTTGTCTGCAAGAGCTGCTTTTTCAAACTCTGCAGAAATGCAGTGTACAAATTTGTATCTTCCCAGTGCTTCTTATCATTATTTGACTCCCTTTCCACTGCTTTTAATAACTTTCTCTGCTTGATGGTCCAAGATAAATATTAGCAGTGTAAGTGTTATCAGCCTAAATAGATGATAAAAACACTCGATGCTTACGAGTGCAGAGTGGTAATGGTGGGTGTTGTGGGGGAGGTTGGCAAACAAGGGGCTCTGGTTTTTTCCTGCTCCAAGTGATTGCTTTGTGTGTGTTTTGGTATCTGTAAGTCAATAAAAGCTGGTTTCGTTGCCTCAGATGAAGTGTTGGCTCCAGCTGAAAGAGGAGGGAAGGAGGGGAAGGGACCCTTTGGGGCGCTGGCGTAAAATTTTATCCCATTCCCAGCTGTCCCACGGAAAAAAGGAGGAGGAATTTCTCCCTTCTGGTGATTCTCCTTTGCTGAAGGGCCAGTTTAGCTCTTGCCTCGATGTCCCTCACCCTTGGAGATGCGTCGAAGGAGAGCAGGGACAATGAAGAGCTCATGGGGTGTTGGTTGATGTTCCTGCTGATGCCACGTCTGATGATGAGCTCGGTGTGCACCTCAGAGAGGCTCTTTAATGCAATTAGGACTCCAAAAAAAATAGCTTTAGCACACCTTTCTCCACCTCTACCTGAATCAAAAGCAGTTGGCTGTGCCAGGCAAGAAATAAATAAGTAGGCAAGCAGCTGTTTTTCCCCATGTGCTCAGAAGCACCATCTGCTGCGCTGCCTCTGCTCATGCAGAAAGAATTCCTTGGTTGCTAATGACCTGGAAGGGGAACATTCCCTTTTTGGAATCTCCAGGTCCCAAATAAAAGTTACCAGAAGCTTTTAAAGCAGCGATGCACCCCCAAAAGACTGGCATGTTCATTTTTTGTAGGTACCAAAGCTCTTTGCTTTTTGGCTTTTTCAGAGGCAGCAAGATGTGCCAGGTGCCACATTTTATTGAGTCAGTCTTTTTTTTAAGGCAGGGAAGTGTCTGTATTTTTTTGTTCCCTATATTGATTCTTTTAATTTATTGCTTTGGGTTTTGTGGGGTTTTTTTGTGGGTTTTTTTGTTTTAGTATTTTTTTAGTGGTGGGTTTTTTTTTTAGGTTTTTTTTTTTCTTTAAGGCAGAGCTGTTCTCGGTGTTTGTTTTTTAAGGCAGGTTTCATACCTTGATTGAGTGAGGCCCTGAAGAAGAGAGCACTGAATCATCAAGAATTTGAAAGTCAGGGAAATAAACCTGCTCGGAATCTCTGTCATATTTTCTGAGCGTGGGGAGGGATGGTTTGAAGAGCTGAGCTGGGTTTCTGAGATGGACTTTCTGCTCGTAGAGCAACTGAGCTGTTTCCTCTCATCCCACTTACCTTTGCCGTTGTCTCCAGAGCACAACCGATGACACTTTGTCCCTCCATTACAGCTCATTAAAAATTCAGCAGGAATCTTGCTTTTCACTTTACAAACGTGCTCAACATTCGACATCCACCTGAGCAAAGGAGATCACAGAACAAGGGCCTGTTATTCCCCCAGTTATCAGGTAAGGAACTTTGTTTAAACTTGCTTTAAATTTGCCTCTTTGCAACAAAATCCTGGTTAGATTTTTACCTTCCTGGAGGGAAGGCATTGGAACACATGTATTTGCTGCAGTACTTTGAGTTTCCTGCAGAGATCCATTTGGAAAAGTGGGTTTATAAGTAGGGGCACTCTGGTTTATATTTGTTGGAAATAATTTTTCACTCTGTAAAAAAGAAGCAGCGCTGGTGCTGGAATATCCCAGACAGAGCTCCATTGCAGCAGGAAAAAACTCTGACTTGGGAACAGCAGTGAAACCTAAAACTTGAGTTATTGGGAAGGGATTTGAAGTCTCTTACCTGGTACTTTTCAGCTGATTAAAACACAGTGTTATCACTTCTTGCCTGGGAAAATCGCAGCAAATCAGCTTTGATCAATTAACTGGCTAAGCTGGATCAAGGGCAGGTCTGAGGTAAGTGTTTCAGCCTCTTGGTGAAGGAAAAAATAACCTAGAATAGATTTGTTCTGTGCGATCTGGCTCCTCCAATGGCCTGAATTTAACAATCCAAGCACTCACAGGGGCATTTGAACCTCCCCCATTCGCCCCATCTTCATGTGGACAGTGAAAACTCAGCTGTGTTAATTCTCTTAGCTAAAATCAGGATTAAAATATACCCAAAGCTACCTGATTTTTAAAAACATCAGTGTCCATTTTATTTCCAGCATTAGCAAGCTGACAGAAAAGCAAGGCCACTGGGCAGCTGTAGAAAAAAAACCTGCCACGTTAATGCCAGGCTGTTGGAGCTGAGGACTCATCCCTGTGCCCGGGCACCTCCTCTCCCTTATTAGCAATACCCAACCTGCATTTGCAGAGCTGGCCCACATTTGTCCTGCCCAACTGCTGGAGCAGGATGTTAAACTTGTTAAAATTCTTTTGCTTAACTCTATGAAAAAAAAATATTCTGATGGCAGAAAGAGCCCAGCGTGCTGCCTTTCTTTCTCTGGGAGCTTGGAGCACCTGATAGACATCTTGTTGCTTTGTGAACAGAAATCTCTGAGAAAAGATCTCTTGGGAAAAAAAATTAAGAAAAAAATAAAAAAGCCAATTACTGATGCTGCCTGCTTAAAGCAGAAACTGCTTTATTAATGCAGAAAATCAGCATGGTGGTGACTGCAAAAAGCTAATAGTTATGAACATCATATACCTATTTAACAGAGCTCTGCTGCAGTGCAACTGCAAAGTGTTTGATTATTTTTTTCTTCCCCCCTTTCAATTAGCCCAGAATATTCCAACACTTGATGGAATAAGCGCCAGGCTTTTCCTGGCTTTCTTGCATCCCCTTGGGAGAGAACTACAAAACAGGGGGAAATATTAACAAGGAGAAAGGGATCAATGTTGCTGAGAAACATGAAGTGCCAAAGGAGCCCCCAGCGAGCACAAAGACCGCGCTGAGTTAAAACAGGGAGCAAATTGCAGAGGGCACAGGACCAGGATATGAGAAATGATGGGACAAGAAGCAAGAGGGAAAAGCCTGGGCAAACCTGCTCTGCCTGGAACCAGCTGCCAGAAAGATTTGGCACTGTGTGTCCCTCAAATGCAGGGTTTCAGGGCAAACTGACATAATTAAGCCTCCTAAAAGCCAGCTGCTAGGCAAAAGAGTTTTTATACCGTGGAAAAGCACAAAGCTCATCCCAGGGTATGGCTGATGTGGAGTTTCCAAAGCACTGAGCAAAACACACGTTTCCATTCCCTACCAGGTTCTCCCAGTTGCACCAGCCAGCTCTGCACGGGAATTTGCTGTATAGGTCTGCAAATTGGCGAGGAGAAAACCTGCAGGGAAACACAAAAGGCCATTTATTTCACCTCCCTTCTCTTGCTCAGGGTCCCTTCCCTGGCTCTGCTCAAGGTCCTGGCCCATCAGGGACCTTTGGCACAGCCAGCCAGGCAGAACACAGGCTTTATTAGCAGGGCAAGGGGAGTGCAGGAGTAAAACTGGATTTTATACAATGGGAGGACAAGAATGAAGCTAGAACTCTGCACTCCAGGCTCCGTGAATAAACTCCCTGCCATTCACAGCCACCAATAAGCAACTTATGCCTCTCAAAATACATATTTTAGTTGATTCCACCTTTCCTTTATGAGAAGTTCTGCTTTCTTGTGCTTGTAGGTGCAGGTCCTTGTGGAACTGGGGAGAAAAGAGGGAAGACAGGAACCAATCTCTTCTAAAAGCAGCCTTGCTCTGAATTTCCCTGTGCCTCCAGCCTGGATGGGACTGCACCACCTCCTGGTGTGGAACCGAAGCTGAAATGGGATCACAGAATGTGATTCCTACTAAATATTTAACAATGCTCCTAAAACACGAACAGGCAGCAGTGGAGATGTTGCTGCAGGCAACGAGGGAGCTGTTGGTGACAAGTGACACAGAGCAGGGACACAGTGGTGGTGTGCCAGGGGTGCCAGTGAAACCAGGCTGTGCCAGGGGCAGGCACTGGCATCACTTGTGGGTGCTGGCTGGTGGCCACCGTGCAGAAGTGGCACCAGCTCTGGTTGGGATGATCTGGAGTCGGTCACACCTGGCCGAGCAGGTCTTTAACTCCAGCAGCCACCAAATCTGGGCAGAGCTGCCTTGCCTGGCACCTGCTGCTGGGGCAGCAACGCCTGCAGCTTCAGCCTGATCCTGCTGCCAGCCCCAGCCAGGAGCCCCTCTCATGGCAGGGTTTGGTGCTGGCACCTCTTTGGCATCAGCAACTCGAGTTCGTGGTGACCCTCAACCTGTGAGAATGGCCAACAAGTCAGGATTTCTGCTGTGAAAGAAGACCGAGAAGCCTCCCGTGTGTCTGGAGCTTCCAAGCAGAGCCAGAGTTATCAGCTGCACCTTTTGCAGTGGATGGGGCACTGAAAAAAGTGAGGCAAGTAAATGTCTAGCACATACCAAAAAAAAAGTCTTTTGACACTTACTCATACCCATCGACTTAGTTATTCAGTTCAGTCTTCCCGGCTTAATTATGCTGTTGGCTGAATATGTGACTTAGAACTCTTTTCTTCCCTTCCCACAGACTAATTCTGGCAGCTGAACCGGCTTCAAAAGGAAAAGCTGCTCATCACTCGAAACCGAAGGCTCTCTCTACTTATCTCTTTGCAGCAGAAAACGTCTGGTGAAAAGTTTCAGAAATGAAAAGGTACAAATCTTGACTTCGTGCACCCTTTCAGCTGCCCTGGTGGAGGGATGTTCCTACTTGCTGTCTGAATTCTCAGCACCCACGAAGCGTGACAGGAGGTGTCAGAAAGGTGTCAGGGGAGCTTCTGGCTTGGCAAGGACCAGCAAATGAAACCTCCCTGCCCAGAACGAGCATCTCTTTGTAGGGGAAGGGAAACAACAGCAGACTTAGTTCTGTCTGCAACCCACTCCTCACCCTCCTGCCCTTCGTGCTGCTTCAGGATGTGTGAGGAAAGGAGTCCTGTCACGGATGGGATGGGATGGGATGGGATGGGATAGCCCAGCCCTCAAGAAACTGCTCTGCTTTTCCTCTGCAGGAGCCACCTGGGTGTTGGCAGCCCAAACTTAGGACAGAAGGAACAGAGTAGACAAGGAAACCATAAAAATGGAAGTATGGAATTTCTTTTCAGCTGCTGCTTTGCTGTGTAAGTTGTTCCAGTAACATTCCAAAAACATGAGGTTAACACTCATGTGCTTAAATGGCTTCCGAAAGGTAGTGTGAGGCACCTGAGTCAGTTGTTAAGGAAAATGCTCTTGTTCTGTGTTTACTTTGCCCTGTCCTGGCTCTGGCCCCTTTCTCACCTCTCCTCCCTGTGCCTGGCAACCCCTCAAAGCCAAGTCTTTCCAAACCAAGCCCAGATCACCCCAGTTAAATTCCAAACAAGCATCAGGACTTCTCCCCCGTAAGCTCAGGAAGCATCTGTAGGTGCTTGGTGTTTCTTTTCAAACTGTTGCCACCCGTTTTCACTGGAGCTCCTGTCTCCTGAAAGACACACGGCCCCGATTTTTGCTGCCTCTATTTCCCTTCCCTCCCCTGAGCTCTCCTCTAATGGCCTTTAAAGCTCCCAGGCATCGCTCAGCTGCAGTGCCTGCTGAGCATCTCCCAGGCCCTGAATGCCCCTGCCTAACCTGAAACCTGGGACCATATCAGTGAAAGTGAACGAAGACATAAACAAAGGCCATAAACTGAATTTCTATGGCTTCTGATAAAACTTCTCCTGACAGGTTTGTTGGGGGTTTTTTGGGTTTTTTT
>VWZG01009485.1:482628-516849 GCA_013396735.1 Grallaria varia
CCCCCCCCCCTTTCTCTTTTGCTCATTAGCACACAAAATACACCTGGCTCCAACACTGCTCTGTGCCCCTGGGAATGGGCCAGAGGGCAAAGGCAAGGGGAGTCGGGGGGCAGATGGATGGAGACACCCTTTGACTCCATCAGCAGCGCCATGATGGAGAGGAGATGGGACCTGGAGGTCCCCTGGCCCCGAGTCACCTGCGAGTCTCCATCCGAAGGAAAATCCCACTGCCCAGATGGTGCAAACTGGGCCACGAGGAGCTCCAGTGGCTTTAGGAGAGGCTGTGCCCCTTCAAAGTCTGAGGCCGCGGGTGTGTTAAAAAAATAAATGGGGGAGACAAGACATTCCCTATGGAAATGCCACCAAGCAGCTACAGATCCCAGTTTAGAGGAAGGGGATGAGCATTTACCTGTGAGCGTCTCTCCAGGCACATGGACTAGAGCAAATATTTTCACTTCATTAGTAATTCTATTATCCTAATTGGTACAGAGTCAGGCTAGAACATTTTTTTTCCCTGAAGTTGCATTAAAATAAAGTTTTAGAACAGGCAATAAAAGTCAGTATAAATGGACTCTTCTGCCTACAGCTTTATTGGAAATACACGGAGTTTGAGCCTTGTTCTCCCATGAAAACAACACTTAAGCTTTTACTGTGGTTTTATGCCTTAATCTGCCTCTTTAAGTCTCTAAATAAATTTGAAACAACTTGGTCAAGCAAAACAGAGGGGCAGGAGATGCAGAGAACAAAATCCCCCAGGAATTCCCGTAAACAGGTAAATTTAAGCAAAGACATGCAGCGAGTGTCCTGAGAGAAGGAAGATGACAGTGTTGTGTTAGAAAATCGAAGCCACCAAAGCCCCAGGCCTCTCTGAGGCAAAATACCATCAGCTCTATGATCTCCCGGGTGCTGAAGCCAATTAACCAGGAGGATTAATCCGTTGGAAGTCATGATTCAACACTCCTGGTATCCAAAGGCCCTAAGGGTGGAAGGCAAGGGCATGAAGTCTATTCAGGATCCTTGGAGGGCAGTGGCTAATACTACAAAAAGGCCAAAACAAGAGAAAAAGTTCTCCTGGACCATAATTCATACCCAGATAATCACCCTGTAATCACCCAACAATGCCAGTACACAATGCATTTGTCTGAGCCTCTTTGAAACCACCACAATTTATGCAACTGGAAATGTACCGAACAAGTAGGAGTAATTACAACATAAATATGATGTGGTTAAATATCTAGAGTTTAACAGCACTTCATTAAGAAAAACATCCAAGGCTGTTATGTTGTCATGAAATTAACCTTCTAGTCATAAGGATAAGCGTTATTTATGTATTTGAAAACAAAGCTGGGGTGTAATTCCACTGCCATTACAAACAGGAAACAGTGAAGTTCTGACAGTCACTATTATAAAAAGTGACTTTATACCCCACTTTAATCATTCACATCATGTGGGAGCTTAAATGTACTACAGAGCTGGAAGGAGAAGAATGTCTGTGAGACAGAGTTGGCCCTCTCGTTGGCAGAGGATTTTAGTGTTCGAGTCTCCATTTCCCCTGAGATTTTCCCCTTAAGGTTTTAAACTATAATTTCAATTCAATAATTCCAGTTTAAGGAACCCCAATGTCTGGAGCTGGGCCTGTCCCCTGGTGTCTGATTCTGTGCACACGAGTGGCCCAGAAGGTACATTTGCCACGAGCAAACCCCTTTGCCACTGCACTGAGCACAGCACTAGTGAAACACCCCGGGGGAAAAAACCACTTTAAAACCACCAACCACCATGAGGTGAAATGCCGTGGAAAAGAAATGCAACTTGCAAAACTCTCTCAGGTTTTCATAGAAATGGAGTTGTATCTGCAGAGCAAAACCCTTCAGGGGGTGCAGCTGGAGGGACCCCTCTGAAATATCCGTGAATGTGCACAGGTTTGCACAAGGTCAAATCTATTACAGCGACGAACAAATCACAATATTGTTTTCCATTCTAGCTACGAGGGGACTCCTTTGCAACAGCCAACATTACATGTGCGTAGCACACGCAGCATTTACACCTTTGGAGAAGTCTCCGTGTTTTTCAAATTTATCTGCCAAATTTCAGCGGTTTTAAGGGACAAAAAAAAATATATTTAAATTTACTAGCTCTCCTAACATGGCAGGGGACAGATCTGGCTGCACAGGGTCAAGCTGCTCTGCTGTTATTTGTTATTCTGAGCTGGAAATTTCCGCTCAGGCCAAGTTCCCCCAAGTCCTCCCTGCTCCTTCCTTTTTCTGCTCTGGTTTGGGCACATCCCTTCAGAATTTAAGAGGCAAATGAAGACGGAACATCCCAGGCAGATAACAGGACATGCACCTGATGGTACTGGGGATAAGAAACTTGTCAAGGCACAAAAAAAACCCACTGGGAAAGTTGAGTTCAGAGGGAAGAAATAGAGAGGCAGGACCTCATAATCACAACTTTGCTCTTTGGCTCAATACAAAGGTTGTAATTCAATTTTCAGGGTTCTGCTTCAGTGCATCTCTTAGGGTGTTAGCAGAGAATCTCTCTGCTGAGCTAAAGGGTTGTATCAATCAGCGGGCAGACATTATTTTATCGGGAGAGAAAGCAAGAGAAAGGTAGTTTATACATCTGTGCCTGCACTGCGTTCCAATTTAATCACTTATAATTTTAAGGCAGTGGGACGTGAAGCGCTAATTGAAAACTTTGGGTGCTTACGTCTCGAAGTCTGAGAAGAATTTGTGTGCCCATCTGGTTAATAGGAAAGGCATTTTATTTTCTAGATCATTGATTTATCATCATTAAGGACTCAAACACAGCCTTCTGTAAGTCAGCTTCAGGAATATGCTTTTTCCATTACGTTTACTCTGTCTAAAATTGCCTCGAGCGCTGTGAATGTTAAAATTGACTGGATTCAATTTAGTGGGATCGCCTTCTTGCTCCGTCAGGGTTATTTTTCTCATTCAGCTTTTGTGGTGGAAGCTTTTTTTGGGGGCGTTTTGAGGGGTTTTTTTAGAAATAAAGACCCACATAATTATTCTTTTTTATAGTTATTGCTAAAAAAACCCCCAAGCCCCAGCTTGCATTGATTTTGAATGGCAACAGTGTCTTGGTGGCACTGTATAAATGTAGTCCCTCCTGCCAAACACAGTCTCAGTGCTCAGAAATGAGGCTCTTGTTTCATG
Organism: Grallaria varia; assembly: GCA_013396735.1. Lineage (NCBI taxonomy): Eukaryota > Metazoa > Chordata > Aves > Passeriformes > Formicariidae > Grallaria > Grallaria varia. Next base: position 485,802 of record VWZG01009485.1, read on the forward strand.
ACAGGCTACAGAGGAAAAAGTCCCAGGCAGGAACCTGAGACTCCCTCCCCACCCAGCACGAGGTCTGTGGGTACTTCAGAACATCATAGGAATTAAAAACTAAATTTTTTTCCATCTTTTCTCAACTTTCCCACCATCCAGGCTTGGGTCAGGTTGTGGAAGAGTGAATGCTTATAAAAGAGGAAGGAGGATGCCCTGGAGGAGCCAACCTTTACCTCCAGAAAACGCAGGAATAACATTAATACTGGCTTTGGAAGTTGTTGTTGGCTCTTCTTTTGTGCACATGGAGGAAGCAGTCAGGAAGAAGAGTCAGTGTCTCAGAACAGCTTATTCCTGTGTCTCATTTATTCATCCTTCCGAAGACCTTGATGAAAGAAACTCTTTTGCTCGGCTGAGTTACCTCACCAGCTTTCAAACTGTACCAACACTACCTTAACTGGATCAATTTTTGAGCAATCAAATACTGGAATAATACCCAGAATAATTTAGAACACGACGAGGTTTCTTTTCAGCTTTCAGTTCCACGAGTGCCAGCCGGGGATGCTGCTCTTTGTGTGGATAAGATGAACACACGAGAAAACAGGGAACAGCAGTCTCTGAGAGGAGGGAAGATAACCAGTGTAAGTCAAACAAATAGATGAATAATTCAACAAGAACACAGAGTATCACTAGAAGACTGTGTGAAGAATGTGGTCTTCTAAAGCACCTGCCCCAGCCTCAGGACAGATGGGTAAAATGTTGTATTTTCATGGGACAGTGCAAAAAGAGGTATCATGTTTAATTTTGCAGAGCCTTGATCCCACATCTGCCACACTTTCTGTGTAGAGCTTATTGCAACACGTCACTTACCAAGACCTGTTATTTTTATTTATTTATATATATATATATATCTCTAATGATAGTGCTAGCAATGCTCATAAAAATAGAAAGGAATGCGTGCCCAGTGAGAGCAGAGCTGGTGCTCATTCACCCTGTAGGCAAAGAGCTTTGCACAAGCCAAGCTGCTCCCTCTGGGATCAGTAACAGCTCCGGACCAAAATACACTGGGAAAGGCTGTGGAAGTTCGGAGGGAACTGTCAGATTCTCCTAATGATTTATTTATTCAGCAGCTCCTCCAGGAACAGCAATCCATTCACCCTCCTGCCCTCCCTTCTGAGCTCAAGCACTTCATTTTGTTTCCTTTATTTTCTTTTCCTCCTTTTTGTTTTCCTTCACCGAACGCCTTTTGCCCAATAAACGGGTTTTGATTAAAGTTGGCCAAGGTTGCAATTTCAGAACAAAAAGCACGGGGGTTTGTGGTCAAAACCTTTATTTTCATGGGGTTCCATTCTCTGTGAAGCACAACTCTCCTCTGCTATAAGCACGGCTCTTTCTCCTGGTGCAACATACCTAGTTTTTCCTTTTCTTTTTTACAAGGGGATTTGGAGAAAATATGTAATTATTCTGCCGGGCCACTGGGCATCTTTCCCCTGCAAAATTAATCTCAGGTAAAAAGAAAGAGTCTCGGTCTAAAGTAGCAAATATCTTGCAGTAAGTGTGATTCCATCAGGTGTGGGGTGAAAACTTCCATTTAACCAGCACTCAGAAATCACCTTGTAGCATTTGCACAGAGCCTCAGAATTGAATTCAAGCCTCTGGCCACGTCCAGGTGCTGTTCTAAGAGAATTCCCCACTTCTGCTGAAGGGCATCAAAGGGTTTTGCTCTCACTAACAATGACATGACTTTCTGGGAGCCTGCACAGGGGTGGGAATATCTTCTTTGTCCAAAGCAGGGGGGGAATGGACACATGTCCTGCTTTTCCAGCACACGCTCCAAAAGCAACCTGGCTGCCACAGCCGAGATAAAACTTGGCTGCCTGACATCCTTCTGCTTTCCTTTGGCAGCTGGTTCCAAAGAACACGCAAGGAGAGAAGGAGCACGAGCCGTGTTGCAGTCCACGTGTGGACACGGAGCCCCCAGGATTTAGGACACGCTGCCAAGCTCACCCCCCCAAAAATGAGATTTTTCACTGCCAGTTGACTTTCTCCCATCCTCAGGTCGATAAAAATAAAGATACGCATGAAAGTGCTTTGGTAAAGACTTCTCTGCACTGGGGAATGTGGCAACCCTGAGTGCACAAATGGGGAATTTCGAGCCCTCTGGCACTGTCTTTTCCTTATTTTCCCCAGGCAGGCCATGGAAAGTCCACTCTCCATCCCACAGAGACCCCCTGGTTTATAGGAGGTAACTCGGAGCACACAGCAGCATTTTCCACGGGTTTTAAGGAGGGCAATGATGGTGACAACAACTTGTCCCTCCTTCCCTACCGGGCCATTCTCTCCCTTCTCTCCTTTCTCTCCTCTCCCACCAGCACCACCAGTTCCATCCTTACCTGCCCTTCAGCCACCACGAGCCTTGCATGGCTTTGCTCCTGGCTTTGCTCCAGCAGGAGCCCTGTGAAAGCTCAGATTGGTTTCCCATAGAGGAGAGAATACCAGTCTATAAACACTGGGCTGGGGGAAATCAAATTTTCTGTTCTGCTTCTTGAAATAGAGACCTTTATTTTTCCGTGGCATTAGCTCCTGTACAGGTCTATCTTCCCAGCTGGGCTTCCAGCACGGAGATACTGATTGCTGAACACCTCCCAAGGAGCACATATCAGAATTCAGACATTTACAGTCATCCAAACCAATCTGGGGAGAGCCAGTGACAAGATGCTCTCACATTTACAGCCAAGCTATCAAATCTTCCTCGTTGTCTGCAGCTCCCCAGCCCCAGGCACACATTCCTGCACTGACAGGGTTACAAGGGAGAACATAAGCTCAAAAATGATGCTAAAGTGGACTTATTTATTTTTAGGCCCCAGCTCTGCTCATGATTTCACGGGGGCCTTCTGGTTAGTCTGATATTCATTTGTAACTTCCTAAAATAATCGTGTTTGCAAACCACTCTGGAAATTGCCGTAATGAAAAAAACCCAGGTATCAAAGCAGAGCCAGATGCAAGGCAGCACACGATCCAGCCCCTGGAATGCTCCCTCCAGAGCCTCAAACCTTCCACCACCACCCCAAAAAAATATCACATGCAAATGTTCACCTTCGGATCTCAGCTTGCAATTAAACCACCGAGCTTAGACTTGTGAGACCTCCATTCTGCTCCTAGTTCTGCTCGTGACCTCGGGCAAGTCATTTAATTTTCCTCTGCCTTAATTCTCTGTCTTAAATGAAGGAATAACAGCTGCTTTTAACAGAAGGAATTGTAAGGGGGAACAAAAGGGAAGTTAAATCAGTCGGTACTTAGGCTGGGCTCAAATGTGGTGGTGGGAATTGCAGTGGCACGCTGACAGCTAGATCCATACCCAAACGCCCGAGGAAAAAAAAAAAGCCACATATTTCCTGCATTTAAAACAGAAAAACCTCACTAGAGTAGCTGTTGAGCAGCACAGAAGTTACTGCTCTCAGGAAACCACTTATTCAACTTTAAATCCTTTTTTGTATAGACCGTGTACAGATGATGCACAAGGAGGTGAGGGAGGGACAAATTATCCCGAGAAATTTTCTGCATTTTACTATAAAAAAGGCATCCCTTATGAACATCATCCCCCAAAGCGTCCATCAGGACACGTGTGCCCAGGGTGTGTCAGGCGTGAGAAGGGCTGTGCTGGGAGCAGCTCCTGATGGGAAGTGATGAAGGAATCAGGCTCCATCCCAGGGGAGAGCTGGAGCTTTGGGATGATTGCACCTCTGGCTACCAAACGCCCTCTGAGACCTCCTTTCCCTCTACTCCAAAATTAGCAGGGGCTTGGAGAGCTTATTAGCACGGGCTCTGAACTTCATCTGTAACGTGCTCACATCTCAGGGTCGTAGCAGCAAGGCAGGGAAAGGCTGAAGGGGGACCATCTCTATGCAGGGAAGATCCAGGCATTAATGAGGGAGGCTTGATTAAAAACCAAACAGTCCTCCCCAGCGCCCCAGCCCTGGGGAACTCTTCCCTTGCTGGGTACAGATGATTCCGGGATTCGTTTGATACCTCCTGGCTCTCAAATACCACAAACGGTGGGTTTAAGATAAAGCCTGGGGTTAAATGTCAGAGATGCAAAATGCACGGGCTCGGTTTGAGAACTGCACACAACGTGATGCAGTGGGTTGGAACAATATATTCCTAAATCAGAGGGAGGAGGAGGCGGCTGATGCAAAGCTCCATGGTGTCCATAGGAGCGGGCAGGACATTCCTCATTCCCTCCCAGCACTGTAGCAGGGCAATTTACACCCAGGTCTGGAAAAGAAATCGTATTTCCAGGGAAAATCTGAAGGGGTGCCTTAAAACAAACCTGGCTCTGTGAAGGAACCAGGTAACGGGTGGATAATACAAAAACTCATTTGCTAAAGACCACTTGAAAAATCACAGGCAGCGTAATTGACTTTTACAGCTTGGATAATGTAGGTCACTGCGTTAGTGCAACAAGAAAATGAATGTATGTTGGAGTGAAAGACAGAAGGGAAGTAATTACAAAATATAGATTAAATAACCATCAGATAACAGGCATAATAATAAGAACAACCAGGGTGAAGATAGAGGAGAAACAATTTGTTAAATGGATTGTAGCAGGGTTTTAAGAAACTGCTGGGCTCACATGCCAGGCTTTGCTTTTTTCCTCCTTCATTGCAAACTCGATGGAATAAAGTCTTTGTCCCCTTTTGGGGCTGATATCCGACTTCTCACGGTATCAGCTTACACCCTGCTCGGCCTGGAGGGCTATTGGGTCAGACCCTGATTAAATTAACACACAATTCTTAACTCTTGCAGAAAGAGCTAAGCTATAAAGTCCCCACCAAGCAAGAGGGATGTCGGTTCAATCCTGCACAGCTCTGAATTCTAGCAAAGGCTTGCTGAGAGCTGTGCAGCCTCAGTCCTTCTGCAGTTTAGCCCAAAGTCTAAAAAAACTCCCAAACCACAACCAAAAAACTTGCTGTCCCCCTAAAGAGATGAACAACCCCAAGAAACCCAAAACAAAGGAAAAATAGGGAATGGGGGATTATAAAAGATGCACATATGATTTTTTTCCCCCTCCACATTAAACTGTTTTAGTCCAGTTTTGCTTAATGATTCTCTTAGCAGTGACAGGGAGCTCTAAAAGGAACACTTGGAGGCCTGTGTGTCTGCCAGCAGTGAGGACACATCACATCACATCACATCATATCACATCCCCATCCCCATCCCAACCAGCACATGGCAGCAAATAAACACACAGCTCTGAACTTGTGTTTGCTGGGAGTGACACCTGAGATGGTCACGGGTGAAGAGGACGAGGCAAAGGGACTCAACGTCCCTGCTGCTTCCACTCCATCAGTGCCTCGTCTCAGTGTGTAAGTGACAATAACCAGCATTCCATAAGAAACAATTCTGTGTATCCCAGCTCCTGCAATTCCCCCCTCCAGGAGCTGATGTGCAGATGACACCCAATGGCACTCCGATTGTCATCCCAGTCAGGGCAGGGATGGAGGCTGGAGGGAAAGGCTGAGTCACCGAAAACTTAGAAGATGCCTAATTTTCATCCTGAAAATAAGGTGGATCTGTCAGCTGAGTGTCCCTTACCCAGCTGACTTTCAACTGAACTTCAGGACATCAAAAGTTGCACAACAGCCACGTATAAACCCTCTGGAAGTGGGAATTATAAACCTCTGGAAGTGGGAACTATAAACCTCTGGAAGTGGGAACACAGAGTGAGCCTCATGGGTACAATACATAGAGCTAGAAAGGCACAAACCATCATTGTACATAACAGCATAGAAGGCTACCAGCCAGCTCCCCTTTGTCCTACAAGTGTGGAAAAAGGGAAAAAAAGGAGTCTAAAAAGGGCTCTCCAGCATCCCTGAGGAAGAAACCTCAGGTGCCTTCAGTGCAGGGGGAGCCACACCTTTCCCATCCATTGCTGCATCGTACAAGGCACAGAGTGAATGACCTTGGCCCGCAAGAACTGTGGAGTTTTAACATTTTTCTCCATCCAGAAAATCAGATTTGCACCACAGGGCCCAACCTCCCTTCTCCTGAGGCATCACTGCTGCTGTATGCAGCCCGTGGCTGCCTTGGAGCATCCCTGTCCTCGGCCTCTCTGCTCATTAATCAATGGCTCCTCAGAATGCCAATGAGTGCTGAAAGGAGCCAGGTGAAAGGAATGGCAATTTGCTCACAGCTTGATAATTACACATTTTTTCAAAATAAATTAAAGCCAGAGCTAACAGCAGCACACTGTTTTCAGAAGTCCTGCTTATGCAGAGGAATTAATTGGAAACTGCATTGATTGGAGGGGCTGCTGGATTCCAGCATGGAATTTATATCCCCATTGTTCCACAGCTGCTCCCAGACCACTTACTAAGCAGAACCTCTCGCCTCTGCTCGAGCTGGGAGATAAAAGGAAGCAGAAATAACCTCTCCTCCTTTGGAACCATCTTGGGAGCAACGTCGTTTCCTCACGGAATAAAGAGGTGTTTGGGAGGCAAAGGGGTCATGGGCTTTGGTGGAGCTCTGCTTTTGGGTTCCCCCGGGGCAGCAAAGCTCCAAGGTCAATTGAATGAGCAGTTTTACAATAGAAACGTTGCAAATTAGCTTTTTCAGCCCCAAACACACAAAGCAGGGGGCTGGCGGAACAAGCAAGAGGTAACAGCTGGTACCTGAAGGATCTGCGACACCTTTACCAGGAGCTGTGGATGGTCAGTTCATTCTGCCTCTCAATAATAAGCTTTGGGTTTCAGAAATTGCTCTTCATGAAGACATTTCACGAACAAGTAAACGAGGAATTCCTCTACTCCTGAACCACAGGCCCTTGGTTATTCGCTGTAGAACGGGGTCTAAACTCCAGTCCAATCACTTTGGCAACTTCCCACTTAATCTAAGGGGTGGGAATGAGAGGATTTCAAAGATTCCTGGGTTACAAGACAGAGAAAAGACCCCAATTTATAAGAGAATCCCCTCCCCTGAGTGTGCCAAGTGTCAGCAGGGTTAGGGCAGTTCTCCAAGGTACTACTGCAGTAAATTACAGAAGGTGGTTGTTTTCTTCTGGGAAGAATTTGTGTTGTTGATTTGTTCTGTTTATTCGTTCCTTTGTACAGCCCTGCTCGTCTCGCCAGCTCACACGTGTTCGAAAGGGCAGCTCTGCATAATAAATTGAGTCTGTGTAATGAAATATTTTGGGAGATGAGATTAGTTTTAATTTGTTGTTCTCACAATTCCTCCCCCTCTCTTTATAAAATAACACCCGGCACAGCAGGAATTTATCTAAACCAGGGCCTTCCAGATAAAGTCTGGCTTACTCAGGCAATTACTGCAAATAAGTTAAAGATGGAATCCACAAGAGAATTACACCTTCTTGGATCCACTTCATAACATTTGTTTCACTACACAAAAAAATAAGGTGGCAAGGAGGTAATTGCTGCTCTCTTCCTAAAAGGAAGGCACTGGAGAGCTCAGAGAAGACCAAGAAAATGCTCCCATTCCAATTAGTTTAGATACACAATCCATCTTCAGCAATAGCCATTGCTGCCAAAAGCAAGAACACAGGGTTTGCAATGCAGCTGGGCTGTGACATCTGAGACCAAAGATTAAAACCTGATCTCATTTTTACAGTCACCCAGATTTCCTTGTACAAAAAACCCCTTGGTTTGCCCCATTAGGAAGTGATGACTGCAAGCAGTTTCCATGGAGTCCGCATGTGACTCCACCTGAGGTTTTGATTTATACCCTTTATACCTATCTTTAGATTTCCTCTTTCCACATATCATCGTGGTGTCTGAGTATTTGCAAAAAAAAGGGAAAAAAAAAGAAAGATCAGAGTAATAGCAGGTGCCCTTCCCTTTAGTCAATGCCAGGGTGAAATGGATTATATTCTGTTCCAGCCGAAATTGCTTCTCTTGGCTAAGCTGAGAGACATTTGTATGAATTATTCCTGAGCTCAGAAATCAGCACTCGCTGACGACACGTTGTGATCCATGTTCAGGGACGGGGGGGATGAGTTGGCAGCAGAGGAGCAGCTGCAGCCCCTTCTCGCTGCCTGAGCGAGACATCTTCATAGAAAACTTCACACCAAACAAGGCAGCCGCGGGCAGGAGCCACATCCTGGGCCATCACCTGCTTTAACCCTTCCTGGAGGGTTGTCTTATGAATAAACAAGGGGCTGGTTTCACACAGAAGGCACAGAGGCACCGGGGCACTTGGGTTGCAGAGAGCAGTGGCATCAGGCCAGGGTGGTTTTCCACCTTCCCTTCATCCAGTGGGATCCTGCTGTGCAGAAAAGAGCCAGAGCATAAGGCAGGGGTAGTAAAGGGAGGCTCAAAGAATTTTATATCCCTCCAGGTGACACCTGCATTTCAGCCAGAGCACAAGCAGCACACCCCCATCACTTATGACCATGTACCTCACCCACATTAGTTATTCGTGCCAAGGCTGTGCACACGTCAGGGGTAAAATACTACTGAACTCACTGACAGATTGATGATTAATGCTGTGGGAACTGTCTGCAGCCCTGAACTGGTTCACTGCTGCACTTCCAGTGCCCCGAATCCCTGACAGCACAGTCCCTCATCTACGGCAGGACATATAAATTCCCCACGGGCTCCTACCGCCCTCATCAGCAGTCCCTGGACACAATGTCATTAATTCCTAATCAATTCACCAGTTCACCACTGTTCATCAATTCTTATGCTCACGATAAAGCCTCTCCTCAGTGTCACAGTGCCCTGCAAAGTGACAGATCTAGTGGATCAGATACCTGAGCTATCACAGAGCCTCAATTTAAGGGGGAAAAAACCCCCTACAACAAGATGCCCAAAGAAATACTGAGGGGCAAAACCCCCAAAGATAGTGTAGGTTGCATGTTATGCAGCGTGTAAATCAGCCTGTAGGACTTTCTGTTCATTCCTTATGTAACTTATTTCCATTGTGTCTGCTTGGCTGTTGCTGTTGAAGCCATGAAAACTGTGGGAAAGGCCAGGCTGTTTCAGAAAGGGAAGGCACAGACCTCACACCTCCCAGAAATACAGAGAAAAAACGAAGTCGCTTTTACCTGTAACTTCAAGATATACTAACTTTTTATTTATGGATCTGAAGCACAAGTCATATATCCAAAATATAGCTCCATTTTTGAAGCAGCAGAATCCTTTTCAAGGCAATCTCTGAGATTTACACTTGCTATATTTAATGGGGCCATTAAACACATGGGCAAAGCGGACCTGGTGATTGGCAGCAACAGACTTTTTCCCATTCCTCACCCCTCTGTGATTCCCTGGAATGGGCTGAACTTATTCCCAGCAGCCTTTCAGCTGGGCTGGGCTGGAGCAGCACCGTGGTGCTTTGGGAGTTCTGCAGAAACACAGGCATGGTGTTAATTTTGTGCAATTGGACAGACCCATCTCTGCCCCAGCACAAGAGGCTTAAAACCCCTCCCAGAATAAAAACCCACCACCAGCAACTTCCCCCCAGAATAAAAACACACCACCACCAAACCCCCCCAAGAATAAAAACCCACCACCACTAAACCCCTCCCAGAATAAAAACCCACCACCAGCAAACACCCTTCTATCTCACTGCTCCTTTTGAAAGACATTGTGGTTTTATTTCCTAAGACTTTCTCCACCTCCCAGTGGGAATTCCTACCAACGTTATTACAGCTAATTAATATTATTGTGGCAAGGCTCCTGAACCCAGCGGTTCAGGCACACCCCAGAAAAAGCCAGGTCCTACTGCCAGAAGTGATGCCCGAGGTGATCCTTATCCCCAGTTCCTGGGCATAACCAGGAATTAGCATTTGTTATTTGGTTTGTTAATGTTTGCACTTGTTCAAGGAGTCACTCCCACATCTCATCGGTGTCTGAGAAAGAGAACCACCTCGGGAGGGAGGAGTTGGGCACCTCTTAAGAAACAGAAAGCAGAACCGGGCAAGTTCCGGAGCCAAGGAAGGAGCAAAGATGCTGTAAAAAGCCAATAAATGCCTCTGTACCAGCAGCCACCACCACTGCTGTCAGTCAACGCTCCAGCCAACGAAGGGAATGGAAAACACCTTTCCTTTGGCAAGAGCTGCACTACAATCCATGTCTAAAACAAGGGAGTGTGTGACTGGACCCAGCAGGGCAGAGCACGGGGGCATCGTGGCTGAGCCACATCCCTGCAGTGCCCAGGGCAGGGGTGCCCAGCAGAGCTGAGCTGTGCGGCCCCTGCAGAGACAGGCAGAGCAGCAGGGACCCTGCCGGGAACAATTCATTTAGCCAGCAGAGCTGGGTGGGACTGGGGAGGCAGCAGCCAATTAAGGAACCATCAAACTTCTCTTAAAAACCTCCCTCCATAACGCTCCCCCCTTCCCGCCTCCAGCCAACATGGTAATTGTGTCTAATTTCTAAATTTTCATGCAGTTGCTGCATTTGCTTCCCCTTAATGAGATGTAAATGTGTTGCCAGTTTGTGGATTTGTTTAATTGCAGGGTAGCTAAACTGTGATTGGCCAGAAGGTTCATTTTTAAATTTATTTATTTAGCACACATGCGAGGCATTTTAAAGATTCTTTTCTCCAGCTAAAAGAGGGAGGGGAACATATTCTATTTTCCTGGTATGTTCAGGGTTCTGTCGCAAAGGAACCATCTGGTTTTCCATGTGTTTGCTTGGGAACTTGAAAGACTTCAGCCACATTTCAAGTGTTTGAAATACCTCTGAACACCTCCAGTTTGATTCAGGTTCCTAAGCTGGACTCTGTTTGCCAGAGGTCTTTGGTTCTTGGAGGACACAAGAAACACACTCAAAGCATTTTAAATGGCTTTGCTCTGTAACAATCCTCGTTCACTGAGCGTTTTTCTCATCCACCTCCCACAAAGGCATTTGAAAGAAAGGATGAAAGATTCGAGTACTAAACTGGGTAAGAACAGAGCCATCATTACCGACTCTAACTCCAAATAAAATCCACTAAAGCTTGAAGGAAATACTGGCTGATTTTAGTAGCTTTAACTCACTGCCACTTCAGAGTTTGCTCAAATATAGGAGAGCAGTAAGAAGTCTCCTAAATCTCAACAAAACTTTGCAAGTGTACATAAAATCCCATTTTGCCCTGCAGTGCCTTTACTGCAGAGGATGGTGACACAGAAAAGGCCTGGCTTGATTTGCAGATCTCAGGACATCTGGAAGGGAGAACATCAACCAGAACCACGGGGCCATCTCTGCAGGGGCAGCTTTCAAACCAGACCCATGGAATAAAAGCAGTGTATTCGGGTTTTGCAGAACCCAGAGTTCGATTCTTCCCTTCTGCTGCTACTTAACAGCAATTAGTCTGCTGAGAAAGTATAGCTTTCTCAATGCTAAGACCACTGTATAAATAATACATTAATTTTCAGAATGTCCTTAGCGTTCTGATTTCCATCAGTTTTATAGCACCTAATGCTGCTTTTACCACTTACCCTCATGTAAGGACTCACCCACATAATTCACGGAGACTCACACACATAAATTTCCCCTCAACCTCCCAGTAAAGTTCTAAAGCAGCAGCCTTTGCTCTAATATCTGACATATTCATACAGCACCAAGCACAAGGGATTCCAGTCACCACCATCTATAAGCCCCAACATCCACCCTCAAGAACTCAGGAGTGCTTTTCCCATTCTGATGTCCTACAGGAATATTTGAGGATATGTCTTGCCCCCAGAGTATTCCTACAGGAATAGTAGACCTATATTTAGACCTAAATGGGGTTTTTTGGACAAGAAGGCCCAATCAATGCCTCTGGACCACAAAACACACTCAGGAAAGGTTAATTTCTTGTCAAACCTGTCTGGGGGACACTCCAAGCATTTGATGGCTGGTGAAAGACATTGCCACGGGACCAGTGGATATCTCGCTGTGCAGGTCACTTCCACGTATCCCAGAGAAAAGAATGGAAGTTGATTTCAGCTCCCTCTGCCTGTTATCCCACCATAAACATGTAGCTAGGGGGGGTAATCAGCATGTCCCAGGGCCAAGGGCATCGCTCCTCTCAACCACTGTCAGCAACAGCCAAGAACACAAGGCAGCAGAGTAAAGGGAAGTGACAGCAGGGAAATAATTTAGCCTTTAACTGACAAGTTATCCTGTTAAAAGCCATTTACCTTCTGCTGCTCGGTGTGTCATTGCTCATTTTGGTTTTGGAGTGACATCTCCCCAAGTGCCATTAACATGCCGGCAGTGAAGGGGATTTATAGAGTTTGCACCCTGGAGAATTATAGCCTGGGTGGTTGTGGGGAAGGAAGGCACTTGCTGGACTCTGTTTATCCTTTGCAGCTCCCACCTCGACCAATTCAGAGCATCCAGAAGGGAAAGGATCAGGCAACTGCATTGCCATCACCTTCAGCACGGGTCATGCATTTCAGCAGCAAATAGTGCCTGGGAGGAGCCCAGCATTCCACAAAGCACAGCATTTCAATTCCTCTTTCTGGAGGAAAAAGGATCTGTCAACACTGAGAGAACCACCACAACAACCTACCAGCAAAAGTAACTGCCCTGTACAAGACATAAAGGGTTATAATGTGAAACGGGGGGGGAATTTTGTGCAATAACATGACCCACAGTGGAGGGTTTTTCCAGAACTAGATTCCCGCAGTTACAAAAATGTGGCATGAAACTGGATGTTAATGTGGCTGGTGAATGAGAGAGCTCAGCTCACAGACATTTCTCCTCCTGTCTTCGATGCCGACCTGGAATTATCTTCCCCTCAAATCAGCCAAACTGGCCTTAAACAGCCGTGGATTTCAAACAAACTATTTCAGACAAACTGTGCTCTTAAAATGATCAAGTCAGGCTGAGGATGAAAGACACTGTTTATCAGAAGCCAAGGAGTCTTGGTAGAAGTCCTAATTACCCTGGAAGCCAGAATTCCTAATGCTGTCGGATTGACACCTCCGAGTTCAAATGGGATGCAGCAAACGGGCCCAGTTCTGCTTCCACTGATTCAAACCACCCCAACCTTCCATGGGGAGCTGGACCTTAAACTGCTGATCTGCTGGAAGGTGTCCCTGCCCATGGCAGGGCTTGGAACGAGGTGGTCTTTGGGGTCCCTTCCAACCCCAAAGCAGGAGAGGGGCAAATAGTCACTAATTGAATTCACAGTTGCCCTTTACTGAGTTATATTCAGATGACAGATGAATTTCCATTAGTTTAATGTGAATCACCACGGATAATGGAAAACAATACTTATGCTAATGAGGGAACCGAGCGAAAGCTTTGCAAATGAGCTGCCATTTGCTCACCAGCCGGGGTGCAGCTGATTAGAAACAGCGCCGTGATTGATGGCTCCATCCAGCCCCAGTTCTGGAATGCCATCCTCTGTGGGGCATCCTCATGGCATCCTCATGGCATCCCCATGGCATCCTCATGGCATCCTCATGGCATCCCCATTCCCCCAACACCTTGCTGGGCGCTCCAGACACCAGCCTGGCAGGGCAGAGGTGCCCCGAGCCTGGAGAAGACATTCCAGGGGCAGATAAAAATGTGGGATGCGGGGCCAAAATGGGATGGGGAGCGTTTGTGAAGAGACTCAGGGGTCTTCTCATGAGGGGCAGTGGAGGGGCAGGACCTGATCTCTGCCGGCTGTGACAGGAGCCAGGGGACAGCTGGAGTTGGGTCAGGGCAGGGGGAAGTTGGATCTCAGAGGAAGGTTCTTCTCCAGATGGTGGTTGGGCGCTGGACCAAAGTTTCCTGAGTATCTGTTTTTTCAGGACTATAGGATAGAAAGAAAGCCTTGAAAACTCACCTGGATCCACTGCCAAAGAAAACGTTGTGGGAACCTGGAAAACAGTGGAATTGTTTGTGTTTTTGTGCTAGAAGAGGTTTGACACCCCAAAACCACGAGGCAGCCAGGAAAAGGGTATGGAGAGTGACTCCTTTAGCAAGGTGAGAGGGAATATGGGAACAAACACAAGGCAGGTGTGACGCTGGTGCAAAGGTGTGGGCAGAGCTCTGGAAGTGCTTCAGAGCCAGCAGGATTAATTGTAGTCCGTGGGCAAAGCTTTGTGGAATGTCCATGCTGTGGCAGGGTGTGATTCAGAGGCACTGTCGCAGCAGCTGTACAGGGATTTATTACCTTTCATTCTGCTCAACTATAATTGTATGGAATTGTATGACAGGGGTTTGCTCTGCTCCTGCCTGTGCGAGCTCTGGAAATGTGTTGGTCCCTTAATTTTCACACCCACTAAGAAAGATTTTAAATACTTATGTTTTCAGGAAGGGAATAAAGAAGCAGGTTGATAACGGCACCGCTTGGCTCGCTGCACCCAGTGCTTTCAACATTCCTTGCACAGTTGTTTGGCTTTTAATACCTTATTATATAAATATGTGTCAAATAAAAAAGCACGCCGACTCAAAACAATGGAAACCAGCATCTCCTGGGTGACTGCGAGTGGGGTTCTACATTATCTTGGGATTTCCTGGGATATTTGCATTTAATTCCTGAAATTTCTAAAAGCAACCTGAATAGCTCTGGACACAGGGTGGGAGAGGAGCAGAATCTCTTCTTGTGCTGGTTGTTTTTCCAGCAGGGCAAAGGTCTGAGCGAATGAGCACTCGAGGAATGTCGGGACCGAGGAGATTTGTCCCACTGTTTTTAAGGGATGTCCCTGCGTGTTTCTGAGGGCAGAGGGGGTGGCTGCTCAGCGGGGCAGGGAGGGGCTGCTGGGAAGGTTTGTCCCCCTTTTTTCCACCTTTCCTTCCCTTTCAGCTCTGTCTCCTCCCGTGATCCATCACACAGGGTTAGGCCAATCATGAACCTTAATGCAAGCAAACGGAACAGCTTTTCTGGCTTCTGCTTTGTGTGCCTTCTCCTCTCGCAGCAAAACAGTCCAGCTGGCACCGTGACCTTGTGAGGGGCATTTGGCAAGTCTTCTGATGCTGATGCTTTGCAGATAAATTGCTCTTCTAGCAGTGCTCTGGCAGGGCCAGTCCTTTGAGAGGAACGCCTGTGAAAGTCGCTGGGACCAAACGCTGAGGACTTTGAGATTTAGAGCCCCTTCCCTGGAGCTCCGCCAGCATCCCAGCCCTGCCCCTGAGGATCCTGCTGCTGCTGCTTGGAGACCGAGAACATGAGCCACGATGAACATCTGCACCGGAATCCAGATTAGAGCTGTTGAATCTCAGCACAGGGGCTGCTGAATGAGCCGCAGCCTCGACCGCCACAGCAGCTCGTGCTGTTTGACTTGCTGAATCGAAATTCTGAGCAGCAACTGCTCCACGGTCTCGCTCCCGTGTTCCTTCATGGCACGTCCTCTCAGCAGCTGGGCCCTTTCACCCTTTCATCTTCCAAGGAAAAGTTTTCCTCGTATGGAATTTGCATTAACCTGAGCAGGCGGTGCCTGGGTCTCTCCCGGGACCTTGCTCTCTGTTGAACCCGTTTTATTCATCCATCAAAAAGTATTAATTCTCCCTTTTGCATTGCTCTCTGCCTGGGTTTTTTATTCTTTTTTTTCATTATCTTTTAAAGCACTGAGGAACTCCCACCCCCTTCTGCTCAAGCCACAAGATGATAAAGTTGTTTTTCCCTCCAGCTCTTCTCAATGCATCATTTAGCAGACCTCCTCTAACATGTTCTGTAAAGCCTCTCTTGTCCCAGGTGGAGGGTGGGGAGGAGGATCTGGTGGGACAGTGAGATTGAAATCCATCTAGGTTTAAATAGCTCAAGGTCAGCTCAGGATGGGAACACAACAGCAAACTTCTGGAGACTTCATTCGATGAATTGTTGATTGGAAAAGCTCTTTGAGATCCCCACGGAGCAGAATCTGGAAGGAATGTGTTTTCCAAAAGGAGGACAGCGGGTTAGTTGTTAATGATTTCAATAAAGCAAGAGAGAAGGCACATTAGGAGGTTGGTCATAAGGGTAAAAAAGGAGGCTGGTGTGTTGCTCATTAGTGGTTTGCTAAAATTAACTCCATCACCATGTTTGCTTTCGTTGCAAGCCTTCCATTTAATTGCAATTACCACTGAAGTGCTCCGTGCCACGGGTAGTTGGTGTCGGGAAGGAACCCAGAGCTGAGGTGTGAGAGCTGCTGTTTGAGGGGCTTCTTTGGGAGCCTGCTCAGCCTGGGCTCGCTGATAACCCGGGAGGAAAGGGCGGATTTACTGTGGTTCCTGCCCAAAGGTATCACATGTATTATTTCTCAAGCATGGGCAGGAAGTTGGAATAAAAGAACAGAGAACCTGATCCAAAGGGTGGTGAAACCCCTGACAGCTGTGCTGTGGTTTTCTTTCAGCCTTGGATTAAACCCAACCCCCTACAAATTCAGTTTCTGTGAGAAAAAAAGCAAGGTTTTTTACCTTTTTCCACTCTGTATTCTTCTACTTCCTTTGATGTTCCTTTTCTCTTTCAGAGGCTATTGATTCTCGTCTTGCCTTTTATTTACTGCCAGTTCACTCATTATGTCAGGAATCCTATGCCGAAATGCCAGTCTGTTTTCTGCATTCCCAACCTTTAAATAAAGAAAAGCCTCTGCTGCTCTCGGCCAAGGTGGCTGCCAGTTGGCCGGGTAGTGCTTGGGTTTGGGATGCAGAATGGAAAGAGGGACTGGCTGGAATGCTTTTCCAGCACTGGGAGGTGTTTTGCTTTCATCATAGACATATCCAGTCTGTTCAGAAAATGATGACGGGGAGAGGTTTGGCTCAAAAACACGTTGGGCAGCTTATTTCTTTTCAGTGAAACCCATGAGGATCTCAGGAGTCTGTCCACAGAGGGAAGGCAGGGAGAGTTAGTTCTCTGCCCTTAAGGACTCCTCTGAAACTTCCCAGGAGTTCTGCTGCTTCTTTTTGGCAAGTTCAGGGCTAAATTAGATTTAAATCAGGTTAGAGGCTTAGATTTGAAGTTCATGGGGTGAGGTCACTGCAAACCTGCCGTGCCCTTCAGCCTCCAGCTTATCCCCCTTCACCTGTCACAGGTAAGTGTTGGATCCGTGGGGGAAACAACCCATTTTGGGAAGGGAAGGCTGCAAAAGGCAAGGGGAATGGAAGGACAGGGAAGAAAAAGAGCTGCCAAGGCTTTGATGGAAGCGGGTCAGTCTTTAATGCCATGGCCTGTCTCTTTGGGCTCCTTAGGAGCAGTTTCAGCTCCAGCCTGTGATGGAGATTGCAGCAGGAACCAAAAGCAGATGTTCTCCGAAGGCACTGAAAGGCAATAAAATCCCAAGTGTTTGGGAACTGCAGTAATTCAGTCATGGGGATTTTATTTCTGTACTTTGGTCACTGACCCTACAGTGGCACTGAAAAATGGGAGTAGATGGTATTTAGGCAGAAAATGGAAGACGGCTGTCAAAAAATAAATAAAACGAAGTGGCTGAGCCCATTTTAATTAAAGCTCAGGGTGAAGTAGTCAGCTCATTCTTGCAGATTGTTCCAAAGCTCTGGTTCTTGCTTTAATGTCATTGTTTTGTGTCTGTGGATCTGATGCAGATAAAGTTAATTCATGGAGTGATACAAATATGAGGCTACTTCTGGTAACATCCTGTGTAATCAGCAGGACTGGCTGCCAGGAATTCTGCTGCTTCTCCCCCCAGTTTGGGCTAAGATGTGGGGTGGTCATAAAGAGAATGTGAATTGTGGGGGTTTTGATCACCTGACTGTGCTCAGGCAGCGTTGGAGAGCACTGGGAATGCCCTGCCAGAGCTCTGCCATAGGCTCAGGATCAATCAGGCATTGATCAATAGGTATGGAAAAACTGGGAATGGGGCAGGAGGGAGTGACCAGAAGCATCTTCCTTCTCTGTTTAGCCAGAGGAGGAAATATCAGAGTAAAAAAGAAGGTTTTTAGCTCAAACTTTTTCAAACCACGGGCACCCATTTTTGATTTGTGAGAGCTCAGCTTGTCTCTCACGTGCCCCGAAAATGCTGAGCATTTGCTCCCTGTGCTCTGCAAATGGGCCCCAAATGAGCTTCAAAATCTGTGCAGTTTGTGGGGAGTGGATCCAGGATGTGTGGGAGAGGCACGGCTGGAATGGGAAGACATTCCATAGAGGCGCTGGAGTTGCTCTGCAGCTCTTCCCCAGCCATGCAACAGGTTGGCCTTGCTGTGCATTGATTTCCCTGGCAAAAAAAAAAAACAACCAAAAAAAAACCAACAAAAAAAGAAGAGTAATAAATAGAGCTGTGTAAATAATCAGCGTTTATACCCAGCAATGTGCTGAAAAGCAGAAAGCACACTTTAGGGGAAAGAAGCATTTGTTACTTTCCCAGGGGCGGAGGGAAAACAAAGAAGGAAAATATGTGTTTCAGGTTGAATGAAACATTGATTTGTTTCGGAGGAAGCAGGGGAGAAGGTTATCTGTTCTGTTACAATTTGGCATATTTATAAAATAAAAGATCCCGGTGATGGAAAAGAGAAGGGAATGGTGTTAAAAAAAAAAAAGAAACTTTTTGAAAATATGGTTGATTTTTTTCCTAATTTATCTTCCTTGGCCAGAACCGAACCCACAAACAACCCGTGTGCCCCCCTGAGCCCTGCTGGTGCTGGGTTGTTATTCCTGCTGAAGGGGCCTCTGCCCTGTTGTTATGCAGGTCCAGTCACCACTTGTTTTTTGTGCTTTCTGGAGGCTGCTCTTGAAGGACAAGTAGCTTTTGAAGCACGCCAAGGTTAGACCTGGTGACCTTTACTGATATTTTCCTTTTGGGTTTTTTTCCCCCCCCTCAACTGTTCCCTCTTCCTCCCTTTTTTATTTCTCCCCCCCCCCCTCTTTTTTTTTTTTTTTTTTTTTTTTTTTGTCTTGGTTGTGTGTTGGAAGCACAAGGTGGATTGAGGGAATTTCTGGGTAATTCTTTCTCAGCTGGGGAAGGATAAGCAAAAGGCTCACACGTGTCAGGAGCATGAGATTGGCTGGGAGATACCATTGATTAGCTGAGACACTTGGAATCGTTTCAGACACTCGGGGAGAGAGCAGGAAGAAAAGCACATCTCTGCTTTAAATGAGGATCCCTTGCAGGTAATAAACCTCGAGGGACCTGTATCAGAAGCAGGGAAATGAGCTGTTAAATCCCGTGGACAGGACGTTGGGGAGTAGGTGGAAACAACAGCTTAAAATTCAGTTACATCTCTGGCGTTTGGTTATTCACAAGGATGAGGAGGAGCAGGGGATGGGGAAGGCAGGGATGGAATGTGGTGGAACAATGCGTGTCCACGTTTAGGTCTGGCACACGGGATTCACAAGGTCCAGTTATTGGCAAAACTGAGTCCCAGAATGGTTTAGGTTGGGAGAAACCTTGGAGATCATCCAGTCCCACTCCTGGCCATGGGCAGGGACACCTTCCACTAGAGCAGGTTGCTCCAAACCCAGTCCAACCTGGCCTTGGACACTTCCAGAGTAAGAAAAGCGAGGAGCTGTTGGGTGTTGACCTCACTGAAGGGCAGAGCTGCCAGTTCACTGCTCAGCATCTCAAGCTGGAGGAGAGACTGCAGCACGCCAGGGCACCCTGGTGTTTTATGGCCCCTTAAACACGTGGGAGCTGAGGATGTTTTGTGGTGCTTGGGTTGGGAGAGGAAAATGAGCCAGTTAAGAGACAGCAAGAAGGACTCAGGGCCAAATTTGTAATTTGGAGAGTGTATGGAGAGCGAATATACGACTGTGATTTATAAGAAAGGCTGGGGAGGGATTTTTTTTCAACCAAGCCTGAATATCTGCCTGTGTTGGGGCCAAGCCTGAGCTTTCAGCTCGCAGCCAAACCCAGCAGTGAGTGAAAGTTGGTGCCATCCTGTGCCCCAGCTGAGAAAAGAGGCAGGAGGTGGTGCTCACACGCCCTGAAAGATTAGTTCTGCCATGGGTTGGACTTTCCAGCTCCAGGGTTAAATATTCCTGGTGCAGCCTGTGGAGGTGGCTGCTGAAGGGCAGGAGGAGCTGCTGTGACAGGTCCTGGCTAAAAAAAAGGCTCCAAGACCCAAGCCTGCCATTTGCCATCCTTGTTTCTGGTTTAAATCAACATGTCTCGTGTGGGTGAGCCATCAGGATGGTTAGAAGGGATGGGAAGGGTGTGCTGGCTGAAGGACAGCTCCTTGAGTTCAGCCCAGGAGCTCACCCAGCCCCTCTGGCCCCAGCCCCTCTTGTCCCATCCCCTCTTGTCCCATCCCCTCTTGTCCCAGCCCCTCTGGTCCCAGCCCCTCTTGTCCCAGTCCCTCTGGTCCCAGTCCCTCTGGCCCCCGCCCCTCTGGTCCCAGCCTGCTTTGATGTGGACCTGAAACCAGCTCTCGCTGGGGCTCTGAGGCAAGACATTTGCTGCAGCACTGCAAAGTGCTGCTCCCTGCAGAAAATTAATAAGGACACTTTGGATTCTGCCCCGTGTCTGACCTAAGTGGCTAAATAGGTTACACCAAGTTTTAAGAATCGCCCCAGTTTTCCTTCTAATAGGCAATTTTTTCTGCTTAATTTGCAGAACAAGCAAAAAGCTATTATGTAAAATTTATCAGCAGCAATTGACTCTCATTAGAGATTGGGAGCAGGAGGCTTTGTTGTCGGGGGGAAAGGATCCTCCAGATTTTCATTTACCAGCCTTGGCTTCCCAGCGTTTATGCTGCCCCGTGCCCTGAACAAATGCAGCCACTGAGCCATCACCGTCGCTCTCCTGCTCTCCCAAGGGCCATTCCCAACCTGGTTGCTGAAGCCCTTCAGCAGCCTGTGAGCAGCTCTGTGTGACGCACCTGATCCAGGCTGCAGGAAGTGCCTGCAAATTGCAGCGCTCGAGCTCTGAATTTTTGCCATGTCGAGCCAACTTGACTCCAGTGGAAATGTTGTGTTGGAGGCTTTAGAGTGCAGAGCTCTGGGCTGGGCTGGAAGTGTCTGATTGTGGGATGTGGGCAAGTTTGGACTTTCCGTGCCACGTGGATTCCAGCAGCTGGCTCTGGACACTCCCTCCTGAGTTTAACACCTTTATCAGCAGCGATGCACCAGCTAACACCCTTTCCCCCCCAAGGATGGGGCAGACAAAGAGCTGCTGTCCCCATTGCCTGGAGACCAGGTGTAGTGGGTTGACCCTGGGCGGATTCCACGCAGCGTGGTCTGGAATTGCTCGTGTTTTCTTCCTGCTGCAGCAGCTCTTTTGGCTCCAGCTGAAAACAGCTGTGACTTTCCATGTGCAGAGGGACAGGTAAACTATAATACACCTTCCTAGGAGAGACATT
The DNA here is from genome assembly GCA_013396735.1 of Grallaria varia. NCBI lineage: Eukaryota > Metazoa > Chordata > Aves > Passeriformes > Formicariidae > Grallaria > Grallaria varia. The sequence goes on from VWZG01009485.1 coordinate 506,921, forward strand.
AGGCACGTGGAAATTATTACTGATGTTGAAACAATCAGATGGGGATTTTTCCTTCCCTTTTCCCCCTACAGTAAATGTTAATTATACATGAAGGTTCACTACAGCAGAAGGGATTATAATTAATTTATATTTGAACTATAATAGATTTCACTACAAACTGCATTTCATCGCAACAAAGTGTATTATGACTGTTGTTTGCTGCCAGCGATTTACATAAACCGACCACAAAACATTGCAGCCATTAATCCAGCACTAAGGACAGCAGCAGGCAGATAAAACTGGGGGGAAAAAAAAGTAAAATAGTCTGTTTAACTTGTGAACAGAGACCTTGCACTTGTTGCAGAACCTATATAGCCTAACTTGAGAAATGCAAAGGGGAGTGCATTGGACCACATGCATTGGTAAGGTAACATGTGGATCCAAATCTGTGTCTGAACATGCCTGGAAATGAGAATGGATTTGTATGTTCTGTCTCTGAATTTGGAATCCGTCTGAAAGAAGAATAACCCTTTGTTGTTCTTGGTGCCCTGAGTCACTCTCCAGAGCAGGATGAGGACAGTAGTGACCACGGGGACAGGTTTCATTCTTGACCTGATGGAAAATCATTTATTTTCCTGTGCCTCTCTCTCTTTTTCCAACATTCCCTGCCTAGTTTTATGGGATGGGAGTCTCTCCAAGAGAGGGATTATGTTTATAAATGTAGACTGGAGCAACTCCTGAAGGTCCTGTCGAACATACCAGAGAGGGCATTAAAAGCATAAGATGACAAGTTGATAATGTTTAATTGGCGCTTCCTAATTTATTCCTGCTAACCTCACAGCTCTCCCTCTTTGCCTGCTTTTTGTGATACCAAGTCCTAGGCTGTGGTTTCTTTGCCATCAGGCATCCCTGACACCTCCCAGACCTTCACCAGCTCCGTATCGGGCTCTGTTGATGCTGCATTTCAGGCTGTTGCCTTCTGTCTCAGGACAAAATATAAGAGGCTTTTGTCTGCAGGCAGGAGTTTCATTTCTCCAGGCTCAGGCTGGAGAAAAGGGCAAGGAGCCTTGGCAGGGGCTTCAGCCAGGAGCTCGAGAGCTGCTGTGAGCAGCTGAGAGGGAAGGTCAGAGCCAGCCCTGCTCTGCCACTGGTCAGTGTTGGCTCCCCTGCCCTGCCACTGGTCAGTGTTGGCTCCCCTGCCCTGCCAAGGTGTGGCCAAGCAACTCGAGCTGCAGCAGAAAGGGCCAAGGAAGAGTCAGGGACCAGCAGCACAAAAAATGTCAGTCTGCCCAAGAAAGCAGAGAATTGGGATTTTGGAACTGTGGCTTTGCAAGGCTGAGGCTGCCTCTCAAAATAACAAAAGCTTTCCAGAGAAAGGATTGATGGCTGATTCAATTAATGGACCCGCTGCTGATTAACCCTTAGTCGTTTATTTTAACAAAGCGCCTTGGGGTTCGCTGGGCCATTAGAAACAGCGTTGTGCAGGATTTCCATTTCTTCCCCTGCTGCTTTTGGAAGCATTACAGAACAGGGTTGCAAGGGGAACAGAGGGCATGGATGTGGCCTTTGCCATCCCCTGGGGCCGGGCACTCTGTCCTTTTTGGAAGTGGCTGGCAATGAGGGTTTCCACTCTCTGCCACCCAATATACAGGCAGCACATTTTCGTGGGGTTGACCCGAGCATGGCGTGGCTGTGAGTGCCAGTTCTTGGCCTGTGCTGGCAGCCTGACACCAAAACCAGCATCAGACTCAGGAGATGCAAATCACCTGCCCCAGAGGAGCTCAGATGACCCAGGGAGTTACATGTCAGCACTTCTGTCTTCCTGACGGGGCTATTAAAAGCCACGCTGATGCTGCAGCTGGGCTGTGTCTGCAGCACATCTGGATGTACTCGAGCTATCTTTGTGCTGGAGCACCAAAAAAAACCCCAAACAAACCCCAAGCTGCAGCAGCACAACCCTCAGTACAGTCAGCAGAAAGCTGCCCTGGAAAATGAGCTGCTGGCTTCAATGCTGTCATCCTTCTCTCCTGTCCACTTCGGGCTGCCTTGAGTGACCAAGCCTGTGTCCCTGTCCCCCCGCGGCAGCGCCGAGGTGAGCTCTGGATTGAGGCATTCCTGGCCCAATTTGCACTTTCCTCGCTCTCTGGCTGTCTCACTGCAGTGCTGGAGGCACTCGTGGCCACTTCAGGGACGTCTGCTTTGCTTCCAAGGGCTCTCTTACACAATTCTTACTTATACTCCAGCTGTAAAATTAACAGACTGTTTTAGTACAGAGGCTATATCGTTCAGGAGGACCCATCCAAAGGCTGGGAGCAGTTTTAATCCCAGCAGAATGACACCTTGGCAGTAAAATGCTTTTGCTGCTGAGATTTTGTTGGAGGTATTTGCTGAGAAGTCCTGAGCAGGTTATTCCGGCTCCACTTGCCACAGGAAGATGCAGGAGAGGATCTCCCAGTTTGGGAGCAGCACAGAGTGACAACAAGGGTGGTCCCTTCCCAGGAGATGCTGTGAGAGATGCAGAAATGGGGGCTCTGTGGGAGCATTGCAGTGCCTGCTATATCGAGGAGATGTCATTTAGGGAGTGTCGTGACACTGCATTTATTAAAGCCTGGCACAGTTTCCTTCCTGCACACCCCACAGTGTGACTCAGTCTAGGGAAAAATACCCACAGAAACCACTGGGGTTTTTTCTGAATATGTGCATCTTCATCACACGAAAACTGCTGTCGTGTGAGGTGGGGGGTCAGAACTGGCTCCCAGAAATTCCTCCTGTCCCACAGTGACACAGAAGTGACAGCCCCCCAAGAGCAGGCTGAGTGGGAGCGACTCGTCTGCCCCCTGACTTGCCTCTGACTCAGCCTCGGAGATCAAAGACCATTTCCAGAAAGCACTGGGGTGAAAATATTTCAGTTTGCTGCTGCTTTGCCATTGCCAGTCTCACTAATTTCTCCTCTGATGTCACCAGCAGTGGCCCCATTACTGTTATTTATAGTGTTTGTGCCGTGGGCTCTGGTTGTGCTCAAGGCTCTGTTGCTGGTCTGCAAGGAAGGGAAGAGCAGCTCCAGCACTTGCAGGGATGCGTCTCTCAGCCTGGAGTGTGTTCCAGGTTCTTCATGTCACACCTGGGCTGGCTGGACCTACCCCACGCTCCTCTCTGTCACCTTGGTTTGCTCCAGCAAACAGAGCCGTCCTGAGGCTTATTTTAGTTATTTAGAACTTAGTTTGAAAAATGCAGTAAGTCATGAGACCAAGCAAATCCGATAAAGGCGCTTCGGGGGAAGGCAGCCTGCAAAGCCAGATGCAAATGCAGCCAAGCAGAAACCAAAAATATATTAGTACTGAGAGAGCAGGCAATTATTCTCCTATCAGAGCTGCAGAGTTTTCAGTGTGTGTGACTTCGGTGCTACTTCAGGACAGCCAGGCATCCATTTTCGGCTGCAAGTGAGTAAAGCCATGGTTTCTTCAAAGTCTTTCCCTGCCTGATACTCATGAGCTGCAATTAATCAGTGCATTTAACAAGCACATGCCAGAATGTGAGAAGGATCTTTGCATCTGCTAACCCGAGGAGTTGAAAAATCATGAGTCAGGCTTTTTATCTGATCCCATTAATACTAAAATTAGGAAAAAAGAGGTGATGAAGAGGCAGCCAGGACTTTGGTATTTACCTGAAGAGCTTTAAATCTCCTGAGTTTGTGTCTGTAAGCTGTGCTGCCCAAAAGCTGAGCTTCTCAGGTGATCTAATGACTGTGGGAACTAAGGCTTTTTACAGAAAGCACCAAATATTGCCAGAGACAGTACATCTGTAAGCACTGGAAACTCTGCAGTCAAAAATATGTCCCAGAAGAGCTATTTCAGCACTTAAGCTGATCTTCAGTCTGAAGTGTGCACTGTCAGTGTATAAGAGAGAGATTTGGGCAGACAATGTGTCTACAGCACAGGCCTTGGTATCTTTAAGACATCCCCATAAACTGCATGGCCTGCAATCAGTCCCTGGGTGCAAAATTTTTTACAGTGAACTCGTGCCCTGTTCCTGACCCGTCTCACATTATTCTGCAGTATTTCAGCTCGTAAGAAGCCACTCAAGGTGTTGACAATCAGGAAATAACAATAAAGTTCTCTACCCAGGGCCAAGTGTCCTGTCTCCCCGCCATCCATAGGATGTTTCATGGATGTGTGTCAGGTGGAGAATTTAAGGCTCTCTCCAGTATTCCAGGGGCTTTCCCAGTGACACCAGTCTCTGTTACCTGTGGCAGATTCTGTGTGTCCAGTCTGGGAGCTGGTTTCTCCACAGGAGTCTGGTCCATGTGCTGAGAGCATCCCTGGGAAGAGGTTGATGGCAGTGCAGGGGTCACACATTTGCAGAGACGCCCAGCAATGTGCAGGTGTGATGGAGGAGGTTGTCCACCAGCAGGCAGGGCTGTGTTCAATCAAATATACCACAGTTGGCTGCCTGTGGTGTCAATTATAGTCTGCCAGGCACTCCAACAGCCCTGCCCCACGCTGCTGGCATTGCCCTGCCCATGCCACGTGCCTTCTGTGCATTTAAAGGCACTGCCTGGTATTGCTTCCCAACCCAAGAGAAATCTGGTTTGAGGGACACTTTTCAGAGTGTTTGGTCACAGCCATCAGACCTAACACGTGGCTGGTTCTGCCGTCTAATTCATCTCGAGTTCTTCGACCACTGGGCTCCATCTGGGAATCTCTGACTGGGAATCTCTGACTGGCCTTGTTAAGGGGGATGAGCAGAGTGGCCTCCCCAGGCATCAGTCACTGTGAGACTGAGCACAGGACTTTGGAGCTCTGTCAGCTGAGAGCTGGGTCTCTTTGGGCAACTCTTGTCTTCTCCCTGTACCCCAAAAAGTCCCCCAGCTGAATAGAGCATTTAATAATGCTGGAGGGCCTCCAAAGATGAGGTTGTTGATGAATGAATTCTTACTGCCTTTTTTTTTAATTTTTGGATGCCAACTGCTGTTTTAGTGCAAAGTAGTATTGATCATCATCATGCATCTATAACAGAGTAAATTGTTATTCATTTCCTTATTGCTTCTCTTCTCTGAGATGATCCTTATTAGGTACCTCAAGGGACAGGTTAATAAAACTCTGCCTGTTTATATTATTAAATACTAAGGGGAGCATTACCCTTGGTACAGTCCCACTCCCTGGCACAAGGCTCCAAGGCCCTGTTCCAGCACATCTCCTGAGTGTCAGCCTGGGATTCTGCAGTGATATAAACTTCCTTTCTTTTCCTTCTTCCAAGCTTTGTAACTTCCAGTGTGACCTGGCATTGCCAGCTGTCACAGAGCCTGCTTTTTTTTTTACCCTGAGTAATGTCACAGTACTTACTTTTATAGGTATATTGAAGATAATGATCCCTCTTCTGAATGGGAGATAAGAGTGAGACAAAGACAGAGCTGCTGGCTTTTAACTGACATGAAAAGCTTCAGATACTACTGTGATGAGGCCCATATATGAAGACAGAGCCGTGTCATGACAGATAAAAGGGTGAGCAATGGAGCAACTTTGATATGAACAGTGACCTTCTCAGCATTAAGCACATTGCATTACATTGCAGGAAAAAAGGCTCAAGACCCAGACTCACAAAGGTGACAAAATGATGCCAAATTTAGCAGCATCTGAGCATCTAAATACCGTTGTAGGTATGGGCATAAACGCCTTCCTTAATTGGAATTATCAGGAGTGAAAAGTGTTAGGAGGGCGGAACACGCTCTGCCTGTGGTTCTGTCTCCCCTTTCCCCTGTAAATGCCATTTTGCATTAGGGGCTGCACACGTTGCCAGCCTTGCCCCAGGCAAGGTTAGTGCACAGCATTCCCTGAGATCCGACTGGGTTCAGGGAGCCACATGGGCATCCCAGAGAAGGATCAGCCCTGGGAAACTCCCACTGTCCCTGCCTGGCTGGAAATGCCAGATTTGTGGACAGGTTTGTGACCAGCAGGTTTGGGACATGGTGATGCCACTGTGGGGTGTGTTTCAGTCTCAACCCAACGCATGGAAAAAAGCTGACACGTCATTACAAACATTGATGTAATACTGTATATATATATGTATGTGTATATATGCGGGTTTTGTGTATACACAAGTGCCACCTGTGTCAGCTGGAAATGGTGCCGAGCAGGAGAGAGGGAAAGGGGACACTGCCCAACCTGAGAGCCCCTAAAGCTCAGGATCACTCAATATATATTTTCAGGCAGTTTCTTTCCTCTATCCTTTTGTTTCCAATATTCCCTGGTTTCTTTCTCCTGCAAGAACAAAGTTGGCAGAGTCAGGAAACCTCCTCCCTCCTTACCACACCGCTGGTCAGATTGTGTCTGAAACCCAGAACAATTTTACCAGTCTTTTACCCACCTTAGGCAAACTGTAGTGTGCAAAGGACTTGTTTTATGACTTTGCCATCCTTTCCCATACAGAGAGGGAGAAGCATTATCATGTAATATTAATCTCCCCTCCATGGATTCAGGCTGCTTCTGACAGTGTATCAATTATTTAAACTTGTTTAAAAAAAAAAAGAAAAAAAAAAAAAAGAAATTTCCAGGATTAAAGAGATTAGTTTCTTGTTGATTTTGGTAATTCTTCCTGCTTTTGCATCTCTGAAGCTGAGTGAAACACAGCTACGGAGCTCCTGCTTCCTCAGTCCGGGTGAACATGGAAATTCTCTTTCCATTTCTAATTGCCAGGTTCATGTCTGAGTGTAAAGTGGGGATTAGTGAACAGTTGAAGACCTTTGAGGTGGCACTTTTAGGTGAGCAATCCCTTGTAACATTACACGGGGAATATTGAATGCACGTTTGAGTGTATTGTTGGAATCTTTTTGCAGAATTTTGTATAATGAAAGTAAATTTGAAATAGAGAGCAACATTGGCAGGTTTCCTCTGGGATGGTTTGCATTCCTCAGCTCCATAAAGTGACCAGTCCCTCCCAGCCCTTCCCCAGTCCCTCCCAGCAGACACTTGAGGTGCCTCCAGGGACAGATCCAAGAACCTCATGTGCTGCTGTCACAAGTTTAAGCGATGGCTAAAGATCATCTCTTGTTCCCTGGTTCGTGTGTGGCTGTGGATGAACAGCTCACCTGTTCCAGCCTACAAGTCAAAATCAGGGCTGCAGCTGACACTTAAAAACTCCTAGAAAAAGGATTAAAAAGGAATAATCAAAGAGCTTTGAACATCAAAAAGCAAACAGGTCTATGAAATATACATGAAAACACTGTGCAACCTCAATCCCAGCATTATCTGTCTCCCATCCTGTCATCAATTCAGTTTTGCTACCAGGGAATGTGAACTCCTTTCCTGGGATCTTTGCCTGGCTGCTCCCCTTGCCAAGCAGGGCTGGCTGAGCAATCCACTCATCGCTCCAGCAGGAATGGTTGTGGCTCCCTGTGATACCCCATAAATGTTCCTTTGCCTTAATTAACCGGTCAGACAACCTTGCTTAATGACGGGAAGGCTTTGTGACGTTCATGTCTAAACCCAAGTTTGTATAATTACAAATTAACTATGGAAAAAAACAAAAACCAAAAAAAACACCCAAAAAACCCTTCGCTTTTCTCACTAAATATCCACTGCTGGAAAGACTCAGACAGCCCATACTTTTTTTTCCCAGCTGTTTCATGCTTCATGATAGACTTTTATCAACCAGCCCAACCTTCCCCCAGTGCCCAGCCTGGTGCCCATCAATCTCAGCTGGAGCCTCAGCACAACCTTCCCTTTGCCAGGGAACGTCCCAGCTCGGGGAGGGAGGTGGAGATGCACCTTCCAAATATCGACCACCTCCTCCTGCAATGAAAGGGTGGTGGGAAGGGAGAGCAGAGAGAGGTGGCATGTGTGGAAATGCCTTGTTTGTGTCATCAGGGTCCCCTGGCTGGGAACGGATAAGCTGCAGGAGCTGAGAACAGGGAGTCTGGTGTTGGGGAGAAAGGTCAGGGAGGGAAGAAAACCAAGCGGCTTGTTGTTGCTACCATTATTTGTATTTCAGCAGTGAGATCAAGCTTTTAGATTGCACCTTCTGTCCACCTGCTGTGAACACCTCTGTAAAGGTCAGGATCATTATGCTCATTTTCCAAATGGAAAATCTGAGGAAGGTTTAACTTGCACGAGTCAAGCTGGCCCAGACAGAGGTGAGGGAAGAGCTTTTCTCCATGATATAAAATAGCACTGTGTCCTCCAGGTTGCATTGCCTTCCCTTTATAGAGCAGAGTGGACCTGAGATCAGCCTCCATGGGCAGGGTAGGGTACAAGGAATACAGGAGGAAAACAGATTTCCCAAAGGTCCCTGCACATTTTCCATTTCCTGAGCTCTCTCTGTTGTTGGAGGTCATCAGCTGTCATGTGGGTTTCCATCTCAAAGCTTTAATTTGTGCTCTGTACACACACTCCAGGAGTGTGTTCCAGCTGTACATCATTGCAGTGGGAAGCAGTGGGAACCCCAGGGAAGCAAGGTTCTTCTCCAAATGTATTTCACTTCATAAGATGAAAGAAAGAAAGAAGAGAGGAAAAAAAAAACCCAAAACAGAAATACTGGTTTATTTTGTATGTGTGTTTCACACTTCATTGATTTCACATGAATTGTTCCTCGTGTGCCCCTTCCAGCACTGAGGGATTTTATTCACTTGAGGTTTCTTTAAGCCTTTAGTGGGTGCTGAGAATTTAACCTCCGAGTGTTTCAAGTTGTCTGCATTAACTCCTTAAAGAAATCAGGCTACATCTGCACAGGCAGTCGAAATGTTGCTCCGTGTTGGGTTTAAGGAGGCTGACACTGCTGAAACACACGTTCACCATCTGCAGCATCCCCACGCTGTGCTCTGTGCCTGTCCCCGACCAGGCTGATGCATCCTGGTTGTTGGGCGGCTGGATCCTCTCTAGGATGTGAGTTTTGCTTGGGGAACTTTGTGGAGAATGAGCAAAACCTGTAGAAAACCAGGTTTCCCTGAGTTTGGAAAGCATAAATGAGAGACCCCTGGGAGCTGAGGGCAGGCTCTGGATGAAGGCACGGGGCTGTGGGCTCTGTCTGGGGCCCTCTGCATCTCAGATGCTGCCTTAGGGCTAAAGAAGTGGGTTGCACTTGCACCTCTCTTTAAAACTGCATCTATCACACATGTCTCGAGTGGCAAATCCATCAAAAAGAGATTTTTCCAAACTCGTGCTTTGAGCAGTGCTATAAAAGAAAGATCTTTCAGAAGGATTATATTTGCACGGGTCGAATACCTGACACCTTCTGCCCAGCTGTTTGTTTCCCACCTGTGTTAGTTTGGTGTCCTGCTGATCTCAATTCTATAAAGCCACAGCAAACCCCATTCCTTCTGTCAGTACACTCCTTAAGTACAAAGGATGTGCATTTTTGTCCAAAATTGGCTGTGGAATTAGTAGCAGTTCCTGCTCCCCCAGGTACCTGTGTATGGTGTCCTGTGAGTCATGTCCTTTGGGTCACATCCCATCCTTCATCATCTGAGCAGAACAAGCTTTCTGTGGGACCAGTGGAAAGCAACGTTCGAATCAAGTGCCCAGGGAGAGGATGGATGGGGATGCAATGGTAATTAAGCTGGCAAAGAAAGTTACGTGGAACCAAATCACCTCACGCTTCTGTGCCTTTCTGTCCCTTAAAAAAAAAATTAAAAAAAAAAATATATATATACACACACTCTGGATGTTGGTTTTATCCTAATTGGCTCTTCATCCTGGCAAGCCAAAGATTGATCAGCTGCTTTTTCACTGCCTTTGTGTCCCTGCTTACCATCCTAACCCCGTGTAGTCTTCTGTGAAATTGTTTTCCCTGCAGAGACGGACTCGCCCCGTCTCTTGTAATTCCACTGGAATAATCCTTGGCTCTGGGCTGGGAAAGCACCGAGTGCAGTCACTGAAGGGAGCCCTGGGGAAGGAGAGGCATCTGCACACACACACACACACACACACACACACACACACTCACACACACACACACTC
>VWZG01009485.1:516914-540104 GCA_013396735.1 Grallaria varia
ACACTCACACACACACGCGCACACACACACACACTCACACACACGCACACGCACACACACATACACACACACACTCACTCACACACACACACACAGCCCTCTCCGTGCTGGGGACACCCAGCCAGCCCAGACAACAGGGAACCTGCAAACATCACCTTCGCTCCTTCAGTGCATCCTCTGTGCGAGAGCAGGAAAGGCTCGGGGAGCAGCGAGCCAGGAGAGAGCAGAAACAGGGGGGCACTGAGGGCAGGGGACACCTGAGGAGCAGGAGAAGGGGACACCTGAGGAGCAGGAGAATGTCTGAGGAGCAGGAGCAGGAGAACACCTGAGGAGCAGGAGAAGGGGAATACCTGAGGAGCAGGAGAACATCTGAGGAGCAGGGGTACACCTGAGGAGTAGGAGAACATCTGAGGAGCAGGAGCAGGAGAACACCTGAGGAGCAGGGGACACCTGAGGAGTAGGAGAAAGGGAACACCTGAGGAGCAGGAGAACATCTGAGGAGCAGGGGTACACCTGAGGAGTAGGAGAACATCTGAGGAGCAGGAGCAGGAGAGCACCTGAGGAGCAGGGGACACCTGAGGAGTAGGAGAAAGGGAACACCTGAGGAGCAGGAGAACGCCTGAGAAGTAGGAGAACACCTGAGGAGCAGGAGCAGGAGAGCACCTGAGGAGCAGGGGACACCTGAGGAGGAGGAGAAAGGGAACACCTGAGGAGCAGGAGCAGGAGAGCACCTGAGGAGCAGGGGACACCTGAGGAGGAGGAGAAAGGGAACACCTGAGGAGCAGGAGCAGGAGAACACCTGAGGAGCAGGAGCAGGAGAACACCTGAGGAGCAGGGGAACACCTGAGGAGTAGGAGAACACCTGAGGAACAGGAGCAGGAGAAGAGGACCACCTGAGGAGCAGGGGATCACTTGAGGAGCAGGGGATCACTTGAGGAGCAGGAGAACACCTGAGAAGTAGGAGAACACCTGAGGAGCAGGGGAACACCTGAGGAGTAGGAGAAGGGGAACACCTGAGGAGTAGGAGAACACCTGAGGAGCAGGAGCAGGAGAACACCTGAGGAGTAGGGGAACACTTGAGGTGCAGGGGAACACCTGAGGAGCAGGAGAACACCTGAGGAACAGGAGCAGGAGAAGAGGAGCACCTGAGGAGCAGGAGAACACCTGAGGAGCAGGAGAACACCTGAGGGGTAGGGAAATACTGTGGTAGGCCTCCCTCACACAACTGAGTCATTCTGTTCCCTTGCTAGATAAATGATGGCAATAATACCAAGCTTAACAATTCCCAGTTCCACTGGGGAGCAGCTCTGTCTCCAAGGGAGCCAGTAGTGGTTTGGAGATGCTGTTGACACATCCTGCCCTTCCAGAGTCCTGGCAGACAGTTCATTGCTCCCTGTGGAGACAACGGGGCTTCTTCCAGCCTTTATTGTCACCGTATCAGCGCCGTGCCTCGGGTTATCAGCCAGCATCCCAATGGCAGTGCTGAGGAAGATGCTTATCCCAGGCTCCGATTATTCAGTAATTTCCTGCTATTATTCCCCTGGATTTGCTTCTGAACCCTGGCCAGAAGATTTGGGCTGATGGCCATGCTCCAGGAGTGCAGCAGTGCCCAATTCCTAACCTGGCTGTGACCTGTGATGCGCTGAACTTTAATGAAGTCTGAGAGGGAGCTGCAAATTTGCTGTGGTTGTACCAGCCAGGGCAACCTGAAATCAATTTGTAGACTTTTCTTTGACATAGTTCAAGACAGAAGGATGTAGAGCAGGAACTCAGGAACGGGGACACAGCAATTGCCATGTAATTAAGGGGTCTGTCACTTAACATTTGTGTGTGATGGGTGTCCTAAAAGAGGAGAGGTTGTCGTTGGCATTATGGATATGCTAATTTGTCATGCTGACAGACAACAGAATCCCAGCTCATACAGCCATTGTAACTAATTAAACAGACAAACCAATCAACAGACATGGCAGATGAGGAATTTTAATGTGAAGAATTAAATATATAGAGTGACCTTGCGATGGTGCTTAGTATAAGTTTATTTAATACGAGAGCCTTAGTAGGAAATTACTTAAAAAGCACATAAGGCACGACAAGGCAGTAATGACAGTTTTGCCAGGGTTCCATAGTAGCTTTCATCCAGAGGGATCTCAAAGCATTTTATCAGCTCTCTGGAGTCACTTCTAAAAATGAGAATGCATGAAAATGTCACCTGGGTACCAGAGAGCGTGACCAGTGCCTTGCCCTCTGCTGAGGTCAGCCCAGTGCCTGGTGCAGCTCAGGTACTGAACATCAACTCTTTCTTTCTTTGTCCACCTCTCTACTTTGTCTTGTTCCTCAGAGGTCTATTAAAACAATATGAGGAAATCTTTTGTACAACCCTCAGTTTTAATTTTTGTTTTACTTTGCTTCCAAGCAACAGAGAAGGTGCATCTCCTGCTCAGGAATCAGCACCCAAGAGCACCAGGATTTACTTCTCAGCTTCCTTTCTTTAAATGTGGTGAACTGGGCAATCCATTGCCTGCCTCCCTCCTTCTTAAAGCCATCTGGATGCATCAGCTGAGATGGATCATTTCAATATTCCGCCTTCTGCCCTGCAAATGGAGCCTTCCCTCCCCTCCCAGATCAAAGCTGCCAATGCTGGAGCTCCCACTGGAGCCGTCAGACAGGAGGCTCCCCAAGAGCATGTTTGTGTCAGGAACATGTGACATCACTCCTTGCTTCACTGGCCCAGGCAAGAAATACTGTGGAGCCCGAGCAAGAAGCACCAGGAGGGATTTACAGAGCGTGGCATCATATGGTGTGTAGGCTGGGTTCATCCCTGGGTTAGTGCCGTGCAATTCCAGGGAATTATCCCAAGCAGTGAATCTGCTCCAATGGCAGACACGCCAGGCTGGAATTGCAGCCCTGGGTTTGGTTTTTTTTTTAACTCTCTCTTGTCCAAAATAAAGAGAAGGTGTAAAACCCCCAGGGTGCTGTGGATTTATCCTGAGTCTGGGTCATCCATCCCAGAGGAGGGGGGAACTGGGAGACAGGGATGGGACTCCAGCTCAGGTGCTGTCGAGCTGCTAAAGCAATAAATCCAATAAAACAACTCCGTCTTCCCCAGGGATGCAGGTATCAGCCCCAGGAACACTGCCAGACCTGACATGAAAAGCATTTACAAAGGTAAGGGCTGGGGGAAACCGAGGGAAGGACCCCAGCAAAATTTGGTGAGCGGGCAAATTAATTCAAGGCAAGTTGCTTTTAAAACCAGTTACTGCTCTACTTGCAAAACTCTTCGAAATGTAACTTTTAAAACTCAGTTTGTTATTAGAATGCTCTTTGAGCACTCGGAGCAGTCAGGCAGCCAACACTCCTGGTCCTTATGACTAGGAATAGGAAATAGTATTTGCAATGCTGCAATTCAGTGCATGCTCAGCAGAGAATCTCTTTTGGGTGAGAAGTAATGAAACTGGAAGGGGTTAAAGAGTCAAAGTTTCTAATCAGCCAAGGGTTCAGAACAAACAATTTGGTGTAGGATCTGCTCTCCTTTTTGAGTTGTTTTAGTTTCTTTGCAGTCATCCTTATACCCTTCCTGTACAAATACAAAACAGTAAAAGCATTTAAGGCCTGTGAGTGTTTTTATCCAGGATGGAAGGTGCTCATGCCTGAGCTCCCAGTGGAATCCCAGGCTCCATGGAATTTACCCCTTCGACTGCATTTGGAAGAACATCCGTTCCTATGGAAATCCCTGAATTTTATCAGGTTGTCGGTTTTGTTTATTTGGAAAAAAATTAAGCCTTGTGATTATCACGGCGCCTGATAATTTGAACCTACGCCACCTTAGCGTAACAAACACAGCCACGGGCATGAAAAATTGGGGTTTCCTGAGACAGAAATGCAAAAGGCAGCCCTTGCCAAAGGAGGTGTGTGGAACAGGGAGTGAAAATCAAACAACAGCTACGACATCTCTCTGAACGCCTTCGTGGCCTCTGTTACCAAGGCAGCTGAGCTCTGCCAAAGCACCAATTCTGCCTGCACAGCCCTCCTGTCCAGGGTAGAAGCAGCTCCATCACTTTAAATTTTCTCTTCCTATGGAGAGTTAAACAGAGAGGAGGGGAGGGAGAGAGGCCAAATAAATCAGGACCACTTACAAAAAAAAAAAAAGGTTGAAAATGAAAAGAGAGGGAGGGAAAAGAGGCAAGTGCTCACAGTAAAACGAAAAATGAAGAAGTGCCATGATAAAAATGATGCAGTGTCCAGGCAGCCCAGTCCTCAGCCTTGAAAACCTCGGAGGTAAAACATTGCTCAGTGAAGATGAATCCTTTCAGTTAACCTTGTTCACAGCAACATCTTTGCAGGTCAGAAAATTATTACTTTCTCACTTTGCAGCTCTCAGGTGGGTTCCTGAATATCTTTGCATATGGATGGGTACGTTGGATTGGCTTAGGCTGAACTGAACTGGCAGACAGACTCCCTAAATCTAGGAATATTGTCATTCTTTTTTTTTTTAATATAAGAATGGAAAAAAATCCTCCCTGCAGCAAACCCAGGGACCACAGCATGTTGCCATCAGGCTCTTTTTCAGCCACTGACCAGCTGAAAGAGCTGCACTGCAGCAGAAGTGCCTGGAAGTGAAATTATGAGGACTTCAGCAAAACTGCAGAAGCTACAGGAGCAAGTTGCTCGTGAGTGCTCCATCGCCATCTGAAAGGATTTGTGACCCTTCCTTCTTTGGAGCTCAGCCCTGGACGTGCTTTCAGCTCCACTCTGCAACTCTGAGCTGTGGAAAAGCCCTTCCCCTTGGCCACTTGTCCTTGGCCATTGAGGTGTTTGGGCTGTGAGGTTGGATTCCTGGGGTCTCACTCGGGAAAGGTTCTTTTCACGAGGGCTTTTGGATCCTGGACAGTGGTATTTTCGTGTCACAGACGTCACCAGAGGGTTGCAGTGGGGCTGTCCTGCACTCAGGGCTCAGGGATGGTGCTGCAGCACCGAGCAAATACAGACTGGTGACGGGCAAGGAAAGGGAAGTGCTCCACGAGGCAGAACATTCCACCTCCTCGCTCCAAGCCAAAGGCAAAGCAGCAAAATCTTGCAATATCCTGTCACTTCTCACGTGCCCAGGCACAGAAGATACCGGGGATAAGAGTGTCACGTGTGCCCAATGGAGTCATTAGTACTTACCGACGCAATTTCATCATCAAAAGCAGAAAAAATTGATAAAAAGAGAGCAAACAAAGCGCTGCAGCTTGGTGTTTATTGCTAATCCTTGCCCACTGGATGCTTTTGAACCTGAGACAAACACGAGAGCCGGAATATCCTCCAGCAGTTGTTTTTAGGCGGATCCACAGCAGCAGAGTGGGGAATAAGGATTCTTAGCAGCTCTGAACACTGAACATTCATTTGGGATCACGAATTCAGCCCATCAGACCTTGCAGGTTCTCCCGTCTCACTGAACTGGCTCCCTCTGGTCTCAGAGAACCAGGTGGTTCCTTGCCAGAGGGAAAAATAAACAAGAAAAAATCTGGACTGCAACCAAGGTCCAGGGTGCCAGAGAAAAGAAAAAAATAACAAGAAAAGCCTGTGTAAAGTCAACCAAAAGCATGAGAAATTCTCCCTCATCCTTTCAGGTTCAGATTCTGTAGCTGATGAACTCAGTAAAAAATTGCAGAGCCATATCAGATCACTGCAAAAAAAAAAAAAGCAAAAAAAAAAAGCTAGATGGAGAAGCAGAAACATATGGTAATGAAAAAGCCTGCCTTGAGAAATGGAAAATAGACCTATTGTGGCTTTAATAACATGTCAGCCTTTGTATGAACTGGCCCAGAGCCCAAAGAAATGGACTGCTGCTTCCATTTACAAGGAGACCAGGTCTGGCTTTCTGATGGCTCTATAAATAAATGCTCCATTATCTCTTACAAATATATTTCCAATATGTTATCTGACCCTGGGTTTATTCATTCACAAATTTGGTCATCTTTTACAGCAGAAGCTGGTCTCTTACTTTTATCCAGGAATTTCAAAGTCCTGCTCTCGTATCGGTGATTTCAGCTTGTTAAATGTTACTGAAAGGAAGGCGAGGTATGGAGAAAGTGAAATAAATGCATCCAAATTCATGCGGTGAGTCAGAAACTGAGCCAGGAATAGACTGGCAATGAATATACCAGAGATGATGAAAGGTCAGGATAAAAAACAAGACTCACCAGTGGGTTGAAGCTGCTTCTTTATAAGGTAACCCCCTCAGTAGAGCGAGGGTTCACTGCATGAATGAAGAAAAGCAGATAAAATGGGTATTTTTGCATTGTATACACTGTTCTTGTATTTATTTTTCTCTGATTTCCTGGATATTTGTGCTTTTGAAGGTGTGTAGCACTCAGTAATAAGTATTTCAGCAGTAGCTTTGGAACACTGTGTTGACTTTAACCTTCCAAGACCTGTGACTCATGACAAGGGTCGACTCTGATGGACCTTTGGCCCTATTTCTCTTGCAGAGATTCGTATCATCAATAAGCACATTACATAAAAGAGTCCCTGCTTGATGCAATTCGTGTTAGTTCATTAAGCACAAGATATGATGAACGTGAACACTTCTTTAATCAAGCAGAGATGCTGTTGCAGACACTTAAAAACTCTGTGCCCTTTCAGCTGTTCTCCACGTTGTTGCTCTGCCCGGGTCTGTAGGAGGGCAAACAGTTCACAGACTCCACACAGAACAATTTGGAGCCTTGGGAGCAGTTTCAGTGCAGGGGTCAGAGAAGCTGGAAAAGAATCTGCTCCTTCCCTGGAAATAATTCCCTAGCTTTTGCAGTTAAACCCTCTATCTTGGCTGTTATGCACCAGGAAGGAATTATTCCATGAGCTGAGGTACAAGGAGCTGTTTAATGCTTTAGCAGGATGTGGAAGGTCATGTTGGCAAGGCCCCTGTTTCACCCAGCAAACCACTGCAGGGCAGGGCAGAAAAACACAAACCTATTTTTATTATGGAATCACAGAACGGATTATCATCTTCTGTTGTGGTTCCTTCAGCAGCTTTCAAGTCAGTTTGACATAACAGTTCTTGTTTTCCTCATTAGCTCCAGAGAGGTGTGAACAGAAACGGTCCTGTCTTGCATCTTGTCTGGATTTCAGTGTTACTTATTTTTAAATAAAGATCTACAGTCTCTTCACATTCTTCTTTTCCTGGGCTTAGCCCAGGTGAGGTTAAACCCTGGCCCAAAGTGTGGCTTTGTCCTTGCCCTGATGGGAATTCCTCCCAGAGCAGGGAACAGCCTCAACAGAGTCACAGCCCCTGCTTATAATTCCCTTTGGCTGCTCCCTGCAGGCTGCTGATTGTCCCTTACACCCCTGCTCGTTAGGGACACAGATAACACACTATCATGAGCCGAGGAGCCTTATCCTGAGGAGATAAAACTAATCTGTGTGCTTAGATCAGCAACCCTGTTCTTCCCTAATCTTACCTGGGAACGTGCAGTAATTGCAGAAACAGCGGGAGGAAGCAGGTGAGGATCCAGGGAGTGCATCCCTCTGGTTCCACCCTCGGGTCCCTGGGCTGGCTCTGCTCCCCAGCCACAGCTTTGCTGAGCGTTGTGCATTTACATCCTGCACCGTAAGGAAAATGGTCTTTTACAAGAATTCCTTTGTTCAAAGGAACCCAACAATAACCACGCTGGGTAAAAGAACCCCTTGTACTCAAAGCTGAGCTGGTGCAATGGGCACCATGAGCAAAACGCTTTCCTTTTACACCACATTTCCTCTTTTCCCCCTGTTTTGGCCATTTTTTGTTGTGCTTTTTTTTCTCCAAACAAAAGGAACATCCATATGCTCCGATGGCCTTGGTGTCAAGCAATTCTCTTTAGACCCTACTGTGATGCAAACACTGAAAGCAATAAAATCAAGGTTGTTCAAGTTGGAGTTCAAGCTCTAAACCAGCTTGGCTCCTGCTAATGCTACTCGTGGCTTGAAGGTTACACGGGCTAGAGCTTTTAATCTTACTTAGAGCTTGTTTTCGGAGAGAAATCCAATACAACCTATAAACCACATCCAAATTTCCTTGCAGGCTCACTTTGTAGTGATTATCAAAACCCGCAGTGATTTGGCCATTCCTAAACTTTGTGCCAAAATCTGTCACTTTGCCTTGGTGGGAATTTATGCCAAAGCTTTTGAGTCACAGTTTTCTCCTTTCAGCTCCAGCCATTGCAGCCATCGAATGCGAGCTGAGCCTGCAGAGTTATAAATGGAAAAACAAAAAGGCATCCAGTTTGTAAAATCTATGACGACTTATTGATTTTGGCCATCCCATGAATTGAAACAAGCCTTGTGTGCAGAAATCCTCCGAAGATGCCATGTTCACCTCTCCTCCTGACACAACATTTCATCGATCCCCATGTTTGTGCCACATGAATGATGGATTATGGCATATCAAACCTTGCTGGATTCATTTAATGCCTTTGAATAAAACATTTCTCACAGATTAACGGAGCAGTTTTAAGTGAACAACCATTTTCATCTGTTTTAAATTTTCATGGGTACTTTTCTGGAGAACAAGTACATGGTTAATAATTGAAGGGAGTGAGACCTTGTTAATCTCTTTGTATTTTAATAAAGTCCTGTTGCACCCCATTCATTTATTTTTAAAATGCCAGCATTTATAAAAATTCGTTAAATTTACTTCCCTTCCTTGGAAAAGAATAATCCTGAGATTACATGAGAAGTGATTATTTATGCACCAGAGAACTGGAATTTCGTTGTGTCCAGACAGCCATAAATGTGGATTGTGGTGGGTTGACTGGATGAGAGGGGGCAGGAACACTTTTCAATGGAAGCAGAGAAGCTCTGGAAGAGCACGTTTAGGGAGAGAGGGAGGTGTAGAGAGAAAAAAGCAGGAATTAGAAGAAAGAACTTTTCCAAATACAAATCGCGTCTTTACACACAGCCCCAGGTTTACATTTCAAAGGGGAAGAGAAAACCCAATGTGTACATGATTTCTTTTATCATCGTCAGGGCAATGTCAGCCCTTGGATTGCTGATCTCGAAAATATTTCGTTCCAACAAGTTTCATTAAATTGTGTGGTCAGATAGAGTGTGTTTTACTGCAGGGATCTGATAGAGAGTCCTGAAGGCTCCCCAAAAAGGCCGTGCATTAGTCACACATGGTCAGAACAGCAAGTGAGTGAAGAGGCTTTGGCAGCAGTAGTGAAAAAAAACAGAATAAATGCATTAGGTGCCCTCCTCCGAGGATGTTTGTATACACAGAGAGAGGGATTAGTTGCCTAACTCTGTGTTACTACAGATTTTTGTAACCAGTAGATTTTGCTGTTTCAGTTCTACATCTGGTAATTGCCTTTTTGAGAGGGTAGAAATCAAACCCTGGTGCCATAAAGTGAAATCCCTGCCTCTCCCCCAAGGACCTCTTTGAAACGCTGCTTGTAAACTGCTTGTTGATATTTGACCACGAGTCACCTCTGCATCAATCTTTGCCAGGTATTCAAACCAAGGAGAAGGTGCTGGAATGCTGAGATAAGTTGAGGCGTCAGTGGGAGGAACAGAAATTGGCCTGGGCAGCACAGCTCATGTTTGGATAAGACAGCGTTCCGTGCCAGTGATCTCAACCACCAAGTTGTGAGAACCTGTTGTGGGAAGGAGCTTAAAACAGCTCTGCGTTAAATCTTCCTGTAGAGGAGCAAAGCTTTTTTTCACATTTTTAATCAAGTTGCTGCTTAGCTGTTTACTGATGAGCTCGTGACGGGGGATAGAAAAAGGCAAAATTGGTGCTGGAGACAGATTTTTAATGGGGCCGCCGTTATCGAGCTAAGCAGGTTGAGTTTGATCAGCATTTAGGGTCGGACTTCTCCAACAAAAAATGCCAGAAAGGCTGCTGCTCAATGAGAACCTCGGTGTATGAAGCACTTCTAATCAGGTCCTTGGCACAGGGGGATGCTCCCAGGGGGTGGTATCAGTCCCTGCAGCTTGGCTGGAAGCAAAACTGACTGTCTGAGCAGCAGCGATCTGGGACGACTTCCCTTTTGCAGACTAATATTCTTCCTATCTCTGCTCCCCTTGGATTTGCACGACTTACAGTTCCTTTCACTTCCTATCTCGGGCTCTGTGGCATCATCCTTAAATAGCTGTCACATTCCACCCAAGGTGGAATTTGCTGCATCTCAGTGGTGGATAAAGTGATTTCGGTCTTTGTACCGGAGAGAGATCACACGGAGACTGATTGATCTTGGGCCACCTCTGTGGCACAAATCCACTGGGAAACTGGATTGTCCCTTTGCAGACTGGTTTCCAGAGGACATGGCATGGCTGTCTGCAGCATCCCACCCACAGCCCTGCAGGGGGGTGTTCCTGAGATTCCTCCTCAAAGCATCACTGGCTCCTGCAGCACCCCTGGATCATTGTCCTTTCTGCCACGGCTGGTCCCCAGTGACACCAGTCAAATGCAAAGGTGGGACTTTCATACAAGCTGGAATTCTGTCCTGACCGTGTCCATTACATGCCCAGGACCACTTTTGTCCGGGGTGTAAATTCCTCCCAGGGATGAAGGAAACAAGCAATGAATTGATGGGATAGTTCACACACGCTCTGTGTTTGTCCAGTCCAGTTGTACAACAAATCAGTTCCAAAACACAGTCAGGCAGCACTGAATGCTTGGGAAAATGCCACCTAATTGGCATTTATTATTCCTGCTGTATCTCCAATTATGGTCTTTGGCTCAGGCACCCACAGGCAGTGAGTGAAGGAGGTTCTCTCCTCGGGCAGGAAAAAGTTGGCTGGTTCTCTCCTTGAAAGTGAAACAGGGGCCAGTTTCCCTCTTTCCATTCTGCATTTGTGCAGAGCAATTGCCTTTCTACCAGGTCAGCAGTTTGTCGCCGTGTCCCTGCTCGTCTCTGGGCTGCCTTTCCTGCACTGCAAACCCAGCTGGCTGTGACTGATGGCTTTGCTCAGACCTTGGGAACTTCAGGCCAGCGTCGCATCTCTGCAGGAATAAGGAATTTAGACCTTTTTTGAAAACAAACAACTTACCTGGAAGTTCCCCCTGTCTCTGGAGGGAAACAATCCGTGCCCCCACCGCTGCTGCTGTGAGCACAGGCTGCCTGGACAGGGATGGGAGTTCAGCTGCAAACCCTTTTCCTTTGTGTGACACGGGATTGTTTGGGCTGGAACCATGAGTGGTGTCAGTGCTCTGGTCACCTGCAGCCCTGGCCTGCTGATAAACTGATTTTTACAACTGGCTTGTCCCAGACTGAGCTCCTTTAGCTGCTGCTTCACAAATGCATGGTCACCCCCCCACTCCCTGTGTCACCTGGGCAGGCAGTGGCACAACCCCAAACCCAAATGAGTCGCTTCACTCTCTTCCTTGTCCCGTCTTGTTTCACTGGCATTAATTTTTATGATCTTGCAAACAGAATCACGTGTGTTAAATGTCCCCAACGCCCAGGCTGTTGTGATCACGTGCTTTGTAGATGCAGCCAGACTCACAGTTCCAGCTTCACCAGGAGTAACATTCAGAATGCAAATACTTCCTTTTCTTTCTGGTGCAGGTTTACACACAGTGAAAGCACCAACGCAGTGACTTCCATCCATGTGTACTCCTCATTTCCACAATCAAAGTGCCCCAAGCCCTCAGACACCGTGCCTTGCACAAGCAGACCCAATCCCCTGAGATCATGAGGTTTGTGTATAACCACCATGTGCCAGGTGGAGCTCTCCAGGCTTCACACATCCACTGCCAGTGCAGAGATCACATTCTTACATTGCTTAAATGGTCAAAATTAAAGAGCTGCACTTCACTCCGGGATCAGCAAAGCAGCTGTGGGAATGTCTGAAATCATGTTACACTGAAGGTCTGTTATTTTTTAATATCCACATATCCCCAGGTGTATTTTCAAATCTGATCTGTGGGTGAGTACCGAGCCAGCTGTAACCCTGACAACAGTGACCCAGATGGTAATCAGCAAAATGGACTAATTGAATAATGTTGAGTTAGAACCAGTGCTTTGCAGAACTCAGTTACACCCTGCAGTAACTCAATATAATTTTAAAACGTTGAGTGAATTTCACATTGTGATCCCACACCTGGAGATGCTGGAAGGGGCTTGTGTATGGACAGCACAGCCGATGCAGGAGGACCAGCCCAGAGTGGCAGTGTGTACATAGGGAGATCTGT
This sequence comes from Grallaria varia, assembly GCA_013396735.1. Taxonomy (NCBI): domain Eukaryota; kingdom Metazoa; phylum Chordata; class Aves; order Passeriformes; family Formicariidae; genus Grallaria; species Grallaria varia. The sequence goes on from VWZG01009485.1 coordinate 529,063, forward strand.
CTGGGATTAAAAGAATTGGATTTATTTATCCACATAAAACTCTTTGAGGCCCTTGAGTGAGTTTAAATCGTGACTATTCATTATCAGTCATGCTCAGGGACGGATCTGCCTTTTCCCTTAGCAGAGTTAGAACACCATGGCTGTGTGTTTTTAGGGTTGGCCATGTGTGTTTGGAGGGTTTTCCATTCAGTTCTGAGGCTTCTCCGTGCCCTGAAGAGGCAGGGCTGTACAGCAGGCTTGTGTTTTCTTTTTCCCTCCTGGAATACTAACCCAGGCTGTTGATGTGAAACCTCATTCCACAGCAGTGCTCAGGCTGGGGGGGATTGTAGAATCATGGAATGGTTTGGGTTGGAAGGGACCTCAAAGCTCACCTCATTCCACCCCCTGCCATGGGCAGGGACACCTTCCACTATCCCAGGTTGCTCAGAGCTCCATCCAACCTTGGACACTCCCAGGGTTGGGGCAGCCACAGCTTCTCTGGGCAACCTGTGCCAGGGTCTCCCCACTCTCCCGGGGAAGAATTCCTTCCCAATATCCCTCTGGCAGTTTGAAGCCATTCCCACTTGTCCTGTCACTGCGCTCAGCCTGGCTGCAGCCACGCAGAGGGATGTTGGGAGCAGAAATCAAAGCACCTACGAGTGGCAAGGGCACGGACGTTCTCTCGTTAACCTCTGAGCCCCTATTTGGTGGCCCTAGCAAGGAGAAGGATAATGAGCAGTGGGCAGTGTTGTTGCTGTGCAGAGACCACTCAGCCACCCGATTTATGGGGCAACTCAGGAATTCCGCCTGTTCCTGCAATGCTGGATTAACCCTTGTTCTGTCACCGGGACTGAGGGGCACGTGGGCTCGGGGTGGTTTCTTGAAGCTCCTCTTCCTCACTGTACCCGAGCTGAGACAGAAGGGCACAGCTGGAGTGGCAGCAGAAAGGTGCTGCTGGGGCTGGGGGACAGTTGGGAATGGTTCTTGCATGAACTGGGAGCCAAGAGCAATGAAAGGGAATCACCAGGAGCTGGTCAGTGCAAGCCTGGAGCATCCATCAATTTAGCCCTGGTAATGCCAGTGGCCGTGCACAGCTTTGTCCCTGCTGGACAGCAGAGACCGAGAGAACCTCTTGGGTGCAAAGGTCTGAAGGGCTTTCTCCTGCACGCAGTCGTTTTGGTTATGGTGGATGTTTTTGTGCTGCTAATTCCACGAAGTGTAACATCCCCAGGAGTGCTACAGGTGTAATAATGAGTTACACCCCATAATGAGCCCATTCATGAGAATTGCAGTCCCCGCTGTGAAAAATGTTTGGAGACTTCATTCAAAGGTCAATCAGTGGAAAGGGGGGTGGAATGAAAAGTCGAGAGAGGGATGAAGACACCCAGGTATGGGGGTGGCTGTGGCGAGAGGGTGACGATGTGATTTTGGCAAGGCAGTCTGGGGGGCATCTGACATTTCAGAGAGCTGTAAAAAGCCAGAAAGTAAACAAGCCTCATTAATTCCACCAAAGGGCAATGCGTGGAGCTGCCAGCTTCTGCTCTTTTCCTTAGCTTTGCCCCTGATTGTCTAAGGGCTTCACAGATTGCATGACAAATGGAGCTGTAAAATATTTAAGGGGTCGTTGAAGGGTGGGTAACAAAGTGTGGGAGCAAAGCTCTGGGACACACACGTGTAAGGTTTGGGAGAGGCAGAGCTGTAGCCCAAGGTCAAGGCTAAACTCAAGCTAAGCCCAGCCCAGGCTATGCCCAGCCTAAACGTGCCAGGAAGAGCTCCAGGAGTTGGGAAGCAGCTTGAGGGAGCAGCTGACATGGAAGAGCACACACAGCAGTGACAGGCAGTATTTGCAGAGGTGCCAAATAGTTCCTGCAGCCTATTTTGGTTCAGGAACAGGGTAGGGAACCACACTGCTCATAATAACCTGTCGTGCTGAGGAGCACCTGGATTTGGATGACAATTCATCCAGGGGTGCTCTCCCTCCCTCTTCTTAGGGCAAGTCACACAGAATATTAGAAGATGCTGGCTGTATTGTTAAATAAGAAACATCATGTTCAGGCATGAATTCATTTTCAAAAGGGAAGATCTTCTGTTCCTGTTTGTGGAAAGGTTCCTTTTTGAATGACCTGTTAAAAACCAGGAGATGCAGACTCATCCATGGATCCTACACAGAGCTCTCCCACTGGAAAGGGCTTGGTTTCCTCCTTGCTGCTAAACTCCATGTAATTCCAGCTGGGCAAGTGTAAATGTTGCTCAGCCAAGGATTGGTTTATTATTGAACAGGCCTGCCCAGAGTTATTATGGAAGTGAAGAGCAGCTTGGGAATATATGTTTAATGCCATGCTCCGGGACTGTGTCACTGTGTCTCGAGGTGCAGGTGTGATGCTGGATGGAGATCTGGTTACTCCAGATCCACTTGGGTTCGAGTTCATGCTCAGGATGATCAGAAGAGGAGATGTGAGTCTTATCTTGTAGCTCTTGCCTCCCTGCATAGGGGAAAGTAGGTGCAAAAGTGCAGCTGTTCTCATTTTCAGCTGATTCAGCGCAGGGGTGTGAGGTGACAGTGGGAATGCTCCTCTCTGTGCCCTGCCTGCCTGGGCTCTCTATTTCTGCCCTTGTCACGCCAGGCTGTGACACTGAGCACAGAGAAACCCCTCCTGAGAGCAACCTCCTGTCTCCTGTGGCATTCCTTCCCTGCTCCCACAGCCTATGGTTCATATCTCTGCTGGCTCCAGCACCGCTGGGATCCTGGAGAACCCCCATGGAGATCCCCAACCTGCCTGTGCCCCCAGAACACCTCTTGGCCCCAGCATTAATCCTCCTGCAATGTACCACAAAGTCAGCTTTAGCCTGGAGGAGCGATCAAATAAATATGAAAACTGCTCCCAGAGGAGGTAAATATTCGCTAGACAAGCAGAAAGAAAAGCAATAATATACCATGTAAGCTACTGCCTTTTATTAGCTCAGCTCCCTTCTCTCCCCTTGTAAAGCAGTGTTGCGTTGTTATATTAATCTTTACTGTGGAGCAAATTAAAGCAGGGACAGTTGTCAGAGTATTATTAAGAACATCTGTTTAATTAGGGCTGCCTTTGCATCCATTTGAGGGAGAAATGTAACCCCCCTGTTCGTCCCCTCCTGCCTCCCTCCCCCTGGCCACCCTTTCCCAGCCCCATCCTTTGCCAGAGGGGGACGTGTGGTGAATGCAGGAGCACCTGGAGCCTTTCTTGCCTCCCCTTTGCTCTGCTCTGAAGAGGTGTCACTTCTCCCTGTTCCTTCTGGGAGAGAAGGTGGAGCAGGCGGGAAGGTCTGGCTGTCGTGGGGTTTTTTTAAGTGATCTCTGTCTTGAGAGCCTCTATCCTTACTTTCTCCCCCTCAGAAAATAATTTGAAATTCTGTAAAGAGACCATGAACAACTATTAATTATCATTAGCAATTTGCCATTCCAGGCCAGGCTTTCATCTGGGAATTTCAGAGCAGTTTTACAAATGCTAATTAATTGAGACTACTTCATGAAGGAGTCTGTTAAACTCCTTTTGCAGGGGTAAATCAAGGCTGAGAGATAAGAAGCGACTTGCTTGAGTCAAAGGTGGTGCTGCAACCACCTCACAGATGAGGCTCTCGGGCTCTCCCACCTTCCCTGCAATGCCCCACCTGGATGGTGGCACAAAGGAACCACCAGGAGGTGACAAAAACAGCCCCATTTCTTCATCTTCACAGGATTGTTCACAAAATGCAGATTCACGAATCATAATAATAATAATAATAATAATAATAAAATACAGTGTCTGTCTGCCTTTCTCTCTGCACCTACGCCTTCCCAGATCTCAGGATCTGATTTTCCAGGCACCATTTCTCCTCTGTTTCTGGAGCCACTTGCCCAAGCAGCCAGCAGTGAATTCATCATTCTGTCTCCAGTCTCAGCTGGGAGACGTTTTGACTCAGAGACCCAAGTCCAGGAGGCCAAGAGCTTATTTGTTACCTGATCAGACAGAACTTCATTTGGAGCTGCCCAAGATGTCACTGGTGGTTTAATGAACTACTTCCACAAATGATGAAGGTCAGAGCTCAGTTCTGTGTCAGACCATGGGAAACACAGTTTGTGTTTGGTGCTGGGGCTTGTCCAGCAGTTCAAAGGATCCCAGAAGGATTTGGGTTGGAAAGGACCTTAAAACTCACCCAGTTCCACCTCCCTACGGTGGGCAGGGACACCTTCCACTACACCAGGTTGCTCCAAGCCCCGTCCAGCCTGTCCTTGAACACTCCCAGGGATGGGGATTCCACAGCCTGGGCTTGCTGCAGATCACAGCAGAACAGGGAAGAGCTCAGAGCAAGAACAGCAACGAATGCACAAGGATGGAGAGAAACAGAACTCCTCCCCAGCAGCCCTTTCTTTTCTCCGTGACCTTTTCTCCGTCGCATGTTTTTGAAAATCAGAGATTTCAACTGAGCCCAACCTTTTTCTCCATTTAGCAAAGACCATTTTCCCCTAAGAGTACCTTGCATGAAAGGTCTGCCTGTTCAATCACATAAATTATCCACAGGCTCAGGCTATCTGGTGACTTAATCAGGTTTAGAGCCATGTCAGGTCACTCAGAGGTTCAAAGCTGTCCGTGCCTACCTGTGAATCCAAATTCCACTGGGCAGTCTGAGGTATTGTAGCAAAAGCTGTTTTACATGCTAGAAATAGTAAAATGCCCCAGAAACCCTCAACTTACAAGTGCTTGGAAATATAAGGAGTTCTGAGACAGTCTAAAAAATCTGGACTCTGAATATTTGAGGCTTTCCCATCATTATGAGTATTAAGCATATAATTAGGTATTATCTGAGAATTATCCATAAATACTCATCACAACATGATATTTGCTAAGTAATAATTAGGCTATGAAAGGAACTCAAATAATACCTTTGTCTAGAAAATTAAAGGCCCTGCATTGCATTTATACAGCACCATGCTGAGGGGGTAATAGGGTTTAAAATTGCAGTAAATTGCACTTAGACCAAATCTCAGCCCCCTCAAGTATAAAGAAGCTGCAGAGTGGAAGAGAACCAGGTTTCTTTTCCCAAGAAAAGGACAGGACAAGGCACTAGGTCCATTCACAGGAACAGCACCTGTGCACCACATTTCCTTCAACACCTTCATTGGAATGGAAATCTCCATTTTCCAAACTCAGGTTCTTCTCAGAAGTACGGCGTTTTCCTTCTCTAACTTGGATTGGGTGAAACGAGAGCTACCGAGCATGGAAATGATTTCTAGGGGATAAAGTGACATTTGGCTTTCGTTTGCAATGTTTCAAAACACCCCTGACGAGCACGGCAGAATCTTATGTATTAATTTATCATCATTAGAGATTTTGAGGTGAACCTAAGGAAGGCGAACCTGCAAACTGCATTGGATTTGCTACTTCCATGAGATTCAGTTGAGAATCACAGGGCACGAGCACATTCAGGACAAGCTTTTGCTGCACAGGACTAAGTGCTGAGTGTCTCTGTAGTACAAAAACCCATTTCTGGTATCCTGTCTGACACCCACGATGCACTAAAAGCTCTTTGTGTCCCAGCAGTTGGCAGTTTATGGCTATTTCAAGAATAAAAGCAACATTTGACTTTTGGAAATGGAAAAGAACAAGAGTGTACTGCTGATGTGTGGCTTCTTTATTCCTGGTGCATTTTCAGCAATAATAACTTGCTGTCTCTTGTTTTTCTGCCGTGAGGGATTGATTATAAGTGAGAAGCAGCAAAAAAAAACAACCCAGGGAGCTCCAGCCACTGGCGTGAGGACCCTCTGCAGCAGCTGACATATAACTCTTTCTACCTGGAAAATGTTTGCCTGGATACAGCAGTGCATTCCCAATCACTGTATTTTGGATAGTGATTTTCTGCGGATGAGACCCAGCTCTCATCTTGCCTCCAGTCTGATGGCTCCTTGAGCACTCTGCTCACCCAAGGGCGAAAGAAAAGACATTTTCCAGTGCAGAGATGTCCACACCGAATGGAAATTGAGTCTTTGTGAGCTTTAAACACTTCCATAAATAGACCAGGGCTGATGAAAGGTGGTAGTGCCGCAGTTGGAACCCTCTGCAGGAGAGGAACGTGGTGAGCAAATGCTCCCTCCAGACTTGCACCATCAGGATGCCTCAAAGCTCCCACTGTGGGCTCTGCGGGCTGGGAAATAACTCCCATTGCCAGCAGAAACCAGAGGAGCAGAGTCAGTGCCCCCTGAAGGGGAGCAGAGACCTGTCTGTTCACTCGGGGCTGAGCCCCAGCAAACTCAGCTCGTGCCCTTCCCCAACCAGCCCCAGTCAGTGCCAGCCTGGGTTTCCAACAGGACTGGGACCTGGTTGTCTCCAGCTGGGAGCAGGTACCAGCTGGGAGCAGGTGACAACTGGGAGCAGGTGCCAGCCGGGAGCAGGTGCCAACTGGGAGGAGGTGCCAGCTGGGAGCAGGTGCCAGCTGGGAGCAGGTGCCAGCTGGGAGCAGGTGCCAACTGGGAGCAGGTGACAACTGGGAGGAGGTACCAGCTGGGAGCAGGTACCAGCTGGGAGCAGGTGACAACTGGGAGGAGGTGCCAGCTGGGAGCAGGTGCCAGGTGGGAGCAGGTACCAGCTGGGAGCAGGTATCAGGTGGGAGCAGGTGACAACTGGGAGCCTGGCATCTCAGAGGATGCGGAATTTCCATGCCATTAAGGAAATAGTAGAGCTGAGGAAAGGAGACAATTTGTCCAAAAGAACAGAAGTGTTTGAGGGCATCGCTGGCGCTTAAATCCGTGCGGGAAGGACAAGGTAAACACCTCAAACAGATGTAAAAAAAGTGGTTATATTCAAGTCCCCCCTTTCAGCCTTTTTATTGTAGGTTTTAAATGCTAATGTGCAGGGAGGACAAAGCAGGTGACTTCAACCTGCCACTGCCTGGTGAAGTCTGGCTTTATCTGCAGGGAATCCTCTGCCCAGAAGGGATTGGAGAGGAAATGTGTGTCTGTGCCCTGATCCGTGAAGGAGCTGTGTTTGCTCCCTCCGCAGAGGTAAACACACCCCTGTGCTGAGGACAGAGAATTTAAGGGCACTGCCGTGCTGGTGACATTAAAACTGGGTTAAAAGTCTTGTAAATGTAGCTGAGGATGTTCAGAAAACTCAGCCTGTGTACTCAGCCAGATCAGCTCGGGCTGTTCAGATCTGAGTCGTGCCCAAGTTTTGGTGTGTGAGGCTGCAAGTTAAATCATATTCACTGTAGGGCTTTGGAGCTGGGAGTTGTTCCTCAAGTGTCTGATGCCCTGGAGAGCCTGTGGGCGCTTTTTCTCTCAGAGCTCTGCAGGTTTGGATGCCCCAGCCCTGCCCCAGCACTTGGTAACCTGCATCAGTCCCCGAGATGCCTGTCTGGGGGAGGGATGTTTCACACCAGTGCTCTGTCGGCCACTTCCATCAGACTCAGCCACTGCTGAGGGACTGCAAACATACCATTTATGCCACTTGAGCTAAGCTGGCCCATTAGGAGGGAAGTGGATCAAGGGATGCTCTGCAGGAGCAATCTGGCTGCTGAGCTGCAGGGACACAACGTCTTAAACCCCTCCAGCTGGTCTCTGGGAGGGCCATCTTTTGGGAGAGGTGTTGTGGCAGGGATTCCAGCCTGCTAAATCCAGGGTGTAGACCTCGTGACTCATCTCAACTGCACCAAAATATATGAAAAATCCATTATCATCCTCTTTTTTTTGGCTCTTTCCCTCTCCCCCTTTGTTATATCTTCAGTGTGTGTATAGCTTAATTTTAGTTCTGATTAAAGCAAATGACATTTTAATTTTTATAGCATGATTTATTGTCATTTGGGTTTTAACTTATGAAAAAATAATTGAAAAGAAAGAGAGATTTAACCCTGACCAGCATTCTTGATATCTATGAGCCATAGATAAATCTCATGGCAAGTTTTCCAGGTCCTGTTTTGTGAATTCTGCCACCTGAGCCAGGCGAACTCAGGTAGGCAGGTGAGGGTTTTCCACTTGCCATGGCAGAATTTTCCATATTCCAGCCACCTGGCCCCTAGGGAAGATGTTCCATGGCTTTGCAGTGGCACAGCATCCTCAGCAAGCAGCATTCTGTGCTCGTGGCCTCTCACAGCCCCAGCACTGGGGCACGGGATGCTGCACTGAGCCCGGAGAGCTCTGGGTCTGTAGGGTCGAGCTGCTCCCACTGCCTGGCAAGGCAGAGCTGCCACATGGCAGCAGTCAGCAGCTGGCACCATCTGCCACTGTGCCAAGCCCTGCAGGCTGCTCTGGAGCGGGAGGTTTCCCTCCACTGCCACCCGTGTGCCATTCAAATAAATGATGGGTGTGACGTGGGTCCCCTCCCTGATATCTCTGTTTCCAAGTGAAAGGCAGACACGAGGCAGCAAGATGTTGCTGGTGTGCCTGCCTTTCAGGCACTGTAAATCTGCCAAGTAACATTTGGGGGGTTCTGACCTTGGGTCTTGGTTTCCACTGGGATCAAAGTGGAATTATGCCCCTCCTTGGGTCCCAAAGCCATGTAACCATAATAAAGAATGAATAAAGAATGACCTTCACTCTGCAGTGCTGGGTCAAGTCCCATTATCATTTTCCATTTCTTGAAATCTTCATCCCTACCTTATCTCTGTTTTCTTTTTTTAAACCTCCCAAAACCAGGGCATGGTGCTGAGCTTTGGAGTCAGAGTCCCCAGTGGATTATTAACACCAATAATGAAGAGCACAACTTTACGAGGACAGGGAGATTGTTAAACTCATTAATTTTATTCATAATAGGAAATTAATGTGCAGAAAGGCAATGCCAACCCGGCAGTAATTGCTTTTTGGTTTTAAAACACTAAGTGGAAAAGTTAAAAGTCATTTCCAGCTGCTGCTTCCTTTCTCCTCTCCTTCACTCCCCCCTTCCTTCTCATGCTCTTCCTGTCTCTTATTTTTGTTTCACAAGATTTGAGGTGGTTTGGGTTTTTTTTTTCCCCTCCTGCCTCTGCTTCATTATGACTCATTATATTTCATCATTACAAGACTTTGGTCATATTTCATTGCTTTCCCATTATGTTCCCATAATTCTTTCTCTCAATATTACCGTGCAGAGCCGAGCCAGGCAGAGAATTCAAGCAGCTCAAGTCTGTTTGGATGCTTTAGCTCCTGTTGGAATAATGAGCAGCAATATCTCTGGCCACTTTTGGCCTTGGAGCCAGCAGATGCAATTTGTTTTCCCTCTCCCCTCTCCGTGAACACTCCACCTCCTTCAGACAATGGGATGCCCCACGATTCCAGCTTAATCCTTGTGAAAATGAAAATACCATTTCATGCTCTCTTTAGAGTTGAGATGGCTCTGTCTCTTGCAGACTTCAGGACGTGGGAGGAGAGAAGATTAATGAATGAAACAACTGGAGTGCTGACCAGCCTGAAGTGTGCTTAACATTGCCTGCCATTGTGGGCTTTTGTGCTCCTGGAGAGGATATTCAATATTTGCACTGCGAAGAGAAAATCAGCCACAAGTCAGACTTGCTGCTCTCATGGTGCTGTAGCTCCTTTAGGTTTGATAAACCACATCCTGAGAGCAGCTTAGTCCAGGCGTGAGCCCAGCTCGTGGTCATTATGGTTGGACTCATCTCAATTTGATGTGTGGTTTGGCCATCAGCGTTTCCCATTAAGCTGGACCCAAATCAGCCTTGCCTGAAAACAGGGTGGGAACGGTGTGAAAAGGGCAGAGCCAGCGGTCACACTTCAGTTTGAAGAGAGGAAGGAAGGGGTAAAAAAAATCCAGCCTCTTTAATTCAGGTTTTATTGTTGCAATAAATTTCATCAATGGCCTAAATGCAAGATTCTGAAAAACTGTGTGTGATGTTCCATGGCTTTCTTCCAGGGCCTAAGGAGGTTCTAGGGAGTCTCAGTTTGGGCTACTTTTTAATTGTCTACACCAGAACATTAAGCCTGAAAAAGTCCTGTGACCCAGTTCCAAATGCAGACCTCATGACTCATCTCAACTGCACCAAAATATATGAAAAATCCATTATCATCCTCTTTTTTTTGGCTCTTTCCCTCTCCCCCTTTGTTATATCTTCAGTGTGTGTATAGCTTAATTTTAGTTCTGATTAAAGCAAATGACATTTTAATTTTTATAGCATGATTTATTGTCATTTGGGTTTTAACTTATGAAAAAATAATTGAAAAGAAAGAGAGATTTAACCCTGACCAGCATTCTTGATATCTATGAGCCATAGCTATGAGACCGCAGCTATTTCAGGACATATTTTACTCACCCAAGCAGGACAGCAATATATCATTTTCTGCTACTAGTTCTGTGCAAAGGCCTAATTGTTTGCTTGCTGGCTGAAAGAAGATTCAAAAAGAAAAATAATCTGATTATCATGGTGCACATTTTTTTCCTACTGGCTTCCTGCAATCAAAACGAAATACCAAGGAAATAGAGCTGTTGTTTATTCTGTTCCTCTGCTCCACCACGGACCTTCTCTGTTTCTTTGTGCCATCCCATTCTGTCTGATAATAACTCCATCTGATAGTCAGGAGTGAGGGAGTAGCTGTGTTTCCACTCAGAGAGCTCTGCTGGGCTTGGCACATAAAAAATTATCTTTTTCTGCCTCTTGAAGGCTGTATTTCTCCTTTTCCACCCCCTGGCACATGCCCATGGTCGCAGAGTGCCAGCACAGAGGAGCAGGGTATTACCAGCAGCCACTTGGGAAGGTGGGACCTCCTTTCCTTCCTTGGGAAATGATGAATTCTGTTCCATATCACCAAAGATTTGTGCCTGCTGCAATTCACAGCTGATCCAGGGAAAACTCTCCTCTTCTGTCCCTCCTTCTTTCATGCCAGCACTCTCTGGTAGGCCAGGAAGGCTTTCATCTCTGTCTGGGTGTGCTCTGATGCCCAGGGCAAACACCGTGCCAGGGATGCAGCCCACAGAAAACAGGGCAGAGCTGTGTCCCAGCCCTCTGCTCCAGGTGCTGCCCTGGCTGGGGAGCACATCCCTGGTCCCCCTGGATGGGGAGCACATCCCTGGTGCCTCTGGCTGGGGAGCACATCCCTGGCCCCTCTGGCTGGGGAGCACATCCCT
>VWZG01009485.1:544832-637690 GCA_013396735.1 Grallaria varia
TACATAAAATCTTTTTTTTTTTTTAAACCAGGAATCAGCCACATCCAGCAAGACAGTGGATTCCCCCATAGCATTTCACGTTGTGCCTGGTGTACCAGACCTGCAGCAGGAGATGGCACAGTGGAATCTGTTCCCTGGCCAAGGCTGCCGGATGCTAATCACAGTGTAAATACTAATAATTAATAATAATGTCTGAGTAGCTGTCTGCAGCTCTGCCTTGCTCGCTGCCATCCCCCTTGGCAGGCGGTGGCAGGAGATGGCTCAGGGTTTCCTAAACAGCATTTGAAGGTTTTTGTTCTGCCTCGGTCCAGATGTTCAGCTCAGCCTTGTTTGTGCCCCTTTTGATTCACTGTTGGCTGATCCACGGGGACAGTCTGGGAAAGGGACATCCCTGTGCCTGCTGAGAGCACATTTCGAAGGCCGGGTGATCCACAGGGTAAAAATGATGGGAGCAGAAAGCAAGGAGGAGGGACAATTCCCCCAGCCCAGAGCCTGCTGATCTCCTACGACACAGGAGAAAAAGTCTGTTTTTACCTCTGGATCCCTCTATCCCTCTCTCATCCACAAGGTATTTCTATAATGCCCCTTTTCCTTTGTCTCTTCCTTACACACAGAGGCAGTTTTATAGGTTTAAATTCTTAATCTCGTGCATGCAAATACTCATATACAGAAATGCACACAAGGTGTTTTTATAGACTTCACGTAACCTGCCTTATAACTGAGAAGGTTCCCATAGCTTTAGCCATATGTATTATACTGCACATATAGAAATAGTCTCTCACATAGTCATGTTCCTATATCTTTAATTCTGTCACTCAGAAGCAGGTTTTTGCTCCTTGTGGAAGGTAAGAATGGTGGGAGAGGGTTGCCTAAATTTACACTACTAAAGTCAAATTAAAAGGTCTCTTTCTCATGGCAAACCACAGTTTAGCCCTGGGGGATGGCAAAGCCTTCATTTAGCAGAAATTGCTGGGCTGAGTAGAGATAAATGTCATTTATATCATGTATATCATTTGTGATATACAAGAGATGACCTCGATAATCACCTGGCTCCCTCTTACCTTCACAGAAAGGTTCTGTTCTCTTTTGTAGTTTATTTCTGGAAGAAACAAAACAACAAATTGACAGAAAAATGTGTGGTTATAGTATTTGTTTCTCTGCTTTCCAAAACGGTGCTGGAAGCCAAAAATGTTAGCAAAAACCAAAGAAAAGCTCTTTTTTGAATAGCTGATCATATTTTGCTCTGCAGCCACTTTGTTCTCTTCAGGTTTTTCCATTCTAATTAGAACAAAATAACCAAAGCAGCTAGAAAACAAATTTTTAAAAATATTCAACAAAAATTGGGGGTAAGGGGAGTATTTTCCCCTCAAGTTTTTTTGTCCAAAAACCCCCCGAAACCCACCATATTTTTTTAACCAGTTTGTCTATAAACTCTTCATTTTGTCTTAATTTTTTTTTTACCTGCTGTAGTAGGAATAAAAATGTTTTTAATCTTACACACATTAATAATATTATTATTAAATTATTTTAGAGCATTCTTCATATCACATTGCCCCTTATACCAAGAATGGCCCTTTCCACAAGAAAAGGAGCTTTTAGTGGGAGCTGCTTCCATGGGAAGGGAAGAAAACTGCTGTGGAGTGGATGGACAGGAATTAGCCATAGATTTCCTCAAGGGTGAATGTTACTCCAGCAGCATTTTTAGCACCTTTGCCTGGGAGGGAAGAGGGAGCTGAATAAATGGTAATATTCTGACGTCATTTAAAATGTTCTTGGGGCTATCTCTAGTCACACTGTTTATACAGTTTAGGGTTTGAAATGGAACAGTTACTGTTATCCCAAGATAAGACACAATGAAATGGTGTCTGTGGCTGGTGAGGGTTATTTCTGTATATCAAATTATTTCATGCTACTAGGTTTTCAAATGGACTCTAATTAAATTAAACAGCTTTTTTTTCTTTTTTTCTTTATCACCACAGGCAGATCGAGATTGTGTTGCAATTATGGGGGGAAGATCTATATTTATAGCGTGGAAAGATTTGTGCAGAAGCCACAGTTGTCTCTCTGCCTGGCATGACATTTCCATTCTGCACTAATGTTGTGTAACCTTCTGGTAAGTAAAACTGGCACAAAGTATTTACCAGCATCGTCAAGACAAAGCTACAGGTCTTTCTTCTTGAAATACCATATGCATTAAATATCAAATGCTTAAAATATCACAGCAGATGCTAAATCTCTTCTTTGCTGATATGTTGGTGGTTAGGAGTTGAAAGCTGAATTCACACTCACTGACATGAATGTAAGAGCTGGGGCTCCAAGAGGAATATCAGGTGTCTGCGGTTGCAGGGGGAAAATTCACAAGAAATACAACCCTGGGAATATCTGCTGTGGAATTCTAGTGATGCTTTGGCTTTCATTTGTTGCCTTACAGGGTTGTATCTGAGCATCTGATAATCCTTCATGTATCTGTCCTCGGAGCATCCCTGTGAAAAATCGCTGCCTTCTTTTCCCAGGAGTCACAATAGAGATTGGCAAAAAGGAGTTCATATCTTTTCCAATATCAGCCCTTCATCAATCCACTGTTGACAAAGGTTTCACTGGAAAATTGGTTTCCCCCAGCACGAAAACAACGTGAGTGGAGGCGTTTCAGTGCTGATGGAAGGTGCTCTGTGTGCAACAGACCTTGGGGCTGGGAAACCTGGGCTCGGTTTGGAAGACCTCTTGTAAAATCTGGGTTTGGTTTTGGCTCTGGCTGACAACTCCTTAGTGTCGCTTCTTGGACAGGGCACGTTTCCCCCTGCCTTGGTTTTTCCATGTGTGAAATGCACAGCTCTGATTAAGCACCTTCATTAGTGCTCCAGATGTCCTGGGATATTCAGGGCTGGAAAGTGCAGCAGTTCAGAACTCTGTGAATTCCAGCAGTGCTTTGCAAATGCCACTCAGACCCACACAGGCTGACCTGGGAAGTCTGTCACCGGGCTTGTCGCTTGCCCCTGAGCTTTCTCATTACCATAATCAATACAATTTATGCCCCCAAATAATCAATGAATAACCACCAGGAGCACTGGGAGCTGTGTATTTAATCTTCTGCTCCAATTCTGCTTACTTTTTTTTCTTTCACCACTTGCACTGCCATAAAAATGTCTAGAAGTTGAATATAATAAAAAAGGGGGGGGGGGAAGAGGGGAAAAATCTGATTCAAAGTTCAAGGTGCAGCCTCTTTTTAAGGTTACAGAACAGCTCTGTTTATGCAGACATGTGGTATCAGCTTCTGATGCCCATGTTGTTATTACAAAAAGGTTTTGTAATACATTTTCAATACACAAAAACAAGATGTGTATAAAAGCAGAACCAGGTTTTCCGTGCCATCACGGTGATAACAATTCAGATTAAGGCGACATGGAAATTACCCGCTGAATCTGTTGCAGCAAACGAATTATAATATTAAAACGTGCCCTTTTTTTTTCTTTTTTTCTTTTTTTTTTTGGCTTTGTTGGTTTTCCTTTAACAAGCCGTGGGGGTTTTTTTTGCCTTCTGCCAACGCTCGGTGAGTGGCTCAGTGGGATGTGCCCGGTCAGCTCTGGGGTCATCCTTTAGCAGTGGGAATGTCCACCAAAGCTCTCCAGAGCTGTGTGGGAGCCTTGGCCATATTAAAGGGATATTAGCACGACTTGGCATGGGAAAGGAGGCATTTGTAGCCTTGATAAGCCTCAGCTGAAGGCCAGCTGCGAGAAAACCGTTGCCTAAGCAAGTAGAAAAACAGGACGTGCAAGCAAGATAATGAGAAACCATATGCAAATATTGTGATAGCCAGCCAGTTAGAATTAGTTACAGGGGCATGAGAACGCGTGTAAGGTAGTAGAATAAGTATATATATCAGTAGAAACTTAGAATAAAGTTGGACTTGAATATGCATCATATTGATGTGTCGTTCATACCCGCTCGTGAAATTAAAGCCCGGCAGAGCTGCACGGACAACGCTCCCCATGTGGGCACACGGGGAGGATTTGGGGCATCCCAGCAGTGGGGTGGGTGAGCCTTCATCCCATTCCCTGCCTGCATCCCAGGAGCACTCTGCACAGAGAGCCTGCCCTCTGCTCCTCCAAACACACGGGCTGCTTCTGCGGCAGGAGGGAAGGCTCACCGTGACACTTCATTTGCTCTGACACCGCAGGGACCGTTTAGAAAGAGGGACATCAGAGGCAGGTTTTGTGCCCAGAAAATCACCTCGCTGTGATGTACGGGCTGCGCTCACAGCAGGGGGAACAGAGGGCTTTGACAGGAGAAAAGCGCCGTGGTTTGAAACCGTGTCAGGCTTGGCCCGCAAACAGACGTGGGGATTGCTGTTCTGATCTTCACACAGCTGGGCTTGGAGAGCCCCCGGCTCTCCTAAGCCTGGGAACAGCTCCATTGAGCGCTGGAAGCAGGAGCTGTGCCCTTGGTGGTGGCTCTGGGGCAGAGGGGCGTGGGGTGGGGAAAGGCAGGATGCTGAGCAGCATCCCTGGCGCTGTGACCCCAAGGCAGCTCCCACCTCGTGGTTTCCACCCAGCACGAGGGATACGAGCCCAGGGACAGGCTGGGGAAGGACATGAAGCTCCCACCTCGTGGTTTCCACCCAGCACGAGGGGTACGAGCCCAGGGACAGGCTGGGGAAGGAGGTCCCACCTCGTGGTTCCCACGCAGCACAAGGGCCAGGGACAGGCTGGGGAAGGAGGTCCCACCTCGTGGTTTCCACCCAGCACAAGGGATACAAGGCCAGGGACAGGCTGGGGAAGGAGGTCCCACCTCATGGTTTCCACCCAGCACGAGGGATACGAGCCCAGGGACAGGCTGGGGAAGGATGTGAAGATCCCACCTCGTGGTTCCCACCCAGCACAAGGGATACGAGCCCAGGGACAGGCTNCTGGGGAAGGAGATGAAAGTCCCACCTCGTGATTTCCACCCAGCACAAGGGCCAGGGACAGGCTGGGGAAGGAGGTCCCACCTCGTGGTTTCCACCCAGCACGAGGGATACGAGCCCAGGGACAGGCTGGGGAAGGAGGTGAAGCTCCCATCTCGTGGTTTCCACCCAGCACAAGGGCCAGGGACAGGCTGGGGGAGGAGGGGAAGGTCCCACCTCGTGGTTCCCACCCAGCACAAGGCATACGAGGCCAGGGACAGGCTGGGGAAGGAGGTGAAGGCACTGGCTCTGCCTTTAACATCTGAAGACGAGGATGCTTCCAGCTGGCTGCACGAGCCTTCCAAACAGGAGATTCACGGCCACGTTCAGCAGAACATTTGCATCCAGAGAGGTCTGGGACATCTTTCAAATGCTGCCCAGATAAGCAGTAAATTAAAAACCAATTAAGAAGGGGAAGACAGAGGGAAATGATGCCAGCTGTGGGAAGCAGTGCTCTGGGTCTGTTTGAACCTGATACTGTCCCTGTCACACTTGGTGTGGCTGCCAGTGTAAAACCAGTGTGCTTGTGCTCGGGGGCCTCAAGGTAGCAGCACTGTTGCATGTCTGAAGCCAGTGGACACCTGAGCACTTGCAGACAAACACTCCTGGAAGAACATCTCTCCTGCCTCGGGCCATTCATCACAGAGCCAGCTCTGTCCTCCTCTTTAACATTTCCTTGCTGTGCATCCACAGGAGCTCTCCTGGCTTTGTCGAGTCTAGCCAAGCCACTAACACTGTCTTTAATAATTATATCACTGATATTATGAATATCACTAACATTTTCACTCGTATTATGAATCCAATTTCAATATTATTAATGTTACTCAGTGTGATCATTTTTATTACAGTTGTGCTTAGAAGCCGCTCCCAAATTCCTGGGTTTGTGGTGCAGACACAGCAAGTGACAGGTAATCCAGGTGCAGCATTTCCCATCCTGTACCATAGTCCGTGTCCTTGACTTCTCATGTCCAGTCCAACCCCACTGAAACCAGCAGGAACTCACCACAGGCCTCACCTGGACAAGGATTTCATCTCTCATGTCCCGAGTGTCACCCAGTGTAGGTACTGACACTTGGGGCTCATCTCCTTGCAGTAGAGCTGAATTTATTGATGTATTTATTTATTTATTTGGGGTTTTGCTAATGAACAGGTGGCCTTGGCTTCCTGGCTCCTCTTTGTAATGAAGCCATTGGCAAATATGCTGCAGGATTTCCTAAGCACAGTTTACCAAGGTTTTGGAATAAAAACAACTTAAGATGTCCAAGAGCTTGGGCTGCTGCTTTGCCTCATATGATCTGTTTTTCAGTAATGGATTATAATTCCAAACACGACACTACTTATTCCACTCCGTGGAGTCTAATTAACTGTCAGAAATGCATTGTTGAAGGGATGATGGATTATACCGAGGAAAACATTAATGAAGCTCATTCCAGGCAGCCCATGTGAAGACCACTGATGTCACTGGCTGCATGGGAAGTCCGTTCCTTTTGGTTTCCAAAACCTGGAGCAGGGAGAAGCTCAGCTGCCTGTCAATCCCACCCAATTAAGAGCCCATTAGCTGCACCCTTTTCTTCCACTGTCACCATCAAGGTGATTTTTGTCTTTTAAATCAGCTTTACTGCAGAAGCAGAGGGACTGCAGGAAGTGAGCACTGACTGTCTGGTGGTCCCAGGACTTTCTTACTCCTCACCTGGTAGTCCTGCTATCAGAGGCAGGGTGAGAACCTCTGCTTGGCCCTACACCCCTCCTCGAAGGCCAGGTACCAGATTGGCCCTTTATTTTTTTCCCCTTTTTTAATTTTTTTTTTATTTTTGTAACCTTCTAAATAATGAAGCATCAACCTGTCTGAAACATCCCCATCTGGATGGACTTAATCCTGATCTTCCCCCCGGAGTGAAGTGCAGGTTATCTCACCATGAGCTGAGGTACTGGCACACAGACTGGGCTGGAAAGCCATTCTCTTAAGGGACTTCATTCCCACCCATGGCAAAGCTGGGATTGGGAATGCTGAAGACTTTTCACCATTAGCCTAAATTAGCAGATATTCCACTGCTACATTTTTACCATTAGCAGTTCTTGTCCCACTCATTGAATCCACAACAGGCTGGAAGAACGAGACAGAGCCTTACTCTACATTTAGCTGGAATCCTGCCCTTGGAGCTGCCCTGAGGCTTGGCAGAGCTCAGGTCACAGTGGAGGTTGGGGACCATTCTCTGGTTCTACTCCAATTGCTCGTCCCACAATTTAATTCAGTGTAATGGGATGCCCTGGGGATGGAGCCCAAGACTTGAGCCTTCCAGTTCCTCCTTCCAGGCTCTGCAGGACCAGCCTGTGAAAGGCTGTGGGTGCAGCATAGGAAGGGTATTGCAGGAAAGTCTGAACAAAACTACAGGGATTAAATAAAGCACCGAGAAGTTGACACAATCAGGAATTATATCCTCTTAGACTCCAGGATAATCCCAGGAGAGGTGGCAGAATGTGGCAGGCAGTTTAAACCAAATTGCTTATACCAGCTTGTGAATACTGAAAGATAAAAGGCAGCAGATAAATTAATTAAAAATCCATAGCTCGGACATGGCTTGCTATGCCTTTTACTGTCCCTGGAATTCATGAAGAGAGAGAGAGAACAGTACAAAGAGCAGCACAAGGGCAAGGCTTCGAGCCTGGCATCTGATTATGTCAGTTAATTTAAGGCAAAGACCACTGCAACACAAAAAAACACCCCAGCAAACAAAAGTCTTATCTGAACAAGTCATTTTTCACTTTTTTTATGACTGCATTTAAAAGGCAATCTCTGCAACAAAGTTCACCTCGCTTATATCTCATCATGAAGACCCAGTGTCTGCTGCAATGAAAGCAATTAATTGAGGTCTTTTACAGAGAGTCACATTACTTTCTCTCATGCATCATTGAGTTAATTATTTAATGACATATAAATCCTGATGGTTCAAAAGGTCTGGGGCTGTGCTGGAACTACATTGCAAAGCTGTCTTTCATCTTTCTTTCCTCACAGAAGAGAGTCTTCCACTTTCCTGTGAAGAAGCAGCTATCTCTTTGAAATATTGTTGTGGCAGCCATCAAAAGGTGTGATAGAAAATGTTTATTCACACACAGATACCAGATATTAAATGAAACGAAACATATGTGATTGCCTGTTTGTTTGCTATTCCCCTGCTAAACCCTAAAGACATTTTCCTATCACTCCCTCTCACTGGATTAGCTGTTGAATAGGATACGTCTGTTTGATCTGGTGTGTTTGTTTCATTAGATAATACTCGTCATTAAGGAAATATCACAAATTAATTAATTTGTAAAAAGACTGAACATTTTGTTAACAATGCTTTGGCTTATTTGGAACTTTTTATGCAAGAGTCTTGGAATGCTCTGCAGAACTGAATTAATTAGTGGTGAGGTTGCATTTTCTGTCATATAAAGTGTGATTTTGGCAGCTCCTTGGCTACAGCTGTTTGTCTTTGAAGGAGGGGGTTTGGCTCCAGCCCTGGCAGATGCTGGGTGCCTTCACCCCTGAGTGATGCAGAAACACACTCACCTTTCACAGCCTTGCACACACCACGTTTCCATCTCAGAGGGGTGGACTGAGCCTTGCCTGGCAGAACCTCTGTGGAGGCACATTCTGAGCCCTTTTTCTGGGTTCTTTCACTGCCTGTAAATGTATTCTTTGTTGGACCAGCCAGACCACGGTATGGGAATGGTTTCTGCTGTGTTCCTGCCTGTTCAGGTGATTCGAGACTGCTGAGCAAGTGGACTGGAAGGAGCAGAATTAAATTACCTTCAGAACTAAAAATAATTAAGTTACCTCCAAAATTAAGTGCCCAGTATTCAGAACTGCCCCATCCCCTCTGTCCCTTGGTCTGCCTGCTCCTGTGCCAGAACTTGCCCCTTCCCTCCCTGCCTAGGAAAGGTTTCTTGTGACTGGTTTGGTTTGGACATTTGGCCCGTTTGATGCTGGGCTCTGCTAAGCCTGTGAAGGAGCTCTGCAGAGAAACAGCCCACGGGCTGAGCTGACGTTTCCCTTTGCTTCCAGTGGCAGGGAGATGCTCTGAGCTTGGGGCAGGGTTGTGAACACCGTGGGTTGGACATTTAGCTTGTGTTCTGTTGTGCTCTG
The DNA here is from genome assembly GCA_013396735.1 of Grallaria varia. Taxonomy (NCBI): domain Eukaryota; kingdom Metazoa; phylum Chordata; class Aves; order Passeriformes; family Formicariidae; genus Grallaria; species Grallaria varia. The sequence goes on from VWZG01009485.1 coordinate 553,898, forward strand.
CTGAGTATGGGGAGAAGATCTGCAGACAAACCGAGCCCACAGGCTGAGATTAGTCTTGACTTTGCTTCCAGTGGCAGGGAGATGCTCTGAGCAGCGTGTCTCATATCCTGCTGCCAAAAAAAAGACAGTGGAAAAGCACACATGGCCAGTTTGAGTTTCCCCAGGATAATTTCCTTTCAGCTGATGCTGCCTTCTTCTTATTTGTAGCCATTTTGTGAATGGCATCGAAAGCCTCAAATGGCTGTTTTTCAAACCGTTCCTTCCCAGGCTAAAAAAACCCAAACCAACAATCATTCTTCATTGCCGACCAATCTTTATAATGTCTAAATTATCTCATGTCCATCACAGTGAGTTGCAATCCCAGACCCGGCGTGGCTGGGGATATCCAAACACATTTGCAAACATCCCTTGTGTGCAGTGGGAACAACGGGCTGGGCACAGCTGCCTGTAAAGAGCCCAGTGCCAACCACCAGCTGCAGCTGTGCCAGCTGTGCCGGGAGGTGACAGCCGGGCAGGGACTGGCACTGGTGTGAGGAGAACACCCTCCATGCCAACACGGTGTTTGAACAGCCAGCAGTAATGTGAGGGATACTCATGGACACCACGAGCTGACCAATATGATCAAGGTAATGCCGTTTATTGTTGTGAAAACACCCCTTAAATAGCCCAGATAGCTCACACACTGCACACACACTGCAAACCACCCCTGTGAAAACACCCCTTAAATAACCCAGATAGCTCACACTCTGCACACACACTGCAAACCACCCCGTGACTGGTTAATGAGAATAACACACAACTCTATTGGTGTCAAATAAAGTCCTCATGATCTCTCTCCGTGGCCGATGTTTTTCAAACTTCTGCTGCAGCTTTTCTAAGTTTACATTCTTCCCCCTGTTGATCTCCACAGTGGCTTTTTAAAAGTAGCTTTTCACTGCAGTCTTAAAGGCCTGGCAGCATGACTGCACCCAGAGTTCTAGGGTCGCTCACATGTCCATTCTCCGCAAGAAATTCCCCAACACAGCAGCACCTCCAGGAGCTTCTCTGGACCCTCTGCAAAGAGCCAAACGTGCTCTGTCAGGGCCACGTCGTTGGGTCTTGCGTGGTCTTGGCACCTCGTCTGCCTTGGGGTCGCAGAGGAACTTTAATCCACAGGTTGAGCGCGCCGAAAATTGCAGGTGAGGTGGGAAATCAGCCAAGCTTTCAATAGGAAAAGGCCCCAGAATTTCGAATTTTTTTTCTAGGGACAAGAATTTCTGCTAAAATAACAAGCCAGTGGTGTGGCACTTGGTCTGATCCGGCTGACAAAGGTTGTGGTGGGTGATCTTGGAGCTGTTTTCCAGCCTTAAGGGTTTGGTGGTTCTGTGACACGGGGCTGGTTCTCTGCAGACTGGTGCCAGCCCCACGCTGCTGTGGGAGGGGTGACTGCAGCCCCACTGCACTGGTGTGTCAGGATCCGAGCCCACTGTCCTGCAGGGAAGGACCCACCACTTTGCCAGTGTTCCTTTAGGAAAGAGCTGTCCCGAAATCCTTCTTTTTAAGGATCCAGCTCAGCTGGCATTTCTGTGCCCTTTGCTGGCCTTGCTGACTCTAAAACAGGGGCTGTTCCTCCTGGTTCATAATTCCTGCTACATCTACTCCCTCCTCCCATCCCTGTGATGCCTTAAGACTTTCTGTGTTTGTATATATTTGTATATATGTATATATTTCTGTATATTTGCAAATTTTATGTAGCTGTATAGCTTCTCATAGTTGAAGTAGCAACCAGCAGTTTCTACCCCTGTGTTGCATTTCTGAACATCTGAGCTACGGATAAGATAGGACTCCTGTACCAGGACTGGAATAATAATACACATTGTAGTCAAAACAAGAGAGAAGACCCGTGAAGTTTGGAAAACCTCCAACCAGGGGAGTGTGACGTGAAGAAGATGATGGTGAAGAAGTCAAGGGGTCCTGAGACCCCCGACTCAATTCTAGGAAGGCAGAGCCAAGGGAGGTTCTTAGGGTGGCCCCAAGGTGGTACAAGGGTGCATGGTCTCTGGGTTGGATGTAATCTTTCATTATGATAATTAAGCAGTGTTATAAAAATAGGAATCCCCTCTATGCTGCACGCATGTCATTATACTTTGGGAACTTGAAAAGCTTTTCAGTAAAAACTCCTCTCTGCTTTACCTCAATTAAACTGCCTCGAAAGTTTTTGTCCACATTTTAGGCAACACCTGCCCAGCTGAAATGGGGTTTTTTCCACAGCAGTTGGAACCCCCGAGGACTGGAGAAGGGTCTGGTTGTCTGAAGTGTCTCGCCGGGGTCTAAACTTGTAGGAGATAGTGAGAATCCAGGGAGAAATGCGAGATTTTCCCAGGGCATTTGTACCTCTGCGAGGATGACAAATGTCTCCTGTACAAATTAATGGGGGAAAGAATGAAAAGGGAAATCCCTTTGCGGCCGGAGAAAGAAAAAATGTGCCACCAGTGAACAGCAAATCTTTGGAATCCCCACCCCTGAAGGCTGTGGGATTGTGTTGGGGAGGGTTAAACTTGCCCCTGTGTTTGCTTTTCCCCACTGTGAGAGAAAGCACCTTCGGCAGGGTGGATTTTTCGTGGGATTGGGCAGATGAATCGAACCCTTCTCTTTTTTCAGCTGAAAATTCTAGCAAACCTCTCCCGGTCTGCAGAGAAGGGTCGTGCTTTAACCCTCCCCCAGCACACCAATTGCCACACCAGCACTGACTTCACAGTAGGACATTTGCCAGGGTGTGTTTTTTATTGAAAATACCTTCCCAAAGCCCCCTGTTACTGAAGAGATCAAAGAAAATGGTTGCCTGATACAAAGGCAGTTGAAGACATACGTGTCAAAATGAATATGAGCAGAAATTAGCCAAGAGAGTGAGGACTACTCTGGAAATAATGCCTTTGCCTGATAGAACAAGAGCTGTTTTAGTCATTATTCCTTAAGCATTTTGGGGGAAATACACTATTGCTTTCTGAGTCCTTTTGTCTAAAATGTTCTCTTCAGTTTCCTTTCCTCGGGGAAGGGGCTGTAATTGAAAGAAAGAGGAGGATGAATTAAATAGATCCACTTTGAAAGTGAATTGTAGCTTTTCAGGTTTCCCAAACTCATACAGACAAGCTGCCCAGGAGATAAAGCTTTTGCATCTGTGGGAGAGAAACAACTGGCCAGGAGAACCATTTCCAATACATTTCAGCCACACTTTCTAAATTAAGTGTCTTAAAGATTCCATTTAGATTCTGTCAGGCAGTTTCTGGGTGTTAATTAAATACTGACTGATTATGGAAAACATATTTATAGGAATACTAGACCCGCTGATGCCTCTAGGAGTATTTTATAACACATCCTGCTTAGAAATAGGTTTTTTGCATTGATTTTTCTACACTCTTTTTTCAGTTATTTTTAAGAATACTATCACGAAAAGAAAGATATTTCTTTCTTTAAAGTTTTCCTGCCATAACTTCTGAGTTCTCTGCTTTTTAGTGGGTGAGCAGGAGACTGCAGGTAATAAATCAGAGGCTCGAGTTAGAAATATTTATACTGTGGAAATGCAGCCATTAGAATCAAAAAAGAGACACAGGAACATTTAATTCCCTTTTGATTTGTGAGGCTGGATGAGCATTTTGCTGTGAAAAACCAGATTCTGATGGTCAGTGTCAGCGAGTTAATGGTTAAAAGCTGACAGAGAGGGTTAGAGAGTCAGTGGCACAAAATATTCACCTCTTTGTGGCTTCCCTGCAGGAAAAGCTTCACATAAAACGCAACAAGCGGGTGTGGAACTCTGGCAGTTCATCTGCAGAGCAGAACTCCTGGGGCTGTCACGGTGACGTTTCAGTGCCAGGGGAAGAACTGAGAGAACTGGCTCTCCTTGGGAAGGCTTTGCCCAGTTTCTGTCTGTCTGTCTGTCTGTCTGTTTGTGGGGAGAGGGGGAGCTTTGGCAGCACGGGGACCTTACCCTGAATTAGTGACACAGCTCCTGTCGGAGCATTTCAGGAGATACCCCAACCCAGAGGAGGTCTGAGCAATAAATGCAGCCTTATAAACCAAATAAAAGGCCTCCAGATGTGACTTAGCCACAGGCAGTCCAACAGAGCACCAACATTTTGCTTGAAACTCTTCAAGGTGAGCTTAGGAAGGTGCTCCAAAAGAACAGGACCGGCCAACGAAGCTCAGCTGGACCAAGCACAGCTCCTTCTGGCTGGTGCTGGCCCAGGAAAGCCTGAGGAACAACTTGGCTTTGGGAAAAGCACCGAAGGTCATCAGGGATGGGTTTAATGTGGCATCAAAGGCAGAGTGACCTGTTCCCCAAGGACAGGGCCCTGGAGCCCCACGTGGCTCTGCACATGGGCTGGGTCCAGACGAGCAATGCAACCTCCTGGATCCCACGGCCAGCCCCATACATCATCATTTGCCTTTTATTTAATACGCAATAACAGTGCCTCTAAGCCTAAATTAATTGCACAGTAGTACATATGAGTCACTTAATTGTAATTGTTATTACCTTAATTTCTACAATTACAGTGGATAAACAACAGTACTTCATTTTCCAAGGGACGTGGCTCACATTTAGAGCACGGTTGCTTTCTACCTGGCTCGTTCCTCATGGCAATTCTCTGGAAAACTCACATCCTGTACGTCCTCTGGAGCACAGCCTTTGAAAATGTGGTAGTACATCGTGTTTAAAAGCTTCCCCTTCAGCTGTGGCCACCCCCGGGGTGGGACACGGCGACTGATTAACACCAACCTGCCCTACAAAGTGACAACTTCAAAGTGCCAACAGCTCACGCTCTCTTGTCTTCCTTTAGTGGCTGCACCCCATGGAGAGGTTTATAAATCCATGGTCCTGTCAGATTTATGGATTTTCCAGGCATTGATTTTTATTTTTTTTTTTAACTTTGAATTGTAAATGTCTATTTTGTAATTCTCTGGTCCTGGGTTGGTTGCAGTGGATGGTTGAACCATGAGCAGCATCCCCTCATGATGGAATGGGACAGTGCCTTTCCAGCTCTAGAGATGCATCACAGATCTATAAGAGGAGAGCTCACATATAACTTTACTTCTTGTGCTCTCCCTTCGAGCTACAATCCCTTTAATTAGAGACCTGTAACATTTTTCAATCGTTCTCACTTCCCAGCAAATAGTTTGGCTAATAGTAGCTGTATTGATGGACCCATCCACCAGAGCAGGGAAAGAACCAAAGCTCCTGGATTTAAAATGAATGGAGTGTTTACCTGTACATCATTTTAATGGATGGTGAAATTCATTCTCATGATAGACCCATAAATGTCACTTTCTGTCTGCCACAGCAAAATACTCGTGTAACAAATGGCATGCTGCATTAATACCCAACAAGAGGATGTTCAAAGCAGCTTGACTTGCATTACACGCGCTAATAAAGGCTCATCCTGGGATTTTTATTCATTCTGTTGGCTCGGGGAGCAGCAGAAACACATGGGTGGAGGTACAGCAACCGGGAAGATGAATGATACGAAATCAAATAGAAACCAGTGTGGTTCCCAGGAATGATATCCCTCTGTTGAGCTTGGGTTTATTCCAGGTGCTCCAGTAGAAACAATTCTTTTTTTTTTTTCCTTCTTCTTTTTCCACCTGTAGCTCCCTCTTCAATTTATCCAGAACCCTCTGTGAGTTTGCTCCAAGAAAACACAGGGAATGAGCAGTCCCTTCCATTCATCAGTGGAAACACAGCCACAGCTCTGAAATCCCAGTGCCCAGGGAGGCAAGGAAATCAAAGCCCTCTCACTGACACGGGTTTGCACGAAAGAGGAATCACAGCCCTTTGCCCCTTTGCATCCTGCTTTGCCAGGGTCTTTTAGGAAGGTGTTGCTGCCTTTGTGCAGGTCTGCCCAGGCTTTGGGCACTGCGGGCAGGATGCAAACAGGACTCATCAAAACACCCCCAGCCTTTTGTTTTCCAGCGTGTCTGAGTGCTTTCCATCCAGGAAAACCTTTTCTCAGGTGCCCTTTGCTGGATTCCCCTGGATTGTGAAGCGCAGCTCCAGGAGCATCTTCCTCTCCTGGGCTCAGGGGCTGGGGCGCAGTGGGACAAACAGCATCGGGGCTGCCCAGCAGGGAAACCACCACAGTCCCTGTGGCTGCTTTTGAAAAACCCCTGTTTGTCTGCCTCAAAAATCCATACTGATGGTCTAGAGAGAGGCCTGGGGAATTTCAGAGGGGTGAAACAAAAAGAATTCTTTGGAATTAATAATTATTCTGTAGCAATAACTCAAACCCCATGTAGTCCTACAAAGATCACCTGTAAATCATCCCCCAGGCTTTCATTAACAATAAAGGATTGCAAAAGCAGGTTCAAAAGGTAGAGGAAAATAATATTTCTCTTTCTCTTAAGTTTTCCGTACACAACTCTTGTCTTGGCATGTTGGATGTACTTACATCATGTGCTGGGAAGGACTGGGTGTTTCCAGAGCTGCAAACAGTCCCACCACCACTTTGTGGCTCAGCCACAAGTCCTGGGAAAGCCTTCTTGAATCTTCATGCCCCAAGAAAGGCTCTGATTAAAGGTACCTACCCAAAGAGAACACTCCCTGTGTGCCATCCAGCCTTTCCCTGGCATGGTAGGTGAGAAATTGGGAATGGGGATGGATGAGAAATCCCCAAATGTGGGTGCTCAAACCAGTCAAAGGGCAGTGCACTCCTGTGCCTCAGCAATGGGATCAGAGCTGGGGAGAAGTTGAACAGGACCTGAGTTGAATCATTTAATTCATAGAAAGCTTCCCCCTGCCATCCACTGCCAATTTTCTGTCACACCTTTGGTTTCATCTTTATTCTCTCTGGCTTAATGCCAGTTCCCCTGTACCTAAACTTTGAAAGGGGAGGCCTCCTGCTTTTAAATAAAATTTAAAAAAAATAGCTGCAGCTCAGTTTCCAAGACCTGCTCAGCTCTTTCAGTCAATTTAAATATTTAACCGAGCCTGGATGGACTATTTACCAATTAGAGTTTTCTGTGTTACAAAAATGTTCCTTAATTTGCATCTCTCAATATAAATATCCCCTGGATAGCAGGGCTTACAGCTACAAACGCTTTCACAGGAAGAAGCTGAGAGGGACAGAGGCTGTGGGATGCACAACAGGATTGCCCTGCGTGCCAGTTCCCATGATCAATGGCCCTTTTCCTCAGCCTTGGCTCACACGGCTCCGAAGCATCCAAAGAGTCCGTGTTTGGCTGGAGCTGTATCTCGGGGCTCCATCGCAGAGAGCATCACTAATCTCCTGAGCACCGTCCTTGTATCAGGCCACAGTGGAGATGTGATCTCACACATTCATCCACTTCTGTTTGCTCCTGCCGAGCTGTTGTACGACTGTATTTAAGGCAAATACCCTTGCTCCGCTCTGATGGCCCTTCCCAGCTTTCTGTGTGAGGAGAGTGGTAATTCCACAGTGATATTTCAAGAAATATCATTGGCTCTCTGTATTTAAGAGCTTTGAATTGTGAAGAGAAAGGGAAAGTATAATCTTCTTACATTATCATTAAAGGCATCAACTAATCCTGCTGCAAAAGGTGTGATTTGCTGATCGGGAGGAAAACATTTCTGCTGCCTGGGAATGCATCTGGCCAGCTAATGAACACTCCTGCCAGTTCCTCAAATGCTTATCTGGGTCTGATAAATTCCACAGCCCCACCTAGTTAATGCAGAATCCCCACCTGGCAAATGCTCTGTCCCTTTCTAGAAATATTTTCTCTTTCACTTCCCTGTAAATTCAGCCTGTTTATAAACAAACCACTAACGGTGCTGGGATCTAAACCTGCTGCAGATCAGGCAAGGGGTGGTGGCACAGCGAGGTGGGGAACCATCAAACCATCCAGGGTCATGCACAGAGGTTTTCATCCTGCTGCTGACTTGACCTGCTGCCTTAGGCCAGTCACTTCACTGCTCTCTGCTCCCTGTTACACCCATGGGGAAAAGAAATATCACTGTACCCAGCTTTGCCCCACTCCTGTTAAAAAAAAATGATGCCTTAAAAGACTGAGGAAAAAAAAACTCCAGGCAAATTTAGTAGGAGATAAGATAAAGAGAGCAGGAGCTTTAATGAGCCTCCAGGCCCCAGGAATACAAATCCACGCTCGTGTCCTCTGACCCTGGTTCCAGGATTTTATAATAATGTCCATCCAATCCCATTCTGGCACCCCCGTCAGTCCTGCCCCGTTCCACCTCCAGCACACCCCACTGGGAATTGAGTCTGGGGGTTTGGGACCCCTCTTTCAACATCTCCGTCTTCCTCGCAGCACGTCGGGTCCTTGGAGGCCTTCCAAAGTCCTACATTTGGAGGTCCTTCTGCCCATGTTCTTATCTTCTGGTGGAGGCTTCACGGTGTCTTTCTGCAATTCCACCTTGAAATGAAGACTAAACAGCTACTGCAATTTTGAGGGATTGATACAGGATGGGGTTGGTGTGTGTAAACATTAAGCTACTGAGCTACATTAAATCTACAACTCCTAAAATCTACAAAATTAAAAAATTAAAAAATCAAAAGCCCTGAGGCATCAAAAATACAAAGAGAGAAGATCTGGGAAGAGGCATTTAGGGGTTTAGCCATGCGACAGTGATCTCTGTCTCCCTGTTTCCCAGGGCTGGATGAGGGAAAGCCTGGCTGGTCCTTCCTCAGCTTGCAGAGAGACTCCCCAGCAGGTGAGACCGGAGATGGGACTGGGCTGTGGCAGCTCCCCAGAGGGATGTGGGCAAGGTCAGGGAGCCTCTGGACACAGGGATTGGGACTGGGCTGTGCCAGCTCCCCAAGAGGGGAAACGGGGTGTGAGTGGGGTCAGGGAGTTTCTGGACACGGGGATTGGGACTCAGGCGAGCCAGCTCCCCCAGAGGGGAAAGGGGGTGTGAGTGGGGTCAGGGAGTTTCTGGACACGGGGATTGGGACTGGGCTGTGCCAACTCCCCAGTGGGATGTGTGTGAGGTCAGGGAGCTTCTGGACATGGGGATTGGGACTCAGCCATGCCAGCTCCCCAAGAGGGGAAAGGGGGTTTGAGTGGGGTCAGGGAGCTGCTGGACACGGGGATTGGGACTGGGCTGTGCCAGCTCCCCAAGAGGGAAAAGGGGGTGTGAGTGGGGTCAGGGAGCTTCTGGACATGGGGACTGGGACTCGGCCATGCCAGCTCCCCAGAGGGATGTGAGCGAGGTCAGGGAGCTTCTGGACATGGGGACTTATGGCACAAACAGCTGCCACTTGGCTGATTTTGCCCCCTTGATAAGCCTTAGAGGAGCAAAGTGGTTCAATGAACTTTGCTCCCGTTCCATCCACAGGCACAGTGAGTTGGTCCTGCTGACAACACGTGGCACTTCCAGAGCTTCCTACAGAGCCCAACCATTCCCTGGGCATCGAGCACTCGGGGTCCAAAAAGTTCTCCCTCCACGGTTTGGAAAGACTCCTCATAAGGGAAAAAAACCCAAAACTGAGCCGAGATGTTGTGGGATGGCTCAAATGGCATTAGGAGGAAGGGAGTTGCAGGTTGGGTGCAGGTGGGGAGAGTTAAAGCTGGGAGTGCCTGTGGAGCTGAGTGGGGTGGGGACAGCAATGGGATTTACTCCCAAGGGAAAGGAGCTTTTGCAGGGAGAAGGTTTATACAACATGAACCCAAAGGGGTTATTTCTTAGAAGTCTGGAGGAGGTGAAGCCTCCAATATGTGTATCAGAAATATTATATTAAGAAGCCTGAGGCTGAGAGGGAGCAGCAGTTGCGTGACAATAGCAGGAATTGTCTTGGGCACGTGGATTACCCATTACCAGGAGCAAAGACACAACCAGCTCCTGACACTGCTGTCAGCAGACCTGACTTTTGCAGCCAGCTGGCAGCACAGGGTAAGTCTCTTATTTTCACATTTATTTATTCAGTGTTTTGCGGAGCATCTGAGTGATTGCAGCACTATTGGAAAATGAACAAAATTATTTTGGATTTCCCATTTCTTATATTTTTTTTTTCCTCCTTAATGACTTGCTTTTAGTTAATGAAACATCCTGCTTCTTAGGAAAGAAAAGAATGGGCTGTGATTTCCAGCCAAATGCGTGTGTGTGCCAGTGCCTGTCAGCATAATACCCTGTTAAAGTTTGGGCAGGGTCTGGGTGCAGGAGGCTGATTGCAGGATCAGGACCTGAAATTTCACTTGTCTGGCTTTTTGTGCGTGATCTGGAATTCAAATTTAGGGCTTATTTGTTGATGTAAGACGTGTGAAAGTGTCAATTACCATCAGTATTCTGGGTGGACATCCCAGGAACTGAACCACAGAGAGGAAATCAAACTTTCTGAGCGTGGACTCCACACCTCCACCTTCTGTTGGGTTGGACACAGATGATTTGTAGAATCCTGGCTGAAAAGTGGGCAACAGTTGTGTCTTAGAAATCCTCCTTTTTGTGGGTTTCTTAAAAGCTTTTTTTATTTCCTACATGAGGAGAAAAAGGGGAAGGATGGCTTTGAACAGCAGCTGTGTCTGGGAAACGTTTTTAATATCCCTTTATATATAAGCTACAGCATATTTCTAGATGGAATGAACGGCTATTATATTAAAAATGTAGCGGTGGTGTTTTATGAAGGGGAAACATTTTTAATGCCAAAGTAGCGCTATTTTAAAATGAGTTGCTTTTATGAAATGGATGAGGTGGTTTTATTAAAAAAAGACCATTTGGGAAGGAAAACTGTTGGCTGTATTTTCATCCTAGTGTAGGCAAAGCTGCATACCCTTTTGTGAAGAGCAGGGGCAAGACTTTCATCTTTTGGGTTCTCTATGGAGACAGCTTAGGCTCTGCCTGCACACAGAAACGCTCTGCAGTTTTACCCCAAAGGGTTTGGTGTTAGCAGTGGTTAAAGGTGCTCCTTTGGGCCAAATACTGACTGACCTCGTGGCAAACTGCTCTTGGGTAGGGTTACATTTAGGGTAGTAATAATTCTTCCCTTTCTGCTGCGTAGAAATTGCTGTGATAGCAAGTTTTGGCCACAGCTTCATCCTTCCTGCCCAAGGTGTGCCCGAGGAGGGGACAGTGCCAGCTCATAAAAAAACCCCTGGGTAATTCGGTTAAGTGGGAAGAGAAGGCAAACTCATCATAATAGCTCCAAATAAAGCACCCAAAACCAACAACAAATAACAGCTGCTTTTTTCTGCAGGGGCCAATTTTCCTTCTCATCAAAGGGAGCAGTGAGGGGTGTCCCTGAGCCTGTTGCAGCTGCACGGCCCTCCCAGCACACCTTCCAGGACCTTGGGAGAGGCTGGGGCTGCACAACCAGAGGGATGCAGGACCCCATGGGCAATAAATCCAGGGCACCAACACCCTCCCCACCCCATAATAATCAATCACCTTTACATTTGTGCTTCTGGATGTGTTTGGGGGTGTTACGTCGCATTTGAGACACGGGGTTGGAAGTGTCCTGACAAAAGTTAGGGGGAATGCATTCAGCTTCTCTCCTGTTCCCTGGTACAGTGGCTTGGTGAACTGTGATTTATAATCCTGGCTTCTCATCCGTGTCACCTCTGCTGTTTGTTTCTCATTAAAAGCTCTCCTTCCTGGAAATACATTATTTTCCATTCTGTGCGTTGTTTCTCAGTGTGTTGCCTCCTCTCCCCCCACCCCTTGTCTCCCATAGGGAGCATCCACCTTGTGAGGTAAAAAACCTTGGGAATGCACCCTCCAAAGACCTAAAAAAGTTAAAAGCCAGGAAAATACTGCATTTTATTGCATGAAGTTGGGTATAGGAATACCTATACCCAACAGCCAGTGTGGCTGTTGGATCAAAATTTGAGGCTGATCTGTGCTTAGTCAGAATGATCTTGAACACTGTGTGTGGCACAGGACCAAAGACAGACTTAAACTTTGCTTTTGGATGCAAAAGTCCTTTCCTAAATTACTGTCTTGGCTCATTTGAGGGTATCAGTGACTTAGTGCATGTCCTGGAGAGACATTGCCAGAGCGATAATGCCTTGGCAGTCCTAGCCCTGACCTCGGGCGTGGATTCCATAGTTCTGCCATTCATCCCTGGAAATTTGGGTTAGTCAGTAGAGAAAGAAACCCTCAGTCCTGCAGCCAGTGTAGGAGCTGAGTCTCCGTGATCATCTCAGTCTGAAATCAAGAGCACACATGGTTCTGTAGCTCAGCTGCTTGCAGGTGCAGTGTGTTCTTCAGGTTAAGTTCCTATAATTGCTGGAGTTGAAAGGCAAAGGGGAGCAAACTCGGCAGTGTTTGTTTTGTCTTTAATCAGCCCTGTACAAAGGCAACCCTCGGATTCCCTGGGGTTTAGCTGGGTGGTTTTGCATATCTGAGAGATGCAGGGCTGGCTTCCCCCTTCCCTCTCCATTATTTATCTATTCCTTTGTGTCAGGTCCAGCATAAGTTGTGAGCTGTTCCCTGGGCTGTGGTGATAATTATATTTATTCCTCTGAGATGGTTTTCCTTGGCTTTGTGCACAAGGCAGGGTCTCTGAGATCCCCCTGTCTTTGGCCCTCTGAGCTTTTGAACCTTTTGCAAATTCCCAGTCAATTTCTCCAGCATGAGAGAACTCAATGAGGTTGTTATTTTTGTCACCCAAAGGGACTGGCAGAATCCTTTATTTCTATAGGGTTTTGTAAGCACAGGTGGGAGAGAAGAGAGTGTTAATCCCAGCACTGGGAGTTGCAGGGTAAGGTCACCCTTGTAAGAAACCAGGATCTGTGTGGTTGTCACTGGAACTGTCCCAGGAAGAGGGAAAGCTGCTCTGTGACCTCACCAGTGCCATTTCCATGGGAAATTCAGAGTTCTGTGGTGCCACTGCTCACAGGGGGACCTCAGTGCTAAGCCCTATATATTCAGCTTATATTTTCCCATGTTTTCACTGTCTCAGCAATAGGACTGACACGCACCACGGTGTTTGTTCTCCCCTGCCCTGAGAAAGGAGCAGCTGAGGGCTGGAAGCAGGATGAGTTTTGTTGTGTTTCAGACAGCAAAGGCAACATCCAGGAAACACACCTTGTGCCTGGCATTTTGGGAGGTGCAGAACACCCTGACCCCTTCCCTTCCTGGAGACAGAGATGCTTTTTGGGTGCGTGAGTCAAGTTAACTTAATGATTTGGTCTCTTGCATCCAGATGAGCTGGTCCATTTTACCCTCAGGGACTGGCACGGATGACCTCATGTCTGGAAGAGCACAGTGCACCCTGTCCTCTGCTTCCAGCAGGAACAAATGCACTGTCTGGACATTTTGAGATTTGATTTTCCGTGCTGCTCTGTGCTGAGCATCTTCATTCAAGAAAAAGATGTGGAAAGCTTTCTATCTCCAGTTTCCAAGGGATCAGGAGAGTCCTGGTTTGCTGCATGGGAAAAGTTGGGCTCTGGGTATAGAGCAATTAAATTTAAGTACTTTATTCCTTTTAAATGTGCATCTAAACCCATGAAACACCTTTTTGAAACATTCTGGAAGCTCCTTTAATCAGTTATTTCTTTCACTACACTTGAGTACACTCTGAGGAGGGACAAAAGTCCTCTTAAGTGGGAAGGGACCTGCACCCTTCCCCCCACCAGCCTCTCAATACAAGGACAATCATTGCTCTTCCCTGTCAAAAGCTCTAATTCCTAATTTAGGAGGCAATTCTAGTGCAAATTAGTGCGCCTTGCAGATAGAATTAGAGTCTGTGTGATGATTTGGAAAATACAATCAATTTACTCCAATTGTTTGTACATGTCAGATCTCTGCAATAATGAAGAATTTACTCCTCGTGCATGAATACAAACAATGAGCTATTAGCCACGGAGTGGGAGACAGCCTGTCAGGAACTGCCATCCCAGGATGCCAGGCTTTCCATTGGCACCCCCAGGAGGGTGTGCCCAGGTGTGGGAGGGTGTGCCCAGGTGTGGGAGGGTGTGCCCAGTTCATGAGTGTGCCCAGGTGTGGGAGGGTGTGCCCAGCTCATGGGTGTGCCCAGGCCGAGGATGTGCCCAGGTGTGGGAGGGTGTGCCCAGCTCCCAGGTCGAGGATGTGCCCAGCTCATGGGTGTGCCCAGGTGTGGGAGGGTGTGCCCAGGTCCAGGATGTGCCCAGGTGTGGGAGGATGTGCCCAGCTCATGAGTGTGCCCAGGTGTGGGAGGCTGTGCCCAGGTCCAGGCTGTGCCCATGTCTGTGCCATCCATCTCCTGCTCCAAACCCTGCCATGTGCAAGGCTTCAGGAATGAAGTGCTGAGCATCTGAGGAGGGTGACTCCTCCTAATTAGGGATGCAAACCCTCTCCCCTGCCCGAAATTACGTGGGAGAAGGGCTCTCAATGCTGCTGCCACAGCAGAGGGAGGTCATCAGGTGCTGGGGTGTGGGTGGAACTGCCCCTGCCACTGAGCGTGGCTGGAGTGCCTTTGTTCCCCAGCCATGGGCTTTCCCACACCTCCTGGGCCACCCAAAGTCCTGCTCTGCCTCTGGAGCGGGTACAAATTGCCACTGGGCACCTTATGAGACATCCCACTTGGTTCTTTGCCAATGCCACTGTTATTAGTTGTGTAGATGTGATTTCTCGGTTGCAGTAATACATTTTTTGAGGAAAACTGGGCCTTCAGCTGGTTCAGAGAGCTTTGGACCATTTCCCACCATGGTGGTTTATACCAGCAGAGAGTGTGGCCAGCGCTCCTGCCCCTTTTAAAGCTTCTCCTTTCATTCCACATCCATCCAGGGCTCATCAGAGGGTACTTGGAGAGCGACTGTTGATCTAATTTTCAATTTCTGGTCTTCTCATGGTCTGATCCAAACAGCTTTTTAGAAAGCAAACAATATGCATATTTCATGGAATTCAGTTCAATATCTGTTTAATTGTGAACGCCCTCCACACGGCTGTGAGATGCTGCTTCAGTGAATCATCTGAGCTGACAAACAGGGAAACTGATGATGAATTTCTGAGCCTTCTTCAGTCTCCTGCTCCTCTCCCTCTTCCGTCAGAAAACAGCCCTTTTTCCTGTGTCTGGGAGCAAAAGTTTGACAGCCAGACTGATTCAATCCCAGCTGAGTTCCAGGTCTGATTTTGGGCTTTGGGCAGTTTCTCTGGGAAGGTCATTCCCAGGAAAAGGTTTCCTTTAGTTGCCTGTTGGAAAAGGTGACTGCTTGAGCCGGGGCCCGTGCTGGCTGCTGGGGCTGGAAACAGGGATGGCCTCTGGGCTGAACCCAGGTGGGGAATTCTTGTGGCTGTGAATTCCTCAGGCGTGCAGATGTTTAAGCATATGTATCCTATCACTGGGGCCAGCCTTAATGCTGGGGGAAATGTATGAGATGGTAAAACCTACATTATCTGGGATTTAGGATGTTTGCTTTGCAGAACAAGGGATTAGTGAATAGAAAGCTGAAATGACCATCTGTCTGCAGAAAAAGGATCCTGTGAATTCAAATTTCCACGGTCATTTTCCCTAATCTGCTTGACTTTATTTGATATCTTCTATCAGAGCTGATGTCCTCGTGCCACAAGCAGGAACGGAGTTCATTTCTCACGCGTGGAAGTTTTCTCTCATTAAAGTTTTCCTCTGAGGAGTTGTGGGGTGTCTGTAGAACCCATTTACTGATCTGTCACTCTGGAGTTTTGCTCCCCTCTGTGATTTTAGTGCCTCCAGCACCTCCTGTCCCCAAAGAATGAGAGCTGGGTTTGTATTGCAAATACATCTAGTACTGAAATGCAATTTTCTCTGGGGTGGAGTGACTCACACTGTTGAACCCTCTCGCTGCACAGCAGTTTAGTCAGCAGTGCTGGGTGTTTTTATACCAGCGTTGTCAATTTTTGCCGTGCGATTGTGAATCTAATGGCATTTGATGTTTCTCTGTTCCTGGAAATGTAGGAACCTTGAAGTTTTGTTTTTAAATAAGCTCCTAGGCCTCGTGGCTACAGAGAAGAAATCTGGAAGTGGGTTAAAAGTGTAGCCTACGGATTCACAATTCGGAAAGCTTAAAGCCTCGAGCTTATTAATTTTAAATCTCATTATTTTTAAGAGCAAACTGTATTTCCCTTCAAAAAGCAGAGTCATAATACCTGCAAGGAGCCAGCAGGTCCTTGGTTCTCTGTTCTCCTATCACAGCTCACACAGAGATGTTCAGGGCCTGGGTGAAATAAAGTTCTTTGGGTTTAAAACTTGCCTTGCTTGCCTTTTTGGTGGATTAGTTCTGAAGACAGGGAGCTTGATTCAGGGCATCTTCAGCAAGACAAAGGGGCTGCTGGGCACCGACCAGCCCTGGTGGGATGGTTTGCAGCTGTGCTGGCATAGCCATTCTCTCCCCAGGGGCTCACAGGTGCCTTCAGAGTGAACCACCAAATAGATTGGGGATCTCAGCCCTGTGCAGGCTCTCTGGCAGTGCAGAAGCTTGAGAAATCTTATACTTATTTCTTTTGCTCTACTGTGTGTTCTCCCTTCTCCTCTTCTTTTAGCATTTCCTTGTTTACAGCAAGGTGAGCCGTATTTACAGTGCTGGGGAATTTGTCAGGAGCTGCATTCTGCTCGTCATCTGTTCCTTCCCCATTTCAGAAAGCAATTAGCAGGCGGAGCATGTGAATAACAAAATGTGCTGGAAGGGGCTGCTCACCCAAGTGTGGCGAGCAGAACGGCTGCCTGTCGGTGCTGGGAGCCCCTGACAGCTCTGACAGTGGGCACAGCCTGCGAGCAGAGCTGCCCTGCCCTGCCCTGCCCTGCCACGGCAGCAGAGGACACAGCAGACCCACAGCTGGCTTTGGGGGGCTGGAGGAGACCGTCTGGGGGCGAATCTTGGCAATTAGGGGCTTGTAATGCAAAGCTTGGTCCTTGTTTTGTCAGTGCAAGCTGATGAGTTGTGCACGCCGACCTTAAGCGAGCTGCTTTTATCTTCGAATCAAGGCAATAAACTTTTGTGCTGACTCCTGCTATGTCAGCTGGGTTGAGGGTAACGTGTGTGACTGGGGTTTGGAAAGATGTAGGACAACAGAGTGGGGTTTCATAGACATTTGGAAAAAATAAATCAACTGCAAATCTAAATTTACTTCATTTGCATGGGATGTTTCACTGCCCTTGGAGTACTGTACCGAGTCTGGATGCTGGATTCAATCAGGGAAGGGTGAAGCAGAGGGATTTTGGTCTGCTTTAAGTGCAAATGTCTGTGCGAACGTAAATGTGGAGCTGCTACAGACTTTTCCATTATTCATATATGAGGTGTCTTGCTCCAAGGATGGACTTGGTATCTCCAAAACTCAGCTTTTCCTTTATCCACATTCTGAACCAGAAGATGCTGCCAGGGATGAAGGACCAGAAGGAGAGGAGAGAAAAAGAGGATCCTCCATCCCAGGCTTTTGGATACTTCCTTCCCTGGCAAGTTTGTTGTGGTGTCCTTCCAACCAGCAGCTTGCCTAAAAAACAGGCCCTCCTCATCAAGCTTTGCATCCAGCCAGCTCCCTATAAAATAATAATCACAGCATTTAGGATGTGAAACCCGGGAGTGTCGCCCGGGGGCAGGCGGGCCCCCGAAAGGGAGAGTGTTTGTTCGGAGCAGGGAGAGGATGGAGCTGAGCTCGGGAGGCAACCCCTGAGCCTGATGCTTCCTGACAGCCTGTGGCTGCTCCCTCCATCAGCTGCTGCTGGTGGGAATCCATCAGGAATCCCACCAGGGTGTCAGGCAGAGGGAAGGTTCGGCTGTGAACAAAGTGCATCTCGGAGGGTGCGCGCAGAGCTTGGTCCTGGATATGGACTGAAGAGCAGCACTCCCCGGAGTGGCTGTGGGCAGAAGCACCCCTTGGTTAATCCAGGGGTGTTTATGGAAGCAGTTTCCCCCGTGGGAATGGTGCTGTGCATCACAAGGGTGAGAAACAACCGTCTTTTTCCAGGCTGTTTCCCAGTGGAACGTGCACTTTGCTCCTGTCATCACAAGGGGAAAATGTTATTCCTGTCCTGTCTGTTTGTTTCTCAGCTGCTGGTGGGGGATGCTCTCATTTATCAGGACTGATCAGGACAATATTTAATTTACCTGCACAGACAGGAGCTGCTGAGCTGTCACAAGCAGCAAAACCACAGCGCAGTGTCTCAGCACTGCAGGTTGGCCTGAAGGGAAGCACCATGACCTGAGCCCTGCTGGTGCGATGCCCTGCCTTATGCTGGCATTGAACAGCTGCATTTCTGGGAGCAGAGAGGGGAGGAGAAACTGGGACACAGAGTTAAACTGGGCATTTGGAAGTTGATTTAGTTCTGCGCACACTTTGGGTCAGTTGGAGAACGTCCTCTGTGCGGTGCAGCCCTGAGCAAGAGTTCACATCCCGTTGCTGCCTCTGCCTGGGTGAGAAGCACTGCAGCAGCTGTGCAGGAGGGCTCTGAGATTCAGCCACAAAGTGGTTATTTAGAAGCGAAATGTTTGTTGTTTTTGCAAGAGGGTGTCCCTTTGAGATGACGGGCTCAGCTCCCTGGCAGAGGCACTGAATGCCCCGCACAGCCCTCATGTCCAGGGGCCCCACGGACACAAACTCTCTATGTGCTGGGGCAGCAGGACAGAAAAGCAAAGCTCAGATCTGCATTCCTGCAGGAGGAGAGCACATTGGTGTGTCTGTGCCCGAGTCCAAACGCTGAGCCTCTTCCTGCCTGTGCCTGTGTCACCAGTGCACGTGGTGAATGGCACTGCTCGGTGTGCTCCTTGGGGCTGCAGGCAGGATTTGGGAGGTTTCTGTGCTCCAAGGACTTGGACAGCCCCTCACCAGGACTCTGGTCTGTTCACGGAGGGAGCAGGAGATGAGCTCACTTTTGGCTGGCCTGAATTAAGAGATTTGTCTCTTTCTAGACAGGAATGAGCAGCTGGGAGGCAGGCGAGGAAAGAGGAAAGCAGTGTCAATAGTCAAAAAATGACAGGATGGCTTGGGTTGGAAGGCACCTTAAAGATCTTCTTGTTCCAGCTCCCAATGGGGGATCCACCAGACCAGGACCAAGCTGGCCTTGAAGACTTCCAGGGGTGGGACATCCACAGTAACATAAAAATAACAATAACATTACATTTCTGTGTACGAAAAGGTTGTTTGGTAGCCATTTAAACAGCACTCTTAATACAGTGCAGTGTCTCAGGAAGGCCAGCCATGGATTTCAGTACCTGAGATGGATGAGGTGGCTCTTCTGCTTCCACCAGAAACAATTTATTTGCAGGGTGAGGCTGTCAGACCCGCCTGAATGCTGCCAGAGCTGGCAGGTCTGCAGGATAAGCTTTTGTTTGGTTTGTATTTCTAGCTTCTGAAGCCAAAGCAGCCCTGCTTGAGCCATGGCTTTGTTCTGAGAATTAGATGGTCAAAAGGCAGACCCTGTCCTCTCCTGCCAGCTCGTCCTGCCTGATGCTGCATGTGTTTGGCAGTGTGGGATGGCTTGGAGCAGAAAGGAGAGCTGCAAATGTGTTGTTGCTCGTACCTCCATGGAGAATCAAAGCCTGATTTTTCTCTTTAGCTGGGAATTAGTGTGGGGAGTGACTCACTGTGCTGTCGAAGTAGCTAATGCTGCCTGCAGAATTATCCTGGCCACTGCAGCTTGGACTCCCCACTCGCTCTGTTCCAGTTATTCTTGGCCATATTTGTAATTTGTAATTGTTAGTTGCTTTGATTTTGCTGCTTGCTAAGCTAATGAGGTGATCAACAAGAGAGGTGGGAGAAAGTGGGAGAAGTCAGAAATCTTTCATGGCGTGGCCAGAATGCCAGAGCTCTGCCTGGTCGAGCTTGTGGCATCCTTTTTTTCCCAGGAGAGATCAAACACCATGAGCTTTGTATCTGCTGTCTGTAGCAGATTAATGTTTCTGTTCCACTGGAGCCTATGGCTCAGAAATAATGACCTGGTGAGAGTCACATCAAAATAGTCCACGGAAAGGTCACCATAACAATTACAGGAGAGTAATAAAAGCAATTAGGTATTCACAGCAGCTTATTCCTTTGTAAGGGTGAAGGTAGCCCGTTTCAGAGAGGAGCAGAGGTCATGCTGTAGAAAGGTGATGAGCATATTTGATGTGGCAGGTGATGGATTCCCTGACTTGAGCAGGGTGAGTGTCCTTCTCATATGTGTTCGGGGTGGTGCAGGAGCAGGATCAGCACAGATTAGGAAGGAGCCTTCCCTTACACCTGTTCTGAAGGCTCTGAGGCAAAAAGCTGCTGGAACACCTCGTGCTGCGAGTGAAATCCCGGCGGTGGCAATCCCAGCTCTCCTTGGGGGAGCGAGAGCAGCAGCGGGATCCTGGAGCTTCCAGCATCCTTAGTGGGAAGATGCACATCCTCTGTGGCTTCCACACCTCATTGTGCCACTGTGACACCTCTCCATTCCCGGGCTGAAGAGAATCCCTCGCACCAGGGGCTTTCTCTGCAGCACCGCGGGCTTGTGCCTTGTTCCTCTGGCTCTGCCAGGGGGTTTTCAGCCTGCATCATCTGCCGTGCAAAGGCAATGTTTTGCTGCCCAGGTGATGGTGGAACTGAGATGGAAGGCCTGCAAAACCCTGTGGCGTTGGAAATGGGAGTAGAAATGGTCATCCTCAACCTGCTCCTTCGTGTGATTCCCAGGGGGACTTTGCGGCTCGGAAAGGAACCGCCAATCCCGTGCCAAAGGTAAATGTTTGCAGCACTCCTGGGTGCAGTGGGAGCGTTTTTGGCACTGGATTGATCCCCAGGCATCGGGCAAGCCTGAGTGCACAGCACATCCTGTTCATCAATGACAGTGCTGGTGCTGCTGAAACGGGAGAGGGAACAGCTCGGAACTGAAGCTCCTCATGCATGGAAAGAGGACCCTGGTGCCTTGGCTCTCAATCCTCTGCTAATCACGGCTCCGGAGGTGAAGGAAAGCTCTCTCCAATCTTCTCTGCTGCTGGTGCCCAAGGGCTGGGAGGCACACCTTGGGATGGAGACAGGGATGGAGAAGCCTCTTGTGCTGCCCATCTGGGATGCCGGGAGGGTACCGGAGGCTCTCGCTGAGCTGCAGGGACCAAGTGGCACTCACTGCTATTAACCCCGGACCGCTTTGTTTACTCCTCTGATTCTCTCCGAAAGCAGCGCTGGCTCCCTTTGTGTTGTCACTGGTGGTGGTTTGTTATTGGTTTTGTTTTTTTTGTTTAGCAGCAATTTCGCCTTTGTTGCCGAAGCTGCAAGTAGGGCTGGGCGAGAGGAAGTGTAATTAAAGTTTGCTTAGACAAAGGCGTTTGGTGACGAGATGCAGTGTTGCTGAATCCACAAGGGGCACAATTAACTGATAAGAGTAAACTAATTGTTATTCATATTAAATTAGGGCACAGGTGATTTGGAAAATCTATAGACACTCCCATATGCTTTGCAACTTTGCATTGCAGATTATGGTTTTATAAGGCCCTTCTGGGATTCGGATTATAGAGGCAAAATGTGGAGCTGTATCTAAACTGAACATACTCTTTCCTGATTAACTACATGATAAAAACATAAATGTGCACATCAGAGGATTTATCACTGTTTGCATACTAATTTTTCTTTTCCAGGCATGAACACAGCAGGGTTTTTTTTATAGATCCAAGTGGTTCTGTTTGGTGGCAGCTGGGTAAACGCAGGCAGGGTGACATGATTCCCAAGTTGTCACCTACCAGTTTGGAGATGGAGGTCAACAGCAGGGAATGGGACGTGGCAGGGACACGACTTCCACAGGAGTGGCAGGAGTTGCTGAGATATTTGCTGCTGGGGGCTTTTTTTGGCATGGTCTGTGGATATTTGGAGGCAGCAGGGCCCTGCTCCCCTCGGCAGGGCGAGGTGAGGCTTCAAAGAGCTGTAGTTTGCCTGCACACTGCATGGGAATGCCAGGCTGCTGGAGCTTTTGGAGCAAGTCTGCATCAGGCTCTGTTGGTTTAAAACATCTCTGAAATGAATATTTATAAACGGGACACGAAAAAAGAATCTAAATTGCTTGTGTGATCTTGGGACGTGAGATATTATGATTATTTATGCGCTTCTATGTCTCGCTTTATCAGTTCATTGTGTTGCAATCCCAGAGTGTCACAAGCTGCTCTTGAAGAGGGTTCTCTCTCTGAAAGAGCCAAAGCTGCCTGGAGAAGCAGTGGGAGAAAATGTGAGTTCAACAGGGCAGGAAATGGGGCAGGGCATTTGCCAACAGCACAGCTAAAGTATTAAGGTAGAGAGAGATGCAGGCTCAGACTGGCTGCTAAGTCTGACCCCTAAAAACAGAGGGCCTGTGACTTTTTGTCTTTTGGAAGCCCCCACTTGGGGTTGTCTCATCCAACAACAATTTCAGCAGAGTGTTTGCTTCCTCTCCACCCTTCTGGTCTCAAGCCGTGGCATCCAGAGCAGAGTCAAGAGTTCCTGACCTGTATGATGGGCGTGCAGAGGGTTTGGAAACATAACTTAATTACAAAGCACTATTGTGGAGGGAGCTGGATCGCTAGTTATGTTTGTTTGCTGAGAGGGTGCTTCCCAATAAATTAAAATCCCTGGGAGAACCCTTTGGATGTGTGTGATTTAGCACCGTCTGGGCTGTGCTGGTCTCTGAACAATCTCTGCCTTGGATCCCGGCCAGGATAACGATCAGGGAAAGGCTGGAGCTGGACAAGGAGTCTGGGGGTTATTGAATCACTCCTGCCAGCTCCCAGCAATGTGTTAAACCGTTTCCTTTTAGGTGTTCCCCTGAGCTTGGCTCACCTTCTTCGAAGATGTTAAGGAGGTCTTAACCTGCCCATGGGGAGCTCCGTGCCAAGTGCCCTCCTGGCTCCTGGGCTGTGAACTGATGCAGGCTCTGTCACCACCCACTGGTACAGCATCACAGCTCTTCTGGTGGGCTCAGCCCTTGCTCTGACCCGCTCTGAAATGTGGGAGGCATCCTAAGGACATGCTGAATCCGCATCAGGGTGTTCAAATGCCCTCCATGCCCCTTGCTGGGGAGAACAGCTTCTGGCAGGTTGACAGGGAAGGGACTATCTCCCTCTCTTGGCTTTGAGGTGAAAGGAAAACCTGTTGACTTCTCTGGCCCTTGGCAAATATCCACCAGACTGGCAGGAGCTAGTCCTGCTTACAGGAGGACCATTTTGCACATGTCAACCAAAGCAAAAGCGAGGATCTGTTCCACAGAGTGGGATGGACTATGGTGTTCAAAGGGACCACCATAAAGAGGTTGGCAAGTTTGGTTGAATGGAGAGTAAACTCAATTTGTTACTTTGATTTCTGGCTATGAGCAGCTACTGTAGGAAGAAGGGAAATGGTCTTAGTTTGACCAAGTGACCAGACTGACATTTTTTTCTCCACAACCTCTCCCAGAGCCTCTGGTTCCTCTCACCCGCTTGACAAGGCGAGTGGGACCATCAAGTGAGGTCCTCCCTTCCCAGTGTCAGGGTTGGTGTGAGGAGCTCAGGCCTGGCATTACAACAGCTGGCCCATCTCATTCCTCACCCCGTTTCCCCAGGGAGTCATAATCTCAAGTCTGGCACCACAAGGTGGGAACAATCTGGAGCCCAGCCTGGAGCTGAGGGAACCCTCCGAAAGCCTGAGGGGAGGCAGTTCCCATGTTCAGGCTGCCTGAGGCTGGAAAACCAGGCAGAGCTGGAAGGGGTGGCAGAGCTGTGGCTGGGGCAGCAGGACAGGCTGACAGCTGGGTTGGATGGGAGCGCTGCTCTCGGCAGCCCCGGGGCTGCTCCCAGCAGTCCAGCACCACGTTTGTGTGAAATGTACCCTGCTATTTGCTGAGTATTCGCCCTCCTGCTCCTCCCTTTGCCCCACACAGCCCTGGCTAATGAAGTGGCTGTTCACCCGGAGAGAAGCATCCTCTCCTGCCTCTGCCTGTGCCTGGCTGCAGCACGGAGCTCCTGACACTGCCAGATGGCAAGCGCAGGGAAGAGGGGGGGAAAAGGGAGCTGCAGCTCTGCTTCCTCCCGGGAAAAATGCCTGGTGGGAATGTGTCTGCTATCGTGGAGTCAGGGAGGGGTAGACGGAGTGGGGTCAGGCTGGGGCAGGCAGAGTGTGCCAGGCTGGGATCACCTAGTTGAGGTTTTCATGTGCCTCCAGCCCTGTGGATACAACCCTAAAAAAAAAAAAAAACAGCCTGGAGCACAGAGTTAATATTTAAAAAAAAAATAATTATATTTAAGGTATTGAATCTATGCTGTGCTCTCCAGGAGAGCATCTCTGTGTTTGTGTGTGCGTGCACACGCTCGGGGCTTTGTTTTCCTTTTGTAGTGGATTGTTGTGTGTGTGTGTGTTTTACTTGGGGTGTTTTGTGCTATAATAAGAAGGGGGAGGGAACAGGGAAATGCTGCTCTGTTTGTACACGCCGCTGTCAAAAGCGATGCTGCTTGTTTCACATCCCCATCCTCCGTGGAGCTCCGTGGATCCAGGCACATGGCAGCCTTCCCCCTTTATCCCGAGATCCTTCGGGAGCATGGAGTCTCTCCTCCCATGCCCCTCGTGCTGGCTGGCTTGCCCTCTCCTGGAATTTGGCTCTGGGGAACATTTCACACTCCTATGCAGCGTGCAGGCAAGTCGATATGTTCAGGTTCAAAGGGACAACCTTGGAAAATGTCAGAGCAGAGTCTCTGCACGGTCGTTCTGCTGCTCTGATCACCAAGAGCAGCTCCGAGTGCGTCAGACTGTGATTTTCAGCTGGGGGGAGCAGAGGAAGGATGCAGCAATGCCTCTTCTGTGTGTGTGTGTGTGTTTGTCTGTGTTCCTCCTGAGCTTCCCGGAGACTTATCCCAACGCCTTCCACCTTTGTGAGTCTTGGGAGACCCAGATGCAGGGCTTAGCCTGAAATGTTACTGCTCACCCATAATTTTTATAAATCCCAGGTGTAGCACATCTTTCCCTCCTTCCTGAATATTTATGGGCTTAGGCTTTGTGGCAGGAGCATTTTTATGTCTTTTCTCCCTTATTTTCCCCACACCGAGCCCTGAAATAGTCAATGAATGTGCCCTTTTCTTATTCCTGATATAGGCCTCAAGGGACAGCTCCTTGCTATCCATCTCCTGCATGCCATAACAGCAGCCAGGCTGGGACACACTGGCAAAGCACTGGGTCTGAATCTACCCTTTTGATATAGTGGACATTATACATTTTTAATAGACATAGAGCTCAGTGAAACCCTTAGTACTAGCTGAATTGGCACAAAATTCCCAGGCAAGTAGTCTTTGGGGCTGATCTCTCCCTAGGTACCTTGCAGAAAATGAGACCAAGGACAAAAAAGGGCCACGTTCCCTTTGATTGCGAGAACTGCCGTGTTTTGTGGAGGAGGTGGCTGAGCAGAAGCTCACCTGGCTGTGCATGAAGGGTTCTGGACTGGCAGTCCTTGGTCATCCTTGTTCATCCACAGAGAAGTGCAGCTCGTGGGGAGAGGCTGTTCCAAAGCTCCTTCCTTCAAGCATCACGGTGGACAGTCCTTCAGCACTGGCCTGGAGGCATCATCTCCCTGGTTCCAGGCTCACCAAAGCTCATTTCCACCTCAGACAGGGGTGTGGAGTCCTTCAGCTTTGCCCCACTTGAGGAGGAAAGATTATGGGAACCCCTGTCCCTGTGATGATGCGGTTGGGATCTGTCATGTGCCTCGGCGGCTGCTAATTTTGGGGTAATATTTTGCCTTCCAAACTACACAGCAGAAGTTTCTGCTCCCAGGTGCCTCTTGAGATGCACAAGTTCAAACCTGGGTCTGAATGCCATAGATGGGAATCCCTGGTGAAGATCCCCAAGGTCACTCCACACTGTGGCTCTCGGCTCCCTGGGTGCTGAAGCTTTCCCACAGTGACTGGATTGATGTGGTTTTTTCCTTTGTTTTTCCTTTATTTAGTAAAGCGTCAGTAAATCTGTCTGTACCTCCAGGTTTCCATGGCACTGTGACCTTACAGAGAGGGAGCAGCTGCGGATCTCTGCCTGTCCAGTGTGGGACACGTGGCCAGGAAGAGATGGGGGCACCTGGAGAGGGGAGATGTGCTTGGAAGGAGATGAGCAGCCAGCAGTTCAAGACAGGTGAAAGGTGACAAGGTGACTCGCCCCCATGCTCAGGAGTGACTTCTTTTGGCCCATGCTCAGGAGTGACTTCTTTTGGCCCAAGCTCAGGAGTGACTTCTTTTGGTCCAAGCTCAGGAGTGACTTTTGGCTCACATTAAACTGCCCAGCTGTGAATGTGGCATTTGGAGATGCAAGTGCTGTGGTGCTCAGCCATCTCAGAGAAATTTGCTGCTGAGCATGAGTCAGCCCTGCCTGCGTTGGCTCTCAAAGGGCAGAATCAGGAGAGAAGACCTTTACTGTGCCCCTTCAAGCTCTGCATCCTCCAAGTGATCCCTTCAGGCTATGGGAGCATCCCTTGGGTCCTGCTGCAGGGTTAGAGCATTAATGTCCTCTGTGCCTGCTGGGCTTGGTGCAGTGGCCCCCAGACGAGGGGCAGCCCTAGTGACATCCAGAGCCTCCTTCCCATGGGAATTCATCATCCTGGTGCCAGGGACCTGGGGCAGCTGCCAGGGTGAACATGGGGGTACCCTGCCCTTTGGGTGGGGATGGCTGAGTGGGGCCATGGCAAGACGTGGTGCTGGATAAAAGGGCAGCTGGATGAGATGTAAAGAGTGTTGCCCACTGCTCCCAAAGCCCAGGGGGCTCAGCCGGGAGCCACCAGCCTGGGCACGGACAGAGAGGAGCGCAGGGTGCTCTGTGTGTGCTGAAAGTGCTGGGGCTGCAGAGGGGGAGCCTCGCTACCCCCAGCAGATGGTCAGAGCATCCTCTGAGAGGTGCCGAGACCCTCCCCAGCCCCACGCCCCCCGCCCTCCTGCCCAGCTGGCAGAGCAGCTCCCCGAGCCCAGCTCGGTGGGTGATGCTGCGGAGCGAGGAGAGCAGGAACCAATTCCTCCAGGGGCCATCTCTGAGCCTTCCCCTCCTTTTCCTCCTGTCGCAGGGAGAAGTGCCCCTGCCTAAGTGGAATAAATTGGTACAGACCATTAGCAGGTCCTCCTCTGGCAGGGGGAGGCTGTCGGCACCCTGGATACAAAGCAGTGGATACAAAGCAGCCAGCCACGCTCTGGCTCCTTCCTCCCGCATCCCTTTGGCCTCCTCTTCCTCTTCCTCCTCCTCCTCCTCCTCCTTGCCCGCTCCCTCCCTCTCTCCGGCTGCAGAAGGCAGACCTGGGAGCCAGAGGTCCACGGAGGCAAAGGGGGAGGAGGAAGGAGCTCTCCAAGGCTGTTCCTTCGCGAGTGGAACGGGGAGGCAGAGAGGCGATGGGGGAGCGTCTTGGTTGCTGCCTGGATTGAGAAAGAATAAATTAAAAAAACCCACCAAAACCAAACAAAATCCCCGCAAAACCGGACCCAACAAACGCCGAAAAAGGGAGGAGGAGGAGGAGGAGGTTGCTGGGGGAGCCCGCTCCGATGGGTGAGCAGCCGCTTTGAATCGTGCCTCTGTTCCCAGGGATTAAAGCATGAATGGGAGCAGCTTCCCAGCCACGATGGAGAGAGAAGGCGGCTCAGGCGCGGGGAATAAGGTAACTCTCGCCTCTTGCAGGCATTGCGTGGCCGGGCTGAGCAGGACAGCGACCCTTTATGCCCAGGGCTGGGGGGTGTGGATGCGTGGATGGAGCGGGAGGCAGCAGGGAAGACTCCGAGCGGTTTCCCCCCTCCCCTCCCCGCGTGTTTTAAGGACGCAGAACGGGTCCCGGGGGCTGCAGTGCTGGGGGACCACTTTGTCCCCCCCTTTTTCCTTGTGCCTGAGGACACGGAGCCGCTTTCCCTGCCGAGGGCTGGCCGGGTTATGGGGGAATGCGCCCGTGTCTCTCCTCCGGGAGCTCGGCGCTCCCAGCCCTGCCCCGGGGGTCCCCTCGGGCTCAGGGGACCTGCGTGGGGACCACGGTGGCCCTGCACCCTCCGAGCCCCACCGTGCAGCCGTGCAGAAGGACGGCAGGGAGGGAAGAGGCGACCCGGAGTTGCGTTTCCCTTCCCTCGGTCATCCTCTGCCTTTTCTTCGCAACAGAAAGGGATGGGATTTAGGAGGAGGGGGAACTGAAATCCCTTTCATTTGTGCCAGCGGTGCTGAGAGCCAACTTTGAGGCTGCCGAAAGGGAAAAGCTTTCCAAGTGCTATCTTTTGGAGATGGCCAAGCGATGGCAGAGCGATCTCTGTGTCGTGTTATGTTGTGGGAGTGGGTGGGGATGAGAAATAGTGACTATGGGGGAGAAAGTCCGCGGTGATCACTGAAGCTGTGCACAAAGGATGCTCTCGTGTTCCCTGCTGGGCCTCTGCCTGGGTCTCTGCCTGGGTCTCTGACCACGACAGTCCGAATGTCTCAGTCAGACCAGAAAGCGCAACTTCAAATAGTGTTGGGAGGTGGCTTAGCCCAGATGTTTGGAGAAGCCCCGAGGAGACCCTGATGTTTACAGCTGTGCAGCCCATGTCCCGTTATTCCCAGCAAGCCGAGGTCTTTCCTGGCCATCCCTCACTGTCTTTGGCAGGATCTTGCTGCTGCAACATCCATGCGTTCTGTGCTGTCACATCTCCCCTCCTCCCCTCGCCTTTGGGGGCTTCTTGATGGGTCTTGGCATGGGCTGAGGAAGCATTTGCTTTGGTTGCTTAAATAATGTGTCACAGAAGTGCCCACTTGTGTGCACACAGTGCAGAAAGTCACGAGCCCCGGCGTGCAGTCAATTGCTGTAAGAGCTTGTAGGAACATCTGAGGAGCTCGTGGTCCAATGTTATGGACTGAGAGGGGCTCTGGAGCCTGTTCCAGAGGTCTGTACATCCTTGCCTGAATTGTTAGTGCCCCTGAACATCTGCCTCGGTGAATGAATAGACCAGGTCTTGCCTGGAAGGTTACAGGGGTTGGGATTTCTTGGTTTACGTGTCAGATGGGATTGAAAAGGTGTGGGGAAAATGGAGGCACTCAGGAAAAGAGGATAAAATACCTTCTTTCTGTATGTAGCACCCAGCCAACTCTGGTTTCTGTGTCAGCCTCGAAGCATTGAGCAATACAGAAGATGTTCTGGCAAAGGAACTGAATAATTGGTGAAAAAGAAGGATATTTCTCTCAGGATGGTTAATTGTGTGAAAGGGATCAAGAGCTTTGGCAGTGGCCAAAGCCAGCAGGACAGCGGGCACTACCAGAATGGGGAGGGAGCTGACCAGTATTTTATTTTCCTGGTAGAATATTCACGGGTATAGGAAAGACAGAGGAAGAAACGTGCATTTGGTGATGTTGGCTCTGAGCGCTTTCATAAAGCTGAGTTATAAATCCCTCCCTTCACCCCCCCATAGCCCTTCCCAGGGAAACGCTGTTGGATTCTCTGGCGGAGCACTGGGAACTTGGAGCCAGTAGCGATGCAGTGACAGCTTCAGTGAGAGCTGGGTCCCCCAGACCAGGCTGACCCGAGGAAGGTGCAGAAGAAGGGACCCAAGTCTTGTGTTGTTTTGATTCTTCTAGGACAGCAAAGTGACAGGTCATCTGTAGAGGTCTCCCTCCACGGACCTGTGCCAGCACGGCAGAAAAGGGGCAGAGCTTTCCAGCATGTGAGTTGGCTTTCCAAAGTTTCCTGATCCTTCAGGGTAGCTCATAGTGGAGAATGGACACAAAGGAAGGATGGGATGATGCCCCAGCCCTGGAGGGGACTGTCACCTTGCACGTGTCACGGGCTGACACAGTGGCACTGGGGTCAGCAATCTGTTCTCCTGTGGCTTTGTCCTCAACAGGGCAGTGTCCACTGAGCTCCAGCCACCCTCAGTGATGCTGGATCTGCTCTTTCCTCCCTTGGCCTGCCGTGTTGTTCTGCATCTTTCTGGTCATCTTTCTGTATCTTTCCGCAATTCTGCACCTTCTGAGGCAAGAAGGGCAGTGAGTGCCTCCAGTGTACGGGGCTGGTTGGTTTTCATTGTGCTCACCCTTGCTGCATCCTCCTGGCAAGCCACTGCTGGGGCTGGGAGATCTGGTCTAAGCCCACCATGAGACCTTCCAGCACCAAAGTGTGAGCACAGGCTCTCCCCTTGTGCAAAACTGGCCCCTCCATGTCAAAAGAATGTTTTCTGAATCCAAAACAGGGTGTCTGCCCTTTTCAATTTTTCCAGCACTCTCCTGTTGCCACGGCAGAAGCCTTGGGAGATGAAAAGCACTGTCTTTGAAGGGACACCAGGGCAAAATTCATTTTTCACTGTGTTTTTTTTTGGTTTTTTTTTTTCAGACTCGCCTTTTGCGATGCTTTTGCTCTCTCCTGCCCTTGTTCTATTTCCACTGGCTAAAAAAAAAAAAAAAGACAACAAAAGTTGTGCAAAAGCAGTTTTTTCTCCTTCAAACAAAACCCAGTGGGCAGATTTGAATCCAGAGGAGGACAGGACATGCTCCTTTCTTGCATCGCTGTGCATTTTGTCTTGCAGGGATGAGCAGTGCCAGAGGCTTCCAGGGCTGCTTCCCAGCAGGATCCCTGACCTCTGGGCACACAGCAGGCCTTGCTCAGCATCTTTCTCTGTGGGTCATGCCCTCTTGTGGCTCTCCCACCCTCCCCTTTCCCCGCAGCCCTCCACTGCATGCAGTAGCCTTGCAGAGTTAGGTGGGCTGTAGCTGTGAGTCTAGTTTGGCTGGAGGTGCGTTTGGTGTGGCTTCAACTCACCCGAAGGCAGAGCATCCTCTGGAAGCAGTGCCATTGCAGGGGCTGTTTCGTGGGTCCTTGTTCTCTGTGACATGTTGTCCATTATGCTTTGCCTGTGGAGACCCTGAATCAGTGACTGACCAGTGCCCTGCTTCTCTGGTGGCAGGAGAAGTGAGCTCGGAGGAGGGGGGACGGATTCTCCCTTTGTGTTTTGCAAGTGTCTGTGTTTGGCAAGTTGATGCNAGATTCTCCCTTTTTCCTCCTGCAATCCCCAGCTGTCTGTGTTTGGCAAGTTGATGCTGGGGCTGGATTCACCTTCAGCAGCTAATGAGGGCTTTGCTGAGCAGAGATCACAGGGTGTGGCCACTAATTAATCTTCATATCCTGATTTAGACATGTGGACCACCCCCAAGTGCTCCAAGTAATACAGCATATTAGTCACTGTGGAATAGATCCTCCTACAGTTTTAATGGGAAATCCACACCCCCAGGGAACTGAGAGCTTGGGGAAAGAACTGAGAACAATCCATGGGGAGCAGATCCTGGTCTCACGTAGTGCCTTCTCCTACAAATTTTGCCAGTTCAGCCCTCCTTCAGTTCTTGTCCCTCTCCCTCCGCGGGTATGTTGGTTTTGCCAGCTGGCACTTTCCAAGGCAGGTCATTTACAAGCTCATGAAATGATTCCTGTGCAGGAGAACACCTTATGGGTGCCTGTGCTGGGCTTGGAGCTTGCACAGGCAGCTTTGCACAGCTGTCTTTTCCGTGCTGGCCCCAGAATTGTGTGTTCCACGTCTCCATGGAAGTGTGTGTCCTCCCTCTGTGCAGTTCCACACTCCCTCCGTGTTTCCGTCCTGTCTGGGTCCCACAGAGCCTTTAAGTGATTTCCCAGCTTCAGTGGTCCCTTAGAAATCCCTCTGGCTCTCCTATCCATGGGGAACACCATGTGATATGCCTGCTGGTGACAGCAGAATAAATAGGAAATGCTTGAGATCCCCCTCCTGCCTGGATCTGAGCTATTTTCCTAAAGCTGGGACAAGAGCTAAGCTTCTGTCTGAGGCTTTTTCTGTGCTGTTTCTTAAGAGCAGTGGATGGGGAATTGAAAGCTGTAGCTCAGGGAGAGAAGTCAGCTTACCCCCCAAAAGGTGGGAAACCCTTTGCTTAAGAGTTCTGTCACTGTAAAGAAAAATCGGTATTTCCAGGGTGCAGCTCATCTGAACATTATTCATGGTATTTCTATATTATCTGTGTCTTACAAGCTCATCTCATCCGAAGGCATTCCTCTAAAACAGGCCAAATGAACTCTCCCTGTTGGTTGCAAAGTGAGTGTAGGAAGCAAACTCTGCTGGGAGGATCCCCCTACGCCGATGGCCCTGCAGGAAGCAGGGGTTGGTGGCCAGAGCTCGTGGATAATGAGACAGTTCCCTCTCCAACAGGAAAAAGGGGTGTGGGATTTATCTCAGTTGCCTTGCTGGACATCATTCTGCAGGTTCCTCTGCAGATTTGGCACCTGAAAGGCAAAAAAAGAAAAGGATAATCCAGGAGAAATACCTTGAGTCTCCTTCACCTTCCATTCTGCTGGAAAGAGACCAGGAGCAAAAGGATGGATGTGGAGGCTCTGCTCTGGATTTCATGAATGGAGGAATGTAGAGATGCAAGTGGGGATTTTGAGGGGATTTGGAAGCCTGCTCCAGGATTTGTCTGGCACACAGAGCATTTATAATGCTTCCAGCATTATCATAACGTAATGCCAGCGTGATCTGGGGCCCACTCCAGCTCTCAGCGAGGAACAACCATCATTCCTGTCGCCCTCAGTAGGACTGGGATCCCACTTTGGAGAAGTCGTAGTTTTAGGGCCCAAACTCTTGTCCTGGTGGCACAAAACGAGGGCTGAGGTGCCCTTGTGTGCTGCTGTGAGTGAGTGGGTGTGGGTGCTGAGCAAGTGTGACAGTGGGGTGGTCCCTGGGTCACCTCCCCCTGGACTTGGCTATAAACTCCTCCTTGGTGCTGAAATGTTCTGGCTCAACACCTTAAATTTCATGCTTTGTCTTTTCCACCTCTTGAGCAGCTTCTACAGCTAAAGAAGAAAATGTTTGCCAGTGGTTTCATCTTAACAGAGGTGGCTTCTCAGGGAAGGAGCAAAAACCAGCAAGTGCTGGAGAGTGACATTGCCCTGGCCACGTGGGACCAAACTAGATGATCTTGCTTGATTATTCCATTTGAATCCCATAGGCTGTGACACAGAGTAAACCTGGAGCTGTGCTGGGACACTGATCACCCTGCAGTGCCTCTGCTGGTACATCCAAGTGAGTTTTTCCCACCTTCAGCTCCTGTCACCCTCGTCCAAGCACAGAAACTCAGCACCACCCTGCAGTGCTGTGGTGGGTGTCGGTGAGGTGGGACCACTGTCCCGAGACCTTCAGCCCGTCCCTGCACAGGAGGAGCACATCAGAGCACTGTGCCACTCTTTGGTGCTCCACTCCAGGATTTTGGGTCTTTTTTTGTGGTCTGCAATGACGTGCTTTGCTCATTTTCAGCAGGGCTTGTGGAGGCTCTCAGTGGAACCAAGAGATGCACCGAGCCTGGAACATTCCCCCCTCCTTGTCTTTGCCATCAGCACAGCAGTAGCACTTCTGGAGGGATTTTCTTTGTGTGTAGGTGAGGGGCAGTGCAGGGAGAAATCATTCCCACTGTTTCATGGGGCACAGGAGCCACCACCCAACCCAGACTGCCCTGAACAGTCCTCGCTGCCACCTTGGCATTCGCTCAGTGGAGGGGAAGGAGAACTTTGGTGGTTTGTGTGACCCTTGCAGTCGTGCTGGGGCTGGATGGGCTCCCTGGTATGAGGATAACCCCACTGGGGCCTCTGACAATGCTCTGAATGTCACTGTCCTGCTGTGGGCACCGTGTCACTGCCTGTGCCCTCTGTCCTTGTGGGGAGCCATAACCACAGACCCAAGGGACAGGTTGGAGTTTGTGGAGTGTGCAGGAGGTGAACGATCCAGTGCCATGGCCATTAACGAGGTACATTAAGTAGATGATGAGGGAGCGGCTTGACAAGGTTGTTAACTCCTGTCCCTCACCAGAACAAAGCTGTAAATCCCTCCAGAGGGATCCAAGCTGGAGCAGATCTGCCCTCCTTTCTGCTGAATCCAGGCTGGGAAAAAAGCAACTTGCAGGAGGAATTCTGTCAGAGCCTGAGTGCAGTACCTGGAGCCTATTTTGGCTCATGAATAACTTGATATTTCTCCTGAATAATAAATGCACATGATGGATGCTGAGAGGCAGATCTGCGAGTGGGCTGGGTCTCTGAAGGAGGGAGTGAGACATATGGAGTAATGCAGTCCTGGTCTGAACTGGGAGCTTGCTGGGTGCTGGAAAACTGGCAGGACTGTGGAGAGATGATGTTTGGATGTAAAGCTGCATGACTGAGGCAGAGAAGGTGCCTGTTTGGTCTTCTTGTGTCTCCTATGATCAGCAGGAGTATATAAGTACATTATATATAAAAATACTGTGTGTAAGTGTAATGTAGCAATGCCCAACTCAGGCCTCAGGGCTGGGGAAGGTTAATATTTGTAATGATGCCATTTCTCTGCCTCCTTGTGATGCTTCCTGTGGCTTTATCAGTGGGAGAGGAGCAATGCTTTGATTGAATCACAGCAGAGTTCATGGTGGGGCTCAGCAACCCGTGACCTGTGTCTGGCAGGGCAGGTTTGGGACAGCTCAAAGAGGCTGGTCCCTGAGAGCTGTGGCTTTTTTGGGGAGGCCCTGGCAGTGCTCGGATGGGCAGGATGCTCTCGGATGCTGCCTCACGCGGTGGTACCCGGAGGCAGCCTCTTGCTTCCTTGAGAGAAGGCAGCTTTCACCTGACTTTCTAGTGGCACGTTCTGCTTCTAATTTGGGAGAGAGGAGCATCATCTGGCACAAGCCTGCCACCCTTGAAAGGCTGCCAGCCACTTTATGGCACTCTCTGTCTGCCTGCTCCCTCCAGCCCTGGGGAGCTGCAGGAATGTTCTCTGCTGCCGTGCTCGGCTCCCGTGGAAGCTGCAGGGATGCAGCACTCCAGGAGGGGATGCATTGGCTCTCTGATGTGGCCTTGTAGGGACAGTCAAAGGTTTATTCAGACGGGCTGTGATCCACTTGGATAAACGGCAGCTGGTTATGGAGATTAGAGCTACAGAAGTCACTGCTAATGAATAATTCCTCCAGTGTCTTTCTTATAATAGTGGCACATTCACGAGGCGTGACTCCAACATATTCCTCTTCCCAGGGCGTGCAGCTCCTGGAATGACCTTCTGTGAGGCTTTGGAAGGATCTGTTTGTGTTTGTCAGCTCGAGGAGCATCATTATTTTTACCAGGAAAACAATTGCAAGTGCTAAAATGGGGAACATTGAAAACATCAGGTAGATTCTGACCGGATTGGGGACCAGGACAACTCTACCTGAGGCTGGGAACCAACATGTTTGTTTTTGGGTGGCTCAGTTTGAAGTCTCATCTACTTCAGAGTTAGTTACTCTAAGTTATTAGTTACTTTATTCTCCCCAGTGCAAGCAGCCAGTGTTGAGAGAAGAGCATTGAGAAGGGGCCTGGCAGGCATAACTCTGAATAAATTTACTCTGAGCTGAATCCCTTGGCAGCAAGGTGGAGCTGGCTGAGTCCCCGAGGTGCAGATACTACCTCTGCCTCAAGCCTGGCAGACCAGGCCCAGGAAGAGGGAAAAATGTCAATAAAAGGTGCCTGTCTATAAATACAGCTCAAAGGATGGTGGCGGGGGGGAGCTGCCTCTTTCTTCCCTTTGTGGAGGAGTAACTGTCTGTGGCACTGTGAGGATACTGGGATTATTGTCGGGTGCTCAGGAAAACATGACACACCATAAACCTGTTGCTGCTGAATACTTTTGGGGTTTTGCACCAGCAGGACACGTGTGTGGAAGGATGGCTTTGACCGGGGGAGCAGGAGGACCTGAGCTCTTTCCTTGCCACTTCCCTGTCCCTTGCCTTTGGGGATGTGACAGCTGTGAAGCCCCTGGTGGCAGAGGATTTGTGGCACATGCCCCACTCTGCTGCTGATTCCGTGGGGAACTCCGGGCTTGTAAATTTTGGGATGTTTCCCAAAGTGCTACACTCAGTAGATGTGGGGAGATGGAGGATACGGGGGTCCAGGGAAATCTATTCAAAAGGGAGCCTGTGGACAAGGGGGAATGAAACAATGCCTTCGCTCTGCACTGAGAAACCAGCACGTTCAGAGAGGCCAAAAGAGAGAATTCTTCTCTTTTGTCATTGTGACAGCGACTGGGAGGAGCAGGTGTGCTGAGGTGTCCCCACTGATGTGCCACAGCCTCCGTTTTCATAGCCTGTATTCTGCATTTCTCATCAAGCCCCAGTCCCTCGAGCTGCAAAAAGGCTTTAGGGCCACATGCAGCACCAAGCCCTTTGGGGTCCAGGCACTACGAGTTCCTCCCTCTCTGTCTCAACCATCATTTCTCTTCTGGCTCATAATCAACTGAGTCAATGACTTCAGTAACTCATGTTTTTAAAGATTAGTCATCTGTAGGAATGACATTTGGAAGACTGACAGCTCCAATCAAATCACGAGGGCTGCTCTTGTGCTTGTCGTTATTTGTTTAATTAAAAAAAAAAAAAAAGGTAAAATCAACCTGACTAATTAAGTGTTGTACCTTGAGATACAGCCAAGGAAAGCAGAGATGTGGTCCTGGTCACTCGAGGAAGCTGCCAGTGTGTGGGTTGGACAGGCCTGAAGGGAGTGTGGTGCATCTCTTCTGTAGCCCTGTGGATGCTCTCCTTGGGCAAGGGATGGCCTGATCTCCCTCTCTGCCATGCAAGGTTGGTGACAGTCATCATAATAACGACGTAATTTGCCTGGTTGATTTGAGATGCACCATAATTACTGCGTGATTACAATATTCTTGGAGCAGCCATTACAAAACCCTCCAGTTTCTCTGAGCTCCCCAAGGGCTTGTCCTGCACCTCACCTTGCAGGGAGTCCATGTGTCCGTCAGTCACGTCTGCAGCTCCGTCTGTGGCAGGTGACGTGTGTGTGCTCTCACTTGTGGACCAGAGCTCCCTGTTGCTGAGACACTCAGCGGATCACAGGGAATATTTCCCTGTGTTCCACATGGTTTGGTGGCAGGATGGTGCTTGGACAAGCAGGTCAAGCTTTTTCAGGTGCTGAGGATGCTCTTGGGAAGGAGAGGGGCTGGTGAGTTGTGCCTGCCTTCCCACGGCCTCGTGCTCACTGCTTTTTTGAGTTGGGCTTCATTCTGCCTCCGGCTTTTTTGGCCTCTCCATTTCTTATTCAGAGGATCTGGGATGGGTTTGGCCCTTGGGTGATTCTAAAATTAGGAGAGATGACCTTCCCCAGGCACACACAGCCGGCCACGGGATGTGAGCTGTGCTTTGCCAGCACCTCAGGCGTTGGTGCTGGTGCCATTGCTGGATTTAACCTGTGAGCTGCTTGAGCCTTGGGATTCCTGGCCAGAAAGTAGGCAGCTGCTTCCATCTGCCCTCTAGAGCGAGCTGAGGTGCAGGTGAGCCAAAATAACTTAGCCACGGGGAAGCCAGAGTCAGACCCAGGCTTGGATTGGAAGCTGGACAAACTCAAACGTTTAGCCCGTGCCTTTCCCATTAAGAGCCAAATCCCATTTCCTTGGGCAATGCTGGAATAGCTCTGGGTTTATTGGATTGGCATATGGGGTTTTTAGGCTCGTAGAAGAAAAGAAATGGTTCCCTGCCAATTGCCTCTTGTGCCACGTTATCCTGACGTGTCAAAGGTTCCCGGGCAGGCAAAAGGCTCTGTGTTCACTGGGGAGAGAGGAGATGAGGGAAGAAGGATGACAGCCCTGTGTGCATCCTTTGAGCAGGCATAGCAGGGTCAGGACACCCTGCCCGAATTTGGGAGGCACCAGAAGTCAAAGGGAGGCGATTTTGAAATGACCTTCCTGCCCCCAAGAAGGTTGTGTAGGTTTGTGGCTGCACTAATGGACTGCAGAGCTGGGAGCGCGGATTGATTGTGTTGCAACTGCTGAATTATAGTTGGGCATCTGCTTAATCATCCCAGATCCCCCCCCACTTCCCTTTCCACGCTATAGCATCATAGAATCAATGTTAATTCCTCAGTCCCATTAGTGACTTTTGCAGAGGTCACAGCCTATCAGGCTCTCTGTGCCCTGTTCGACCACCCAGCACTGAGCAGGGATCAGGATTTGAGCCTCATCCCTGTAAAAAAGCCGTTTAATAGGGATGGGAGCTGGAAATTTTCACTGTAGGTTGATGTAGTAGTTGTGGCTGATTTCTTGACCAGCTGCTAACTGGGGAGCTGAGAGCCCTGGGTGCCATTCTGCAGCTTTGCTAGAACTGTCCCACGGAGCCACAGGAGAGAAAACCTGCAGGAAACACTCCTGTGACTCGGTGAATGGCCCTGCTGCTGTGCCACAAACACGTTTCTGCAGCGTTGGGGTGTGCTGTGATGCTGGAGGGTTTGTTGCCTGGGCAGCAGCCAAGGAGGACTGTGGATGAGGCTGCTCGAGCAGGGTGCAGCAGTTAACCCAGGAGCCCTGGCTGGCTTGTCTGCAGTGCAAAGGTGCTTTGCAATAAGGCAGAAATTTATACGTGAGTTTATAGCCCAGGAGCTCCTCGGGTTGAAATTCCCTGCGCGGCCGCTCGGAGTGCCTCTGAAATACAAAGCGACTCATTCTGGGCTGCCTCGTGAGCAGCACGTGTTGGGAGGAGTGTGGAGGAGACGAGGGCTGGGAATGGCCAGTGTGGCAGGAGCAGCATCAGTGTGCTCCCACAGCCAGGGATGCTCTTGGCTGCCTGGCCAGGGCACCCCACACACGCACACACCGTCCTGCAGCTCTGACAGCAGCTCCTGCAAGGCAGTTTCTCCTCCAGCTCAGTCTTCAGGGACTCGTGCCTACAGCAGCTGTTGTTTTCAGAAGTAATGGAGAATTTGGATGCCTGTGTGTTTCTTTCCCTCAGCCTTCAAAGAAAACACTTTAAGATACTTGGTGTTTGCTATTGCAGTGAAGAAAAGTCATGCTTTTGAAAGCTAAATCCCTATTTAGGGTGTTTAGAGAGCACAATAGTGGCTTGCTGTGGTGGGAGAGGGCGAGCTTGCTCATAGCTCTGCAAGGCTTCTTTTTTCCCCTTTCTTTTGTGTGTTAGAATCAGGTTATTAATAACTCTTTTTAAATAGAGCAGGGTTTATTTTCTTTCAGGGGTAGGGAAAGAACTCAGTAAATAAAAGGAAGTGCTGATGGCAGGTGTGAGGCTGGTGAGCTGTTCCCTGGTGATGTTGAAAGGTCTGTGCCCTGCCCTGCTGTGCTTCCCCAGCCTCGTGTCCCCGGTGAGTCAAGAGACAGCAGTGTGTGGGAGGAGAGCAGCCTCATCTCCAGGTCTGGAATTGGGAGATAAAATTAGGGCTTTTGGTTTGCTGGGCACAGGTCTTCATGTTTGATGGTCTATTTGTGAACTTTTCCCAGGTGCCAGTGTAAGGGGAGGCAGCTCCCGGTGTATCCCACCAGCCCAGGGTTCCAGGTGCACCCACAGAATCCTTCACCCTTGATTCAGATGGTGTTTAAAAGCCTGGGGCTCCTCTCAGCCACCCCCCAAAGCTGTGAAGTGGTGGGTGATGGAAGACAGTGAGCAGCACAGTCTGTCTTCTACAGCCATGTCCCTTCTTTCATCCCCCTGCCGTGTTACACTTGTTTGACTTGTTCCTTGGGTCTGGGGAAAAAGGAAAGTCCACAGGGGGTCTGGTGTTGGCTTGACATGTTTGACCGAATAATTCAGCCTTGCAGACCCTGAAACAGCTCTGTTTGCTTGACCTGCTGGTTGGAAAGGTGAGGCTTGGTCATTCTGCCCTCTTCTCTGAGGTATCACATGGAGCACGTGTCTTCAAACCCTTCGGACAAAGCATATGCAAAGCCTGTTACGGAGCTGCGGAATTGGGTCCGATCGTGCTGAAATTGGGTCATCCTTTGTTAATGTCACTTTTTCAAATCTATGGAAGTCAGCGGTGCACAAAACACTCCGTGCAATGCAGACCACAGAGGCGGAAATAGAGAGTCTGGAAAGGCGCCTGATCCTGCCAATGCTGATGTGATGTGAGCTGAGCAGAGGGGATAGCTCAAGGTTTCCTTGTGTCACCACTTAAGGAGACTTGATGGAGGAGCCCTTGGATGAGCTAATTGTTGGAGCACTCTTTTCCCAGCACTCATTCACCCACAAACAACCTTAAAATCCACCAACTTTTCTCTAAGAAAAACAACTCCCAGTTGCCTTTCTATTTTGGAAGTGGGCTGTAAGTCAAACAGCTTTTCATCTTGATAGAGATGCTTTTTAAAAACCATGTGTGAAGTGCAGCCATTTATCAAGAAGGATTCGGTGCTGTAGATGCTTTCTCATCCAAGACCTGAGTCAACCCACAGCTTTCCTGGCTGGAGAGAGCCCTGCCAATCCTGACTGGCAGACCAGGGCATCCTCGGGGAGCAGAAAGGGCAGAGCTGCCCCTGGGGCTGACAGCATTCCCTGGGGGACTCTCCTGGACATCAAGGATCCGCATCAGCCTCTATTGCCAAATGCACGACACATTTTGGCCTTCTGCTTCGTTTAGCACAATAAGATTGCGAAGCCCAGGTTCGGCCCTTTCCAAAATAACTTCAAAAAAGGATACTTGCCTTTTCTATCCTTGGAAAAGACCCCTGTGTGTCTTTGAAGCAACGAGGACAGGAAGTGCAGTGCCTGTAGCTGAGGATCCGGGAGAAATCCTTGGCAGCACTTGGGCACTGGGGTGCTGATTGCAGTGTGAGAACCTGTACAGGAAAGCAAACACATTTAAGACAGTGAATGAGACCTTTTAAGGCTTTAGCAGAAGATCTGCCTTGCCTTTGGAAGCAGGGAGGTCTCGGGACTAGGCAGTGTAGCAGCATAAGAGCAGTGCCATCACATCTGTCTTTTTTCTAGCATAGGGGGCAAGATTAATCTGGAGAAGAGAAAGTTTCTGATGCTTGTTAAAATTTGGCTGAAGCTCTGAAACTCAAGGGTTTATGTGTTTTCCAAACTGGTGGGTGGTTCATTCTAATTCTGGATATGCAGTTTATTCACACACACAACTAATCCTTTTTCGAATCCTGTTAAGTTCTTGTTCTTCTTAGTATCCTGTGGCAATAAGTTCCACAAGCTAATTGTGCTTGTGTTGAGCTCCCTTGATCCACTTTACTCATGCTTGCTTTAAAATTTAAGTGTTGTTCTGAGAAGCTTGGTTGATGATATTTTGTTTTTTGCTGTGTGGTAATCTGTGTTCTTGATCCCATTGGTTGCAATGGGGCTGGGGCTGTAGCAGGGAGCAGGTCAGGTTTTGCCTCAGCCGTTGCAAGGTTGGGGAAATTCTGTGCCTCAGTTTCTGTCACAGCTTGGAAAATACGAGGAGTGACCCAGAGTATGTAGCCAAGGCAAGTGCAGTGACAGAAATGTGGTTTGTAGGTGAAGTTGGACTAAAGTATTGAGTGAAAAAACAGCCTCCTAAATCTCAGCTTCCTTACCAGGCTTTTCCAATACTTCTGAATTTCTGAAGGAAAGAAGAAAAAAAAAAAAGGTATTATGAATCTAATTATGGCCACAGGAATTATTTTCTTATTTTAAAAGAAGAAAACAGGTGCTGGATGAAAAGCCAACACAACCTTCCACCATCTATCCCAGCCCTGGGCTGCCTTGGCTCCACAGTTTGGATTCCAGGGGTGAATCCAGGTCTCCTCGAGCTGTAAGACGAGCAGTGGTCTGAAACATTTCTGGATCATTCTCCCTCCCTTTGTTGACTTGCAGTCCAAGCTTTGTGTTGTTGCACAGCTGAGCTCGAGCTCAGGGAGGGTCCTTTGGGCTGCAAAGCCTCTGTCCCTTTGTCCCCTCATTCGGGAGTCTGAGGTCGAAGGCAGTGCCCCTGATTAAACCCTTGAAGAAGCAGCAATTCTGTGTGCTCATTACTGAGTTCTGGCTATGTTCTGCTTAATAACTAAACAGTAATTAGCTCCACAGTTTTGCTACTATACTTATAATAGCCCCCATTAAAGTTACGGGGTTTTTAGGCAGTAATGGCTTACAGAGTAATTAACGAGCAAGAGGTTTTTATTACTACCTTTATTTTTAGCCTGTGCTTTTCAAGTCTTTGCTGCCAAATACCAAAATCTTCGACAGAGGCTCGTTTGTGCCCATCCCCTGGCATGGGAAGGAGCACAGGGATGTGTGTGGAGCACCTGCAGCTGGCAGAGCCACAGAATTCCGGGATGGTTTGGGTTGGAAGGGACCTCAAAGCTCATCCCATTCCAACACCTTCCCTGGGGCAGGGGCACCTTCCCTGGGGCAGGGGCACCTTCCCTGGGGCAGTGACACTTCCCTGGGGCAGTGGCACCTTCCCTGGGGCAAGGGCACTTCCCTGGGGCAGTGGCACCTTCCCTGGGGCAAGGGCACTTCCCAGGGGCAGTGGCACCTTCCCTGGGGCAGGGGCACCTTCCCTGGAGCGGGGGCACCTTTCCAGGGGCAGAGGCACCTTCCCTGGGGCAGAGGCATCTTTCCAGGGGCAGTGACACTTTCCAGGGGCAGGGGCACCTTCCCTGGGGCGGTGACACCTTTCCAGGGGCAGTGACACCTTCCCTGGGGCAGGGGCACTTTCCAGGGGCAGCGACACCTTTCCAGGGGCAGCGACACCTTCCACCAGGCCAGGTCCAACCTGTGCCCTTGTCCTGACCCAGCCTTGTCCCCTGTGCCAGGGGATTGCTGAGACCACCCCGTGCCTCCGTTCCCTCTGCTGAGTCTGGATGTGAATTCCGAAGGATTTTTGGGTCTCAGGGGTTGTGTTCCAGCTGCTCCCTGGATTGAGGTGGGCAGAGCAAAGGGACCAGCTCTGGCTGATGCTGCTCCAGCATAATTTTTCAGCAGGGGTCAGAACCGGTTCCTGTGTTTGGATTTAGGGGATATTTCCCCCCTGGGGGAAAAGCTGTTGGTGAGAATATACTTTGTATTCTGAAACGTGAGTGTTTATTTTCGCTGTAAAGCTTTTGTTGCAGGTTTTGGCTGTGTTTGTTTGTTATTTCCTGGCTGTTTTGCAACACAACAGTTTGCTGTGTTTGTTTGGGTTGTTTTGGTTTTTTTTTTTTTGAGCTTGTTTTCCTTACATCTAGACAATGTTTTTACTCCAGCTCCACGTCTATATGTACAAATTCAAACCAAGCCGTTCTTCAGTTTAACAATTTTTAAATCACTTCTGTTCAGTGTGGGCAAACCGAGGATTAATGACACGGGGGCTGAGCAGCCCCAAAGGAGGAAAGAAGGGAAAACTGACTGTAAAGGTTGTAGATCAAATTAGTGCTTCCAATGGCAAGTGTCAGAGCTGGTGCCAATTAAGTTGATTTGAAAAAAAGAATTTTCAGTGTTTAATCATCCAGCGTGTTACTATCACGTGCCTCCAGGATTTATTAAAGCTGTTTTATTAGATGAGTGCCCTTTCCATACCTTCATGCCTCGACGCCATTGCCCTCTGCCGGAGGATGGGGATCTCTTTCACCATGTGGC
Source organism: Grallaria varia (assembly GCA_013396735.1). Lineage (NCBI taxonomy): Eukaryota > Metazoa > Chordata > Aves > Passeriformes > Formicariidae > Grallaria > Grallaria varia. The sequence goes on from VWZG01009485.1 coordinate 596,979, forward strand.
ATCTGATTCTTCCCAAGCCCGGCAAAACATCTTTGTTTTAGAGGTATTTTAATCCCCAAATCACTGATATTTGAGACGATGGTTTGTGTGTTTACCCCGATTTTTTCGAAAGTGGGAAAAGGAAAAAAAAAAAAAAACGATACTTCTGTAGTGAGAAATAGAGTTTGATTTTTTTTAAATTGGTGTTTAAATGTGTTCCTCATCCTTCTTTTCCCTGTGGAGGAGGAGACAGCAGAAGCCTAAAATTGACAATCTGAACAAAGCAGGTTTTGTTTTGAAGTTTCCAGTGGGAAAAGAAGAGTGTTATTATGCTGGGAAAGGGGTAGAGCGAGTGCCTTGAAGAGAAGCATCATTTTTCCCAGCCCAATTTTTGGCTGGTGCCATAAACAACAACAAAAAGCATTGTTTGGCTTTGGCAACAAGGGATTGTGGGGAGTCAGGGCAAGCCCTCTGTCATGGGCTGCAAAGCTGTGACTTCTCTTGCCAGCAGTGTAAAATCAGAGGCTACCATGTCATTCCTGGCTGGTGTTGTTCACAGGAGGAAATGGATTTCACCTTTGGCAACTTTAGCAGTGGCAGTGAGAGGGTAGAGTGGCTTTGTCACCCGGAGAACTGGTGTCACCTCACACCAAGGTCCTTGGTGGCAGTGGCATGCTGAGAGGGAACACGCCTGAAATGCTTTGGATGGAGGTTCCACAGTGCTCCCAGAGTTCTTACCATGGCCTTCAGTCTCCGGGTCATCAGTAAAACAAATCCCTTCGGCAATTAGCAGTGAGCAAATGCCTTTGCTGCAGGGCAGAGTCTGGGGATGCCCCGTGGATGCTCCAGTGATGCTCTAGGGATGCCCCATGGATGTTCTAGGGATGCCTCGTGGATGCCTCGTGGATGCTCCAGTGATGCTTTAGGGATCCCTCGTGGATGCTCTAGGGATCCCTCGTGGATGCCCCCTGGATGCTCTAGGGATGCCCCCTGGATGCTCCAGTGATGCTCTAGGGCTGCCCCATGGATGCTCTAGGGATCCCTCGTGGATGCCCCCTGGATGCTCTAGGGGTGCCCCTTGGATGGCCCAGGGATGTTCCGTGGAGGCTCCAGGAATGCTGATGGGCAGCTCGGGGTGCAGAGTGTGGGTCAGAACCGAGGGTCTGGCTGGGGGCTGTGGCTCCACATTCCCCCCACCCACCCATCTCCGTCTCTAATTGGGATCCATGCTGGGATTGTGTCCCTTTGGGCACAGAGGACACTCATCCCAGCCAAAGAGCGCGGGGTCTGTGACTCACATCTGCAGCCCACAAGTGGTGCAAGCACTGCTCCTCCAGCTCCAGGGGGACACGAAAGGGACCATTCCTTGTCCCTTGGAGCATCCTGCTGCCAGCCTGAGTGGAGCTGACAGCTCTCTCTGCTGGGGCACCAGTGGGCTGTGCTGGCCCTTGGCAGCTGGAGCTCCACAGTGACAGCTGATTGACCAGGGAGCTGCCAAAAGCTCCGGAGCAAATGAAAAGGAATCCATGCTGGAGAGACCAGCACGTGGATCGTGGGTGCCTGCTCGTTCCCCCCTGCGTGGAGGGGCTGGAAATCAGAGCAGCCCCTCCAGCCCAGAGGTGCCTGTTCTCCATCATGCCAAGCCTGGGGTCAGCCTGTCCCATGGGAGGAGGATGAATTCGGTCTGGGCTGGCAGGAGGCAGGGAAAAGGCATCTCCAAGGGATGCTGCCCTTGACAAACAGGGCATTTGATGTGTGCCAGCCCACTGTGGCAGCTTGCCAGGTGCTGGGAACAGACTCTGAGAGGCTCTTTTGGCCTCTCCTTTCCTTCCACACCCTCTTGTCCTTTTTCTTTGGGGCATTTCTAGGGAGGGCACTTGACCAGGCGAGGTGTTGAGGCTCTTCAGCTGCCCCTCACGGCTCTGCCCTGCGGGGATGCTCAAGGGACGTGTTCCAGCTTTATTAGAGGATTCAAAGGATGCCAACATTCCATGTCCTCCCTTCAGGCACCGACAGCAACTGCAGGGACAGCAGTGATGAGGCCAGATGCTCTTTCCTGAGGGCTCTGTGCTTTGGCAGAGCTGGCCCAGTGGGGTTTCTCTGGCTCCAGGAGCTGGACAGGGATGCAGCAGAAGGCTGATGTTTGCTGGAATAATTCCTCCTCTTCCTCCTTGGTTTATTTTGTCTGCATGAAGCTGCTTTCACCAATTCGGAAAAAAAAGGAGAGACCTCTGAGTGGGGAACTGAATATTTGCTGGAGTTGACTGGAAATTTTTCGATGAGTTAAGTTTTTGTACATGTGGGATAAAAATGGATTCACTGAAACTTCAGTTGGGGGACATCTGGTGTTTTTTTAGGGACAAAGCTCAACCTGTGTCCTCCTTACCCCTTGTTTGCCCTGGTAAATTGATACCTCTGTGATTGAAGAGCTAATTTGGAAGAACCAGGTGCTGTCCAGCAGCTCAAATATAAATATTCCTTTAGAAGGACAACCTGTCAGTTCTTGGAGCCATTTCACTACAAGTCTTCCACTGGGCTCAGTGCCAGAGCCTGACTGTACAGCCCAATGGCCAGGGCATGGCCAAGGGAAATTCAGATCCATCCAATTTGGACTAATCAGGGATTTGGACCTGCATTTCTCCGTGCAACCGAGAAAAAGCAAGCTCAGGGAAAACATTTGCTAAGCAGCATCACATCTATAGCCCAAGCTCGGGGAGCTCGCTATGATTCAAGGAGGAGATCTGATAATTTCCAGGTCACTGGTGGTGCCTGGCCAGGCAGTGGCTGTGCAGTGGGACATCAGTGCTTTTCCCAGAGCATTCTGCTCCCTGCATCCCACGGCGGAATTCCTGGGCTCTCCCTTGCCCAACCCTTTTAGCAGCTGACTAATGTGTTCCCCGACGTGGGAACAGTGGGACTAAACTGCTGCCCGTGTTTGCAAACTGCCCACCCTGCGTGGCCCTGCTAAGTGCTGTGCTTTGCCTGCCAAGACACTTGGATAAAATACAGCCTGCCTAAATCTTGCATGTGCTCGCGTGGAATCAAACTAAGCCGTCGTGGCACTTTAATACACTCCAGCTGCAGCACCTCTGAGGTGGAAGAAATGAACCTGAACAGGCCCTTGGAAGCCTGAGCTAAAATGCCAGTGGGATGGGCTGAGCTGGGAGGATTCGTGATGGGAAAAATGTGGGATCAGTGGCTGTGGTGGAGCTGTGCTCCCAGGAGCAGAGGTGCTTGTTGGGAAATTTCTTGCAGAAAATGGACATGTGAGCGGCCCTAGAACTTTGGGTACAGTCATGCTGCGAGGCCTTTAACACTGCAGTGAAAAGCTGCTTTTAAGAAGCCTCTGTGGAGATCAACAGAGAGAAGAATGTAAACTTAGAAAAGCTGCAGCAGAAGATTGAAAAACATCGGCCACGGAGAGAGATCACGAGAACTTTATTTGACACCAATAGAGTTGTGTGTTATTTGCATTAACCAGTCACGGGGTGGTTTGCAGTGTGTGTGCAGAGTGTGAGCTATCTGGGTTATTTAAGGGGTGTTTTCACAACAATAAACAGCATTACCTTGATCATATTGGTCAGGTCGTGGTGTCCATGAGTTTCCCTCTCAATAGGTGCAGTCACCCCCAGTGCTCTGACCAGCCCAGGAACAGGGTCTGGAGGGTCACAGCCCTTGCTGATGGGTCAGCCAGTGATTTGGTCACCATGTCTCTGCTCTCTCCTTGGGCTTGGACCTGGAAGGTGCTGCACGAGGCTTGGCTGGCTTGGGGCGAAGGTCCTTTTCCACTGGGGATGGTGCAGGCACTGCGGCACTGAGCAGCTTTCACTTGGCTGAAGCAAAGGGCCTTGCTTCACAAGGAGATGCGAAGCAAGGCAAGGCTCTGGACACCCAGAAGGCATCTCCCTGGAGGGGTGGGACACGCTGCTGCTGCTCACTGCCCCGGCTGCGTTTGTTCTTCTTGAGGAGGTTTGCGAGCTCAGTGAAGCAGCTCCCCAGCACTTTCCTCCACCGACTCGCCTTTGCTCTGTGTTGCAGGTTTCCTCCCAAATGAGGCCCTGAGGTTGGTGCTGGCAGCTCCAGCAGTGCCCTGCAGAAGTGCCCTCCTGCTCCTGCTCTCTGCAGCCGAGGCCCCTCCAAACCTGCTTCTGCAATGGGTGGGTTGTAAGCACTGGTAAGACCCACGAGTCGTGTTGCCTTCGCTGCTCTCTCCCTCTCTCGCGTTCTCTCTCTCTGTGTCCTTGTTCCTTCTTGCCCATTTATTTCTGTTCTCCGTGTGCTCTGCTGTTCTGTCTCTGGGGTTTTCGCTGTCAGGTAATGAGGAGCTGTGGGTCCAGTCAGTCTTGGAGATGCCGAAGAGACGAGACATCCTGGCTATCGTGCTGATAGTTCTGCCTTGGACGCTGCTAATCACCGTCTGGCACCAGAGCACCATTGCTCCACTGCTTGCAGTGCACAAGGGTGAGAGAAATCAAACCGGCCCGTGCCAAGTGTGTGCATCCCTCCCTCGTCCTCCTCTCCGCTCCCATTCCATTTCTCCATGGCAGCCATGCTCATCTCAGCTCCCAGACCATGCCCATGCAGGAGCTTCCCCCACTCCTGCTGTAGGGACAGCCCAGTGCTCCCAGGGTTCCTTTGGACACATCAAACTCCAAGCCATGGGATGTGCTTACAGCACTTGGAGAGCTCTTTGTGGCCCAAATCCAGAGCACTGCTCTTCTTTGCTCCCTGATGGTCCTTAAGAGAGGATTCCCTTCCTGCTGGCCTTTTCAGCACTCTGCACACGAGTTATTCCAGCAGGAAAGCCTCAAAAAAAAGGGAGTAGAGGGAACAAACCTGCTGCTTGAGATGTGAGACAGAGCATTTTGTAAGGAAAGCAGCAAACTGGAGCCCTTGCACTTGAAGGAGGAGGCAAGAGTTGCCTTCCACACCACCTGTCCCACATTGCAGAGTCCTGGCCCAAATCAGGGGACTGAAGGAAGTTCTGAGGGAACCTCTGAAGGGTCTTAGTTTTGATCCCGTTCAGGGCATCAATACCCAAGGGCTGGGGAGCCCGTGGGGGCTGGAAGAAGCCACACTGCTTTCTGCCATCTGCCTTCTTGGTTCTGCCCTTCTGCCGAGGGCAAGTGTGTCAGCTGGGGGAGGCTGCTCTGTGGCGAAGAAGGCTGGCTCATTTTCAGGGTCCTTCCATCCTCTCTGGCCCTTTTCTCTGGGGGATTCCCTTCCCTTTTCCTTTTAGTATTTGTCCCCCTCCTTTTGTTGCTTATCCCTTTGCTGAACCGTCTGATGTGCAGCTTGAATTGTAGGAAGTTCAGGGTCTGTCCCAAGCAGCTTTGCCTTTCCCCTGAGGTTCTGAGCAAGAAAAAATGACTGTGATCCCCTCTGGAAGGTGGCCAACATTTCACTGGATGAGGGAGCTACTGGGCTCTAAAACAGGACTTTAAAGACCACTAAGAATATGCTGTCTGTCTGTAGAGCATTTTGATTCACTGCCCTAAAAACTGGGAGCTGTTTTCTGTGAGTGGCCACTGAAGCTACAGCACAGAGACTGCTCTGCTCCGACTCAGTGGAGAACTTATTGATGACCTTGCTAAGACACTTCTCTGCTTCTCTGAGCTTCCAGTAGAAAGTGAGTGGTGATAGAGACCCACCTGAAAGCTCTCAAGAGAAATCATTTTATTCTTGTGAAGCGTTTCTGAGATCCTTTGGTAACAGGTGCTGGAGGGGATGTACACGTGGAGATGCACAGAACAGCAGTGCTGCCACGTGCCAGGGTTTGCAGCTGAGGATTTGACCTGCAGGGGTTTGCAAACTGTCCCAGGGAGCATCCTGGCTAATTGCATTTGTGTCTGTGTCCAATGCATTTTGCGGATTTATTTCTTGAATTCATTCCAGTGCTCTCTGCTTTCAGAGAGCTCTGCTGTGTGATGCTGATGTGCTTTACCTTATCCAGGGGCTGATAACAGGTGCAGGACGCCTCATCCCTGTTCCCTCCCCCAAATATCCACCTCCCTCTGCCAGGCCTTCGTTTGGTTCAGGACTGGTATCAAAGTCAGTGCAGCTGGAAGAATAACATGCTATGAAAAAACCATAGGTAGTACCCTGCTGGGTCAGATCTAATGGCTGTCTGTTCCTGTTCTTTCTCATCTGAAGTTCCTGGTAGTAGCTGGTTTTGCAAATTCTATGGCTCAAAGCATTTTGTGCCCACTGGAGAGGCAGGCTTACATCCTGCATGGAGGTCCCCCTTCATCTCTGTAGACTGCAGCATTCCTGCTGCTCTGCAGTGGAAACTCTGGAAGTCACACCCTGGAAAACCGACGGGTGCACCAACATTGTGTTTTCCCTTGAGCTGATGGTGACCAAGTCTATCTGCAAGGATTGGATATGTTTGGATCGGTGTGTCTGATCTGAGGGCTGTTCACTGCTCACATCCACATTGCTGAACGGGCTGTTCTCTTCGGAGGTTGGGGGGATCTTTTTGAGGAGAGTTCAGTCAAAGGCAGGTGAAAGTCTCTACAGGAAAAAGCCTACAATTACAGCCTTTAATCTCTCCTCTCCATTGCTGGATTGGAAGTGTGTCTTCTCTGTGCCCCATCTGTGCCTCTCAGGGCACGATGCTGTTGGGGATCTTCACTGACTCAGCATTTCTCACCAGCTGGTTCCTTATCTCCCAGTCCAGGTGCTCCAGTGCCTGAGTGCAGACTCCTGTCTCACTGTTCATGGTGCCCAGAGCACTGGAGCTCCTCAGGAGTGATGGATCATCAGTCCACGTGGCTATTTTCTTAATCTAGATCTAACTGCTCTACAATCCTGTCTTTTCTGGGTGCTTTTTGAAGCTGTTCACTGTGAGCACTCAGCAGTGCTGTCCTGGGCTCTCAGGCCGTGTTCGGTGCTGGTTTTCTAACAGCAGAATCCTCTTTTCTCCTGTGTGTTTGTCCCTGATGCCTTTATTTATTTGTGCACTTTTTTATTAAAGCCTCCACCCCAGCCTGTTCCCTTTCCTCTGTCCCCACGAGGGTGTGACCTGCTGGCTCAGCCCGGGGGGCGTCGCAGGTCCGAGTCCATGCGGCTTTCTCTTCTCTCCATACCCTTGCCCAGATGATGGTGGTGACTCCCAGCGTGATCTCGCTGCAGGCTTGGACTCCAAGGAATACTGCCTGTCGGACCGGGACATTGTGGAGGTGGTGAGGACAGAGTACGTGTACACGCGCCCGCCGCCGTGGTCGGACACGCTGCCCACCATCCATGTCATCACGCCCACCTACAGCCGGCCCGTGCAGAAGGCAGAGCTCACACGCCTGGCCAACACCCTCCTGCACGTGCCCAACCTGCACTGGATCCTGGTGGAGGACTCCCAGCGCCGCACCCCGCTCATCACCCGCCTGCTGCGGGACACGGGGCTCAACTACACCCACCTCAACGTGGAGACCCCCCGCAACTACAAGCTGCGAGGGGACATGAGGGACCCCCGCATCCCCCGCGGCACCATGCAGAGGAACCTCGCCCTGAGGTGGCTCAGAGAGACCTTTAACAAAAACAACAGCCAGCCTGGCATTGTTTACTTCGCCGATGACGACAACACCTACAGCCTGGAGCTCTTCGAGGAGGTAAGACCCTGCTGGGGGCAGGTGGGCACGGGGGGATGTGGAAGATGCTGCGTGGTGAGCTCGGGGCGTGCTGTGCACGTCCTCTCGTGGGCTCTGGGTTGGCCTGGTCTGTGCAGTGGTCCCACCTCAGGACAGCTCTGGGGCTCCCCAGGATCGGTGTGAAGTAACAGGAGCCCCAGTTTGCCTGTGCCATGTGGTCAGGAGGTGGCTTTCACTGTAAAGGAAGCTACTGAGGAGCTGTCTTCCCCTGTGGGGAGCCTTGGTAGGGCTGGAACATCCACTGCTGTCCCACGTGCCTGTGCAGAAGACACCTCAGCCATCCTCATTCCATGCCACATCCTGGATTTCCAGCTGGTTCCCAGTCTGATGTCATCCCCCTTCCTTCTCCAGCACCTGGCTGTCTGTTAACTCCCATCAGTTCTTGTCCCTGCACAGGGCCATCCCCAGGAGTCACACCATGTCACTGGGAGTGTCATCCAAAGACTCCTGGAGCTCTGGCAGCCTTGGTGCTGTGCCCACCACCCTTGGGGGAAGAGCCTTTTGCTGATACCCAACCCAAACCTCCCCTGACACAACATCAGGCCATTCCCTGTGGTCCTGTCACTGGTCCCCACAGAGAATTTCAGCGTGTCCTGACAGTATTGTTGGGCTTGAGCAGGGGAGGGTTTCCATGTGCTTCCCCACCTTTGCTGTTTGGGCTGCTCCGACTGGGGCTCTAAATGAACTCTTGAGCCTTTCCCTGTCTGCAGGTTTGCAAGGTGTTACAGTGCCAGGTACACTGTTCTTCACCTGGCTTCCAGCTCAGAAATTACTTGTTCCCTTGCTCTCCTGAGGCCAAAGTCTTGCAGTGAGGGGCAGGAAAGGAGGATTGCTCCCATCCCCACCAGCTGCAAGTTTTTGTACCAGGGATCTCCTACTTATTTCCTCCTACTTGCCTCTTTCCCTTCCCTGGTGGCTCTCGCTTCAGCTTGGACAGCCACAGGAATGCACACGCTTTTAAAGCTGAAAATGAATTCAGGCTGAATTTCTTTCTTCCCCCGGTTCCCCTTTGAGGTTGCTCTGGCAGCATCTTGAGGCAGACTCCACACATGAATAAAGCAGAGAGGGTTCCTTCATTCACTCGTGTGCTTTGCTCACAGAGGCTTCTCCTCTCTGATATGTCCCTGCCGTTGAGGTCACGGGGAGCCAAGGAAATGTGCTGTGAAATGCAGGAGACACACATTGTTGTTCCCTGTGGACAGGCACTGCCGTGAGCATCTGGGTAATGCAGAAGGGCAAGTGCCAGAGCTCTTCTGCTCTCCTTTGCAGTAATTAGCAGTGATGAGATTAGCTCTGGGAGATCCCTGATCTAAGAGACCGAGCTGGGAGCAGAACGAGAGGCTGAGCCTGCCAGAGAGCAGGGCAGGGTGCTGGGGGTGAGCTGAGCGGGCAGACTGGCACTGAAAGCATCTGCTTTGGCCAGGGCAGGCATCTCAAACGGGCCCAAGGGGCTCTTCTCTATTCCTGGTGACTCTGGGGGCAGCAGACCCATCCAGTGTTGTTCTGATGGGTAGAAAGCACCATCCTGCACGCTGGGAATGTCGGGAGAGGCTGTGCTTCCCAGCTGTCCCAGCCTCACTCTAGAGATGCCTTTGGCCTTCCTGTGGCCCACAGGCTGAGACTGCAGCTTAAATGCTTTAGCAGAGACCACCTTCCTTCCTAGATATGCCCCTCCTGCATTCCCAGGCAGCCTCGAACAGGGTTCTTCCCTCCTGTGTGTTGATTTCCCCAGCTGCTCCACGTGGAGCCCCACAGCTCTGAAGACCTTTGGGCTCAAACTAAAAGCCCACCCATAAATCTCCCAGATGTTTGCCACTGGCAGCTTTGTTTTCAGCGCTGGGCTCCGCGGCCATCCCTTGCCAAGTGCTGTTTTTAGCTGCCACTGTGCTCCTCTAGCGCAGCCCCTTTGCAGGTGAGCGGTGACGTCCGGCCCGTACGGGGGTGTCAGCCGAGCTCTCGGCTCCAGCTGTTGGCTTCCAGATGTGCGGGAGAGCAGCCCAACCCCTGTGCGCCCTTCTCTGCCCTCGCCCCCAGATGCGCAGCACCCGGAGGGTGTCGGTGTGGCCGGTGGCTTTCGTCGGGGGGCTCCGCTACGAATCGCCCAAGGTGAACGCCGCGGGGAAGGTGTACGGCTGGAAGACCGTGTTCGACCCGCACCGGCCCTTCGCCATCGACATGGCTGGCTTTGCTGTCAACCTCCGGCTCATCCTGCAGCGATCTCAGGCCTACTTCAAGCTGCGAGGGGTCAAGGGGGGCTACCAGGAGAGCAGCCTGCTCCGGGAGCTGGTCACCCTCAACGACCTCGAGCCCAAGGCTGCCAATTGCACTAAGGTATGGTGGGTTCTGGGGGGTCCATGGGGTGGAGGAAAAAACTATTCAGCCCCGTCATGTCGTAGAATTGTAGAATATCCTGAGTTGAGAAGGACTCAGTGAGGATCGTTGGTCCAACTCCTGGCCCTGGGCACCCCAGTGATCCCACTCTGTGATGTCCCAACACTCCTGGGGCTCTGGCAGCCTTGGGGCTGTGCCCACTGTCCTGGGGAGCCTGGGCAGTGCCCGAGCACCCTCTGGGGGAAGAACCTTGTCCTGAGATCCAACCTGACCCTCCCTGACACAGTTCCAGCCGTTCCCTGGGTGCTGTCACAGAGAGCAGGGATCAGTGCCTCCCCCTCTGCTCCCCCTCCACGAGGGTTGGACTTGGTGGTCTCGGAGGTCTCTTCCAACCCAGTTGAGTCTGTGATTCTATGAGGAGGTTGTAGACAGACATGGAATCTCTCCTTGTCAAGGGCTGTCAGGGGCTTTTGAAGCTTTGTGAGGGGGTCCCCAGAGCGCTCAGGTGTGCAGGGGCTCCCTCTGAGGTCACAGACCCCCCTGTGGCACCCTTGTCTGTAATAACCGCCAGCAAGGCTGATTTAGGGACTCTTTCTTGCTTAATTATCCTAAGAGAGGATTATTCAATGTTTTGCAAATAAGTTGTTACTGCCAACAGTCCCAGTGTTGGATCCAGGTCTCCATCCCTTTTTGGGATAGGGTAAAAATGTGGCAAATACCCTTTGCCTCTGCTTTCCATCTACACTGCTCCACAGCCATGGGAAAAACAAGGATCTCAGGGTTCAGGCAAGTAATCCAGGATTAAGGAAGAGGAGCCGAAGGAAAGGAGCAAATTTATTTATTATCTGATACCTGCTGTGCCTCCTCTTTTAATCCACGTGTCTGTGGTTATAGCTGTCCAACGCTGGGACAAAAAACCCAATCAGCCTCCCAAGGGTGGGAAAAGAGATGGGATTAAAATTAGATCCCTGGCTTTGGGCACTGTGTCCCCTTCTAGCTACCAGGAAAGCACTGGCTGGAAATCACTGTGTTTCCAACAGGCCAGGGGAGATGGAGAGGTTGCTTTTAGTCTGGTGTACAGAGGATTAGGGGTGTTTACTCCGTGGCCAGTGATGCAGTCCTTGGTGTATTGTCCCTGCTGTAAATAACTCTTGGAGAGAAGCTGCGTTAAAAGGCTGGGGAGAGGAAATGACGCTCCTGGAGGAACACAGGGAGGAAGGAGAGGAAGGAAAAGGTTGTTTCCAGGCAGGAGGAAACAAATGATGCTGTCAGGCAGGCTGCCGTGGCCATGCTGTGACACTGGATCTGCCAGCCAGGGATGGGGAGGGAGCAGGGATTGCTGCCCAGGATCTGAAGCAGGCTGTGTTTCTTGCCTTGGCTGGGCTGGGGAGATCTTACAAGGGTCCTTGTTGTGAACTGAATGCTGCCTGCTCCTGGCAAGCTCTGAGTGCAGCTTTGGAGGTCAGGCTTTGCCTCTCTGCTTTAGCTGATGCCAGCAGCCTCCATTTCCCACTTGCTGCTTTGCTCACCCATTTCCCCAGGAGCAGAGTCCAGACGAGAAGCAGAGGAGGACAAAAGTCAGCTGCAGCCTGGGGTCCTCTCCCCCTGAGATAAAAGCACAGACTTCTCTCTCACTGTGCTGTTGTGCTCCCGTTGCTTGTCGTGGTTTGCTCCTGTTAAACACCTGGTTGCAGTGAGGTTTATATTAAAAATTATGATGTGCTTATATAGAGTCATTAAGGAGGGATCAGAGAAATATGGAAGATAAGCATAGACATCTGTTCTCCCAAAATGCTGCCTCTCCCAGCGTGCAGTGCTGCTACTTGTAATGTTTATCAGAATTCAGCCCACAAATGCACTCGCCTGCAAAAAGCTTAAGCCTAGACCAAAGGCCATATATCCTGCTCATTCACTTTGATTTAGGAACTGCCCAAAGCGAGAGTGAAGAACTCAGTATGAGTTAAGGAGGCACAACTTTCTCCTCATCATCAGGAAGGAAGGGTTGTAATGAAACAAGGCTTTGTTTTTTGGTGCATTTCAGTGTTCTGTTGCTTCTGCATTTCCCCCCACATGCTCCCAAAGCAAACCATCCTCTCTTCAATCCACTGACACAGGAGAGACCCCTGAAATTCTGTGTTCCCAGGAGGCTGATTTACCTGGGGGACATTCTGCTCCCCATTTTCTATTAGCACCTTGAGAAAACAACCTGCACTGTGCTCAACCAGCATCTAAGGAGAGACACTGAGTGGCCCCAGCTGTTGAAAAAGCTTCAGCTTGGTCTGGCACAAGAGGGCAGACCCCAAAGTACAAGGTCATTGGCAATGAGGCATCTCATTCCAGCTGCTCCTGGAGCCACTTGTTCCTCCAGGGAGTCAGGCATAGGTGGCTTTCTTTGGGTGAGGCAGCTTTTGTGCACTCGGGTGGTCTGGGCAGCAATTCCCTAGGCTTGATGTGGCTAAAAGGAGTTGTTCCTGTTCTCTCCTTATCTCTTGGCTGAGTAAAATCCAGAGCTGAAACCTGTGGGTTGGCAGCTCAGTGTTTAGGTGGAGGTTGTGGAAAGGGGTTTTTTTGGCAGCTCGGCGTTTAGGTGGAGGTTGTGGAAAGGGGATTTTTTTGGCAGCTCGGTGTTTAGGTGGAGGTTGTGGAAAGGGGATTTTTTTGGCAGCTCTGCACTGGCTGGGAATGGTGTCTCTGAGCATCCAGGCAGGTGTTGGTGGCACAGTCAGGGGAGCAGGTTGTTGTCAGGCATGGGCTGGGAACAAACCTGTCATCTCAGCTTGCTGTCTATTTTTCTTCCCATTTCATCCATTCTTTCTTTCAAATAACAATCACTGAAACCCTCCACGGAGGGTCTGTGTGCTTGAAACCCTGCGACCCCCTTCCCACTTCAACTCTCCTATTTGCTTTTTAATTTCCTGTTGGAAGACAAGGAATTATTCTGTATGGAGATGAGTCTTTGTAATCTCCAAGATCTGTTTTGAGTCCTGTGATTCTGAATGGCAGGTTTGGAAGCGATTGGAAGAGTTTTAAAGCGGAATCCTTGAGGTGACCTCTATGAAACCACTGCTCAGGGGGAGGCAGGTTCTTGGTGCCCCTCACTGTTTGCTCTCTTGGTGCACAAGCAGAAAACAGGCTGCTTGTGGAAAAATCAAGTACTGGCTGAGAGGCAAAGCAGGTGTTTCTGTGCTAAATGATGATCTCCCTCCCACAGTAAAGAGCACAGCATGAAAAATGGTAAAAGCTGCTGTTACCAAGCCTCAAAACTCAGAAAATGGGCCCATTTTTGTTAATCTAATCTGTCTTTTTTGGCAGTTGCCTTTACGGTGCAAACACGGGATCCACTTTAAGGAAAAGCTAATAATGTGTGGTCTTGTTTAGGGGGTGCGAGTCCCATTGCAGGGCTGAGTGTTTGTGTGTCAGGAGGGCAAAGAGCTCTGCCCTGCTCCGGCTGGGAAGGAGAATTGGCTCCAGGGATTCTCCAGCACCCGGCCTGTGTTAAGGTTTATCCATTCTGTTGTTGGATGGGGACTGTAAGGGATGCCCGTGGAGCCCCGAGAGCCACTTGTGAGCCCTCTTTGGTTTTGCCTTTTCACGGGCAGGTGGTAATTAAGGCATCGTCACCGTGGTGGGTGAGCAGGGCTTGGGAATAAAGGGCAACTTTGATGAGCAGGCTCCCAAGTGGCTGCGGGGGGACAATGAAATGGGTTTGTTGGACCCACTCCAGCCAGAGGTTGGTCTCTACTGCCTCGGCATTAGGTGAGATTTAAGCCCTGCACAGGAGGTGACTTGCTCGCATCGGAGGTGAATTTGGTCCAACAAGCTTCTTGGGAAGGTGGGGGGCGCTCCCCTGGAACCAGGAGGGTTTGAAAAGTGCTTCGTTAATGCTTTACAAACAGAGCATGCCCTCGTTCTGCAGGAGAGCAGGGACTGGGTGGTGGGAATGGTTCGCAGACACTGGGATTCGATGTGCAGAGTATTGTCATGGCAACCAGAGGGAAACCCCTGCGAGGGAGGAAATACACAGGTGAAGGGAAGCACAAAACCTGCTCAGAGAGAATAAAGCCCCTCCCAGCAATCCAGGTTTTAGGAGCAAAGCAATAAGTATAATTGAGTCGAGTGAGGAGGAGAGTATTTTAAACAGCTTCCAGAAGCATCCGAGCCAGCAGCATAGCACAGCAAGCAGGAACTATTTACCTGTAATAGCCCCCCTGAAATGTTCAAACACCTCTTATTTTGCCAGTTCTCCTCCACAGATGTTGATCTTTATGGATCTTTGCTGCCAAGACTGAGGGAAGCTTTTAGGAGGAGAGTCAGTTGTGCTTTAAAGCAAGTTGGAGAGGGGCTTTAACTTGATACCTGGTACAGAACAGGGGGTGGCAGCATTCCAAAGGAATCTGGGGTGGGGGTGGGAATTTAGAGGGGATATAGAAGGGTAATGGGTTATGAAAGGGCTGTGCCAGCCCAGAGCTCCTGGGAAGAAGGGATGATTCTGGAACCAGCTCCTGCATGGTGCAGCTCCGAGGCTGCAGAGCTTGCAGCAGCAATGCAGCAGCACTCAGTCCTCCTCGGCTCAGTGACACTCTCACAGCTTTTTAGGGTCTGGAAAGACTTTAAAAGTGAAAAGGAAGCGATAGCAAGGTTAGGGAGAGGACTGATGTCTTCCCTCCAATAATGGATTTTCAGGGATTACCCACTGAAAAATGCGTTTTCCATTTCCCACGGCCAAAGGCAGTGGTGGGGATGGGAAGAGCTGGAGGTGCTCCCACAGCTGCCTCTTCCCTCAGATTCACCCCAAGGGACTCCACTGGCCAAGGAGGTCTCAACGTGAGACCCAAGAACCAGAGCAAGGCTCTGTGGGGAAACATGGATGTGATTCCCTGGTTGTGAGGGAACTGCCTTAACCCCACTGGCAGGCTGATGAGCCTTCTGAGGAAGGTGGCTGGTAACTCCATGGCAGGAGCAGGTTAATGTCCCGCGACAGCACACTGTCAAACGGGTCATTTCTGTGCTCTGTGCGTCTTGCAGAGCAGCAGCTCTGCCTAAATGAAGGTTTATGCAAAGCCCCTCTCAGCGGTGGATGCGCCATTGGGCTCCAGGGTGGCTGGTTAAATGGCACTATTGATTTAATGGGCAGGAATATTCGTTAGTGCAGCAGAGAGGTGCAGCTAATGACTTCTGCTGGCTTCTTCAGATTTTAGTCTGGCACACGAGGACAGAAAAGCCCGTGCTGGTGAATGAGGGGAAGAAAGGATTCACAGATCCCAATGTGGAAATCTGACTGTGCGTGGCTGAACGGAGACCAACACCAGGTATGAGCCCAGGTTTTGAACAGTGATGAGAAGCTGGACAACGGGAGGGAAAAGATGAAAGCTCCTTTAAATGTGCTTTTTTGTTTCCATTTTTCACATCTCTGACCTTCCCTTACTGCTAAACTTCTCAAGACCATTAGCTAACCTCTCTTTTTTTTAAGTTAATCTTTAAGACAAGCAACCTTGTCTAAACAATGGGATTGCCTTATTAACTGTGCTAACACAGCTAAAGCACAGGGGTGAAGGGTGTGGATTCCTCCACCTGCAAACACCTGAGGAAAGCTAAAGCAGTATCAGCAAAAGGATTTTTAAGTCAGGCAGACGCTTTCACTGAAGGAAAGAGTTTAATCTTTATCCACTATCCATCAGTGACAAGGTGTGGATTAAACCCCACCCGAGGGGTTTGTCTACCTGAGGTAGGCACGGAGTGTCTTCCTCAGTGGAAAGGAAGGAAGAACACACCCATTGGTGGGTGCCTTGCATTTGTTCATGCCCTGACTCCTCACCTTCCTTCCCTGAGCCCCCTGGTGCATTCAGCCTTCTGTATTGCCCCAGGACACACTGCAGGTGGTTTGCAGGGGTGAAGGACGGGCTATTCCCTTGTGTCTGCAGCCAGGGTATGGAGCTGTGCTTCATTATTAGGAGGGAAAAAATAAATGCACAGCTCCCTTTTAACTGGAGGGCAGAACCAGGCCTGGAGGGGAGAGGAGGTTGCTGCTCTGGAGTACAGAGAAGAGCAGCAAAGGGAGGGGGTAGATTTGCTCAGCAGTGGTGTATTTTTAAGAGTAATGAGCTCTCTAATGGCACATTCCCTGAGGACAGCTGGATGGAGCCCTGGCCACTGCAGGGGCTGCTTTGTGGCCCATGGCAGGGCAGCAGGAGAGCCTGCACCACGTTACCTGAGCCATATATATATATATATATATATATATATCAGCTTTGCAGAGGGGCCGTAGCTCTTCAGCGCTGTCACAACTGCTGCTCCCCAGCCCAGTTGCTTAGCAGCAGAACTCACAGATCTGCAGGCTGAGCTGGGTTTTTGGGCTGGTTCCAAGGGGTAGCAGCTCAATGCAGTGAGGCAGAAGGGCAACATTCACGCTGGTTGTGTCTCTGTTGCAGACAATTTCTTCATGCACAGCCTGCAAGGTTCCTCTCCACAGCATCCGACCAGGCAGGAGCCACAGGACCTCTGCTGACTTCCAAGAGTTTTAGCGTACTGAAACCAAGCACCACTGCATACATAGACCCCCCCGGATCCCCCTGCCCTTCCTGCTGGACTCGGAGCAGAACCAGAGGTGGAGAAAAAGCACAGAAAAGCCAGGACTGACGTGACCTCCAGGCCAGGAGCAGCTGCCTGGAGGGATGCTGGGTTTGGGAGAAGCGCAGCAGGGCTCCCTGCACTGGAGCCTGGCCCAGCTGCAATGGGGGGCTGGACTGAGGGGGCTCTTGGACAGGACCTGAAGGCCAGGGTGGGATTGTCCCCAGGAGCGTGTTGGCCCCAGTGAGTGGGTTTTTCCTGAGGCACACGTGCCCCGTGTGCGACAGCCTAAGCAGCTCTCTGTTCATGGAGGGGACAGCTGCCTTCTGAGATGGCACCTTAGCCCTTAATTTTAAACCTACTTTAACCAGTGTTTATTACGCTGCACAAAGACAGGGGGAGGGGGGAAAGCAAGGCAGGTTAGAACAAACCCATCAAGTATCGCTGTTCTCTTTGTATTCCCTCTCCTTTTCCTTCATTAGTTTCATGGTTTGGAGGGCACTCTGACGTAGCTTTGTGTTCCTGGAATCATAGAAGGGTTTGAGGTGGAAAGGAATTTAAAGGTCATCTGCTCAAACCCTCCTGCCACAGGCAGGGACACCTTTAACTAGACCAGGCTCCAACCTGGCCTTGAATATTCCCAGGCATGGAGCATCCCCCACCTCTCTGGAGAACCTGTGCCAGTGCTGCACCACCCTCATGGTAAAAAAATTTCCTCCTTATATCTAGTCTATCCTCTTTTAGTTTAAAACCATCACCCCTGGTCCTATCCCTGCTAAAAAGTTTGTCCCCATCTTTCTCACAAGCCCCTGTTAAATAGTGAAGAGGTGCAACACTCAGGGTGGGTCTCACCCGTGGGACTGAGGGGCAGAATCATGGAGCTGTTGATCATTACCTCCCTCCCTGGATGGAGTTGTGTTTACAGCACGTGGTTCTCTATTCATCCACGCTGAAATAATTGGAAATGGGGTTTAATGAGATTGCTGGGGACATACACCATAATGTTCATCCAGACCTTGGTTCTGTTTAGCCCTGATTTGGTTCATGTGAGCATTAGGTGGGGGATTCTCCAAAGGGTGCTCCTACATAAAGGCCAATTTCCACTCTTAAAAAAATAAAGTTAACTGCTTGAAACTAGGGATTGAATGCTGAAAGGTGATTTCAGTGCAGTTCCCATTCGACTGGAATGTATCCTTGAGCCTTAGCCCTGCTCCTGCAGAGCTGTGGGTGTGAAAAGCCACACTGGAGCAGTTCCCAGAGTCCCCTCCTGATGGACAGAGCAGCCCCCTTGGAAAGGGCAGCCTGTGCTTTGTGCTCTGCTTCTCCAGCACCTGACTCGTGGTGGGTTCAAGCAGAGCTTTAGTTGCCTCTTGCCTGTCCCGTAACATCAAAGGACCCAGCACAGATTTGGTAAAAAAGGGTGTTCTCTGATGAAATTGTGTTTTCCTTCTCAGCGAGAGACACAGGAGTGGGCAGTGCAGAAAAGGGGACCTGGGTGCTACTGCCTTGGGTGACTCTGTGTTTGAGACTGACAAATTGAAGAACAAATTGAGGTACAACCTGTCCCTTTACAAAGCCCCCAAATTCCCTCCCCCCTTCATAGCTGTTGTCAAACCTTTGATCATCCTCCCCCCATCCCGCTGTCCCAATTCTTTCAAAAAGGTCTGAAGCACAATTTTACCTTTGAACTGAGGGAAAATGTAATCCTGGAAACAGACTTGGTTATTTTTAGCCCTAACAGGTAGAACTATTCAAGCACTCCGGGTTTGATTGTTGGCTTCACCGCATGGAATGTCTCCCCTTGGACTAAGGACATTGTGTATTTCCTGATATTTCAAAGGAAAATATTTTTTGTAAGTTATTTTCTCCCATTGTCTATGAGAACCATTGGGGAAAAGTTGCATTCTTTAGTTCCCAGCCACAAGAAGCCTTTACAAAACTGTTCCTTTAGATGCAATGGTTGAAGCACTGCTTGGAGAGAAAGGGTTGGATGCTGCTGGCTGCTCTTTGGGAATGGGTGTTGTTATCCTGGATTAAAACAGTAGCAGATTTATCCTGTTGTTGCACTGGCTTTCCAAGTTCAGTCTGAAAACCCTACACTGGAAAGAGACATTTTTCAAGGACTACCACGATTTCACACCGTTTAAATAACTTGCCAGCCCATGTCCTCTCCGAGCTGCACGTTTTGGTTCAGTAATCTTAATTCCAGTCCCTGCTGGGTTGCAACCTTCCCTCCTTGGAAGGAAATAACTTTCAGAAAAATGCCAAGGATGGAGTCCTGAGCACAGCCCTTCCAGCTTTCCCAAAGGCTGCAGTGGCCCTTGGGAGCAAGGATAGGTATGTCCAGCAGGACCAGACCTGGCCAGGATGGGGTGTGTTACAGCTGCACTGTCTGTTCTCAGTTTTAAACAAACTGTATTTGAATTTGTTAAATAAAATGATGGTTTCTAAGAGCCAGGATACCCTGCAACTCCATTACAGAGCCAGTGCTGTTGGTGTTTCTCTCAGAGCCCCAGTCCTGTTCCTGGCACAGAGAGCAGGAGCTGAGCATTCCTTGGAGGTTCTGAACAGATTCACAGCTTGAGTTGGATCTCTTGCTCTCCGTAAAGGGACTGCAGCTCCTCTGGGACCTGGAGCTGGTGAGTTAAAAGAACTTGTCATGTTTACCTAAATCCTGAGTTTCTGTTTGGAGGGACAACACGAAAAAGAAACCAGGACCCAAGACCCCAGAGCAGGTTTAACTACAAAAGTATGGATGTGTCCCCCAAGCCCTTTGCTTCCATCCCAACCACAACCTCATCCCTGCTCATTTTACAAGGGATAATTTAATTTTTAGGTGCTTCACAGCACGAGCATGGGTGGGGAGAGGACTGGAAGACTCACTTGTCCTTTTCCCCTGCCTGGAAATTCTCATTCCCGCCTGGCCTGAAACATAAGGATTTGATAGAGGACAAAACACATTTCACTTTTTAAAACTTTTTTTTTTCCTTTCGAGAGAGAGACAACCTCCATAGTAAAACTTAGTGGAAAAAAAAGCTCAAATTAAAAGTCATTTGACAACACCCTTGGCTTCCAACAGCTGAACAAATAATGGCCTCTTTGCAGAGAGGCCTGATTACCCACATGTCCATCAACTATTTTCTCCCTACCTAATTATAAAAAACATGAAGCCAGTAATAAGACATCTTTAAAGTCACTGGAAAGCTGATCTCAGCTTTCAGCTCAGATGGCTTCAGTTCTTTCTCTCACCACCTGCCTTTTTACTCCCCCACATTCACCAGATGGTCCAAAACATGCGCAGCCATCCAGGCTGTGGGTCCTCAGGAGTCCAGGTTGATGAGCAGCTGCATCCATCCATCAATCCATGAAACAATGGATCCTGCTTCCTCCGGGGCCCACTCCCTCCTCTGAACTTACTGCCAAAGAGCAAATCCTTTACCTGGGTCTAGTGGAGATTAACATGCCCATCGTGGCCCCAGACACGCCACCAGCAATGTTCAGGATGAACCAAACATGGGAAAGCAGCTCTCCTCAGTCCACGTACTGGGCCCTTCCTAAATAAGGAATGTCCACAGACTGGATTATCCGTCCCGCCGTGTGCTCTTCAAAGATGACAATCTGCAGGAGACAGGGATATGGAGATTCCTTCTGAGGGTTTTTAGGGGGAAAAGACACACTCTCACAGCAGGGGGAGGAAGCACCATTTAGAGAGATCAGTCAGCGAGCAGTAACTGTGATTCTTCTGCAGAAATGAACCAGCAGCACATCAGGTTTGTCTCCATTTTGAACTTGGTGCAGCGCTTTGAAGTGTAGCTGCCAACGTCTTAGGGGCTGTCAGAGCCAGAGTTGGCTCCAGAGCAGCATCTCCCTGACTTTTTACAGACCTGAGGAGGTAACACTCTCCCTTTATTGCGCTGGCTTTTAGCTAGAGCAGGATAATTAACACCCTGTACAAGCCTCTCTGGGAAGTGGCTCAGAGCAGGATCTCTAACCCCACAAGCAGGCACAGAGAGATCCCATCCCTCCTGTTTGTCCTCACCTCGTTGCCCCCTCTCCGTAACCAGGGCCCGGGAAGGTACAGAGTTTCCTGAGGTCCAATTTTCCAGTAGCGGCCCAGGTTCTGCCCGTTGACAAACACCACTCCTTTCTCCCAGCCCTGGAATCAAGGCAGAACATGGAATTACTGATGCAGCTCTGCTGCCTCGTTAACATCCCCCCAGGAAACTAAATCTGCTTTCACACTTGCATTCCTTCCAGCCACTTTCCACAGGTTTTCTGCTTGCTTTCCCTGCACAAATCCCTGAAGCCAGGAGCATTTAAGTAAGCCCTGTTGAACAGGAGTTATCCTTAATGTACTAATTAAAGGGCTAAGGCTTTCAAAAATGTGCACTTGGTGATTTGTGCTTCTGCAGGAAACTTCATCCTTTTGAACAGACAGGCCTTTATTCCTTCCCAAGCATGGAATATCTCCCCTCACCTCTTTCCCAGGTGACACAAATACTCTGTTGCTGCTGGCTGGCATAATTTACAACAAAAATGGGAAAGTGAACAGTACATTTAGTGATTGGTATAAACCTTGGCTCCAAGGGAGGGAAATCAGAGGAGAAAGTTTAATAATACTTAATATCTCATCTGAAGTTCTATGCAGGAGCTGCAATCTTCCACAGCAGGATGACAGGAATGCTAATTCCCACTCCACGTCTACAAAGAAGTGACTCTTTCCATATCACATCAAGGAGACAGGGATAAAACTAGTCCCTCCTTTATTTTTTTTTATTTTTTTTTTTGTGCCCATTACTTCTGTGGTGAATAGCAAACAGCATTTCTGTGTCAATAAAAAGGACTAAATGGTCATTAGAAGCTCTGCAGGGTCAGTGTTGCACAGACTGAACAGAATTATCTGCCAGCTGGAGAAGACTTCTACACCCCCAGAATAATTCTCCAAGACCTGGGGAAGACTAAAGAACTGGAGAACTCCAGACAGAGCTTGGTCGCAGCTAATGCACACGTGTCCCTCTAACCAGCTTTTTTTTTTTTTAAAATGTACATCAAGAAAAACCAGGACTTGCCTGAAGCTTCAGGAAAGTGTCCTGTGGCTGCTGCTCTATCCACAGCCTTCCACGGAAAAAAGCTGGGCCGACAAAGTAATCTGGGACTGAGCTCCATCCAGCAACGTGCTGCAGCCTGAAAGAGAGGGACCCACTTGAGACAGGGGGGAGCTGCTGGTGCTGCCTGGCTGTGTTCCTGCCATCCACAGCACTGGGAGCCCAGCCTGGGGCACAGGAGAAGGGGCTGCCACCACCCCTGACACTTCACAGCAATGTAAAAGGCTTTTTACAAGAGCAGGTAGTGACAGGACAAGGAGGGAAGGATTCAAACTGAAAGGGAGAAGGTTTAGATTAGGTATTAGGAGGAAATTCTTCCCTGGGAGGGTGGGCAGGCCCTGGCACAGGGTGCCCAGAGAAGCTGTGGTTGCTCCATCCCTGGAAGTGTCCGAGGCCAGGTTGGATGGGGCTTGGAGCAACCTGGGCTGCTGGAAGGTGTCCCTGCCCATGGCAGGGGGTGGGACTGGATGGGCTTTAATGTCCCTTCCAACCCAAACCAGTGGGTGATTCTGTGATAAGAAGCTCTGCTTGATGTTGGCTGCTGCAATGCCCATCCTCCTTCAGTGCTTTAAATGCCTGTGTCTTGCCAAAGGAAAACCTGCAGAACTGACAGGATTCAAACCAGACATTCCTGCCCCTGCTCCTGTCCAGGAACACAAACACATCCAGCCAAGGTCCCAGGTACTATTTCTTACCTGTGGCAACAATTTGGGAGAGGTGCACAAACAGAAGAGGAGAACCCCCAAAGGCACAAACAGAGGAGGAAATAAGAGTGGAGAACCCCCCAGGAGCCTTGAGCTCCTGTCAGAATGTGTTCTGCTGACCCTTAGGAACTGCATCTTGGACTCAGGGGAGTTATTGATCCAGTGCAGCCCGACTGCTACTGAATAATTCAAGTAAAAGCCTGTGACAGTTCCTTTCACAACACCCCACTCCCTCCTCCCCCTCGGGGACTGTAAGCTGATTGTGTTCCAGTGCTGCTGGTCAACAGCCAGGAACTGAGGGCAGTGGTGACTAATCTTGCTTTTATTTGGCCATGGCAGCTCACTGGCTTTAAATGTTCCTCGCTGCAAATAGCCCTCTAACACCCTGCAGTCCAAAAGGTCGTGAGTTACCCCATCAATAAGAATCCTTCAGGAAGCCCACCAGCACCTGGTAAAATTGCCCTTAGAAATTTCAAAACGTGGACTTTTTTTTCATTTTAAAAGCCATTTCAGTTTAATGTTGCCCCTCCCTCCTTCCTACACAAAACGGGGGAGCTGTGGTATCTTGGGGGATGCACATAACTTGCTTTGTGGTATTAAGAACATCACTGAAAAGGATCTCTCTGGACTGTGGTCAGAGTCCACAGGGCTTAAACATGTGCTCAGATTTTCTGTCTCTGCTGTCAGAGACTCCTCGATGTCCCCCTGCTAGATTTCCTTTCTTGAATTAAAGCACAATACCATAAAAGAGAGGAAGCCATCTGGATTGTTAATGTACTATTAGTAGCTTTCCAGAATTAATCCATCCCTTGAAGTCTGAATTACTAAATATATCAGCCACAGTGGTAATTTCCAGAAAGTGCCAAACTTTTCCAATGTGTGGGTGTGTGGGGACCCACTTCTTTGGGTTAGCCTTGCTTTTACCTCCCTGACCTCACCCTGTTGTACAAGCTGCAAGGAAATCTTTAAATCCTCCCCAGTGTGAATGCATTTCATTCTAAATAATGGTATGGCTAAACTAGCATTATTTTCTGCACCATTTCAGGCAAATCTATCAGCAAGGAACTTCTCAGTGCAAAAAATCCACCTCCCTACTGTTACCTCGTGTTGCCTTCCTCACACCTTTAGCTGCTCCCTCTTAGATTTTGCACTGCTGGTAAACAAGTGGTTTCAAAGGAGGAAGGAAAAAGAAGTTTTCAATGCCACAAACCTTTTCATGAAGGCAGGTTTCATCTCCAGACTGTAAATCTTGAAGTTCCTCAAGGGGGTTTTATTCAAGAAGACGTCACCAATTAGGCCTGTGAGAGCAATGGGGGTAATGAAGAGTTGGGAAACAGCTAAAGCTGATGGATTTTCCCATTTGAATGCAAGGAACAGCAGGGCATGGAAAGCAGCCACGTTCTACAATGGAATTAAGAGTCCATATGGCCCCATTGCTCATCCAGATTGAGTGGGGAACATTCCTATACTTTGGCCTCTCCATTCTCTCCTTTTCCTTCAACACCCTCCAAGCAGAAAACACTGCTGGCACGTGGAGCAGGTGGGGGGGTTGTTGGTATTGTTGGGTTTTAGTTTATTTAGATTTTTTCAGAGCAGTGAATCAGTTATTTCTCTAACAGGCACAGCAAAATATGACATGGGTAAGCACTGATGCCCACGGCTGATCCAGTGCTTTTCATCCCAGGATCTTAAGGCACCTTAATCAGTAATTTACCTTTAGCACTCCCTTGTTAAAATTATTTTTCCTGCAGCAGGCAAAGCCTGGGTCCTGCACTTGAGGCTGCCTAAGCAGCACAGAGGCTTTATGTACCTCTCCTGCATTAAATAAAATCAATACAGTCATGTGCCTAACTCCATTAATCAATTTTATATAGCTTTTGCATATAGTTTCCCACTAAAACAGAATCCTGGGGTTTCACCTTCCAGCTCTACTGTGTGTGAAAGACTTGAGCATTTCAGGAATTTCTGCTCAACAGGATGCAGTTCACTCCTGATACTGTGTGAGTTTTGAAATGGTGTGATCCTCCAATATCAACCCCCCAGGGGAAAGCACAGAGTAATAAAAAGGTATTTTCCTTCTCTCCCTGTGAAGTAAAATGCTCACAGAGCAAGAGAAAGGCAATCTGAACATCACCTAGGAAACCTAGAGCAGAGTAAGATTCATTGATGGCCTTGGGTTTAGCTGTACCCCTATAAAATAAGAAGCCTTAATGCAAGGCATTAAGCAGCCACTGCTTTTCCTCTGTGATCCTCCAGACAGCAGGTGATGAGATTTTTTAGCACATTCCCTCCATCACCCCATTCCCCAGCAGCTCCCAGTCATGTCCAGCACCACGAGAGCTGCTCTGGGCCCTGGGCTGGTTCTGTGCAAAGCACACAGACAAGCTCTTAAACTCAGAGAGCTCTCGAGGCCAGTTTGGGAACACAGAACTCAACCCACCTTTCCTCTGTTCGTTCAGAGCCAGGCCATAATTGACACGCCCACAGTTCTCCACCAGGAGCCTCAGCTGCCTGAATCCCTGTGAAAACCAAAATCAGCTGGACCAGTGCTGTACCAACCTGAATTCCTGCTCAGCACAAGGGTTTCAGAGGGCAGGAGCACCAATACCTTTGGCAGCTGCCACTTCTCAGTTTACTTTGAAGTTCTGCACTGAGGAGATCTCAGCCTTTGAATAAAAGTTCTCTGGGATATTTTTTTTTCTGTTGAATTTTCATATCACTCACATTTTGGTATCACCCACAGAACCAGAAATGGAGTTTGAGATAGGACAGGCTCATGTCATAAACCCTCCCTCAAGCCTTAAGAACAGTTAGAGTATCCACCCCTGCACCAACTCCTCGAGCCATACACAGCTCTGTTGACATGTGTTCCATCAATACATTAGTCTCAGTGTCAGCTCCTAGTAAGGCCAGTCTTAGACCTAAAGAGACGCATTCCCCTTAATTTAATTTGAGACCCAAATGGTGCACAAGCCTCTAAACCCCCTTAAAACTTCCTTTGTTCAAAGGAAGATTACGCCTACATGGATTTAATCTGCACAAACAAGGCGCAGATACTTGACGTCGACACTTGTGGCTGTGGCAGGAAGGCTGGCAAATTCTGGGCAGCAAGGACTACAATAACTTGAATTTTCTCCATAGAAAAGCATTCAAATCCCACTTTTCCCTTGGCAGTGAAATCACTCTGTATTTCACTAGTGAGATGGTGTTAATTTTAGGTATAACAACCACTCCCTGCTGTACCAGTTCATCTGGGTTAGGTGGGAGGTGCCTTCCTGAGAGAAATCCCTCTCTAGTGATCCTGGCTCTGTTACCTGTCCCTCAGGAATGGAGAGCTCCACTGTGCTGTAGTCCAGCTCACCCACATACACGGTGTTAACAAACACCTGCAGAAAGAGCACAAGAGACAACAGCAACTGCTCATCAGTGATATTATTGTATTATAAGTTGTGTTTGGGGAGGAAACTGTCACTACTTCAAACTAGAACTCAGAGTCCACAAATGTGTCACTGATTCAGTCCAGATAGGAAAAACAAAACAAAAAAATCACAATATTTCTCAGAATATTCAACATTCTGACATTTGAAGATATTATAAGTTTTAGTAAACTGGAAACTCAAATTTCATTACAAATGATAAGGGTTGGGGCTTAGGTGAGAACTGGAAAGAGACTATCACACTCCTAATCTAAAAGTTCACATTTCCTCCCATTTCCTGCCTAGTTATCCAGACCAAAGCATTTCCATCTGACCCAAGTTAGTCCCAGCTGCCCTCTGCTCCTCACCTGTGCTCTGTCACGCACGTGGTCCCTTGTATGCAGTTGGCCACCCCCAAAAATGACACTCTCATAGAGCACATATCCATAGGACTGCCCAGTGCTGTCGTTTAGATGCAGATTCTCCATGTTAACAGGAAATTCTGACTTAACGGGCTGCAAAGGAGAAGGAAATTCCACGTCAGGAGTGGTTTCTCAGCACTGACAGCTCATTTCAGATGCATTAAAATAGGTGTTATTACCTGTAAAAGAGATGGTAGCACATCCCAGAGAGAGATGTACTGATGCAACAGGATTGCACCATAGGATGCCTTGCTTTCAATCACGGGAGGCAGAGGAAGAGGCTGGCCTGGGAGGCAAAGAGAAAGATGGAACAATGATTTCAGACCAGACCTTTTGGTCCTCCCTGCCATCTTTTGGAAGTATCACCCCGCCAGCCAACCAGCAGAAGGGCCAGTTTGAACAATTCCCTCATTTAACCCTGTAGGTAGAACAGTAGTTTGGTTCCTGGATTTATAATTACCAATGATCATGGTGAAGAGTTGTCGGAGCTTGAAAAATTTGGATGTGTAGTCTCCAGCCTCTGTCAGCACAGCATCATAATCTGGAAAAGCAGCACGTGGGATTTATAAACATACAGCAGCTCTGGGACAGCTTTGTGCAAGAAGCAAAAGCCCAAAGCACAAGCAATGTCTATATTATGTGCACTTTAATCTGAGTGAATGTCACTAAACAAGCATTAATTTGGAGAAGAGTCATTCATGAGGGAGTGATGTACTTTTAGAGACCTAATTTGCACATAATCCAGAATTTCACCCAGGATAAAGTCAACAGTTAACCATCTTAACAAAGGGCTGTTGGGATGAGGAGAGATTTACGGTACAACTGGACTTGGTAAAATCTAAAAACCAGAATGGTATCTTGGATCATCATCTCTCCCTAAAACAAAGAGAAGCAAATTCACCATCTGTGCTGCTTTTTTACAACTAATAAGGGGATCCTCCACATGCTCGAATGGGTTTGGAAATAGGAGACACTGATGTAAACCCTCCTTGTAGACAGGTATTTTCTTCTGAGCTCATCTCACCACGACAAAGGGGTTCTAGTGACCATTTCCCCGTGTCTCTGTCAACTGTCCCTCACCCAGGGGCAGTCAGAGCTGCTCCCCACACAGGAGCACAGGCAAAGCAGTGACACCAACTCACCATAACTGGTGACATCTGCCTTGTACTCATCAGCTTCCAGAGCCCCGTTCATGAAGCCAAAGTTGGTGCCTCCATGGAACATGTAGAGGTTGATGGATGCCCCCATTTTGAGGATGTTGGCCACAGTGTTCACCATCTCTGCAAAGGAAGGGCAGTGCCAGGGGGGCCACAGACCACAAGGATGGGCTGTGACACTGCCAGGAACTCAAGGCAGACACACTCTGGTCCCTGTCAGTCAGTCAGGCCTGGGCAATTACAGTGATTTGTGTTGTGATTTCTATCTTGCCTTCAGTAAGGGCTGCACATCTACTAACACTTCGGGACACATTGATACATTCAAATAATCCTCTCCTCTTGAGTGGAAAAGGGTAAAGTTCAGGACTCAAGCAGGAATTTTGCTTTTAAGCAGAGGAGTTGTAAGGACTACTCAGCCAGACTCCTAAACTGAACACACTAATGACCCAATTACAAAGACAATTGCAGGAGGATAAGAGAGTCATTAAAACAGACTTATAAGGCTCTGTTTTCACTGCACTTTGGATGCCCTGGAGGTTCTGGAGCTGTTGGTTTATTTTTTTTTTTTAGTACTAGTCTTCCTAATGAGCTCTTAAACCAGGAAGAAGGTGCTCCATTTGCAAGAGGCTTAAATTGACCACATTCCCACAAAAGGTAAAATGTTCCCTTGACTGCAAGAACAGAATTTGGAGCTCACCATCTGCATCAAAGACATAGTGAGGGCCTCCCCAGTTATCAAACCACCCCGTCCAGTACTCCATCACCATCTTTGGCTGATCTCTCTGTGTCGAAAGAAAAAGAGAGTTAAAACAGATTCAGGGAAGTCTTGCACTCAGCCCTGTTTTCTAGAGAAGTACTGTTAAAATCCAGTTTAGTGAAATGGTTTACAAGAGTGTTTTCTTCTCAGCTGGCAGAGGAAAAAAAAGCTAAGGAGCTCTGGACATGTGAGGAACAAAATGCTGTGGGACAGCAATGCCCAGAAAGGCAAACAAAGCTTTGTGCCTCTGCACAAAACAAAAAACCACAGCACACAATCAGGTGACACCAAACAATTCTGGATGCTGTTGTTTGGTAGAGCTGTAGCAAAAAAAAAAACAAAAAAACAAAAACAAAAAACCCCAAAAAACAACACAAACCAACTGTCAGTGTTTAGTTTCTGCTAGAAATACACATTTATAAATGTCTGCTTATCTGCCATGCCACTGCCAGCTGAGAGTTTGCAGGTGCAGGGCAGGCAGTGCCTGCCAAGGTAGAACAGCAGACCTTAGCTGTTAATGCCTTTTTAATGCTGCATATGGTGCTGGCAGGGAAGAATTAGCCTTTGCAGGAATTAGGTCTTCACTGAAGGCTCTGCACATAGAGCAATTGCTTCCCATTTGTCACCCCCTGCCAGCTCCCTTAGCTCCTGCAGAATTCCACCCAGACAGGACAACATGTGCTGCCACTCCAGCCTCATGGTCTTCATTTCCAGGCAATTTTACCTTTTAGTTCATAGGGGCTTTATCTGATGCCACAGGATTTGGCCAAGGTAAGTGGCATTAAAGAAACCCGTGTTTCATTAGGAGAAAACAACTGCCTGTAATCACCTAAATGTTCCAGGTACAGGGCAGCTCTTGAAAATACATTTAACCAATCTATGCCCAGTAAACCAGTCAAAGAAGGAATTTTATCACCCTCTGGAACAAAAGCCCATAACAAGGAAAAAATAACACAGCTTAATAATCCCTAAAAACACGAATAACAGGCTTCCTATTTTGTAATTAGTCAGTGTGGCAAAGGAGGAGCTGCTTTTCTGGGGCCATGTTGCATTTGTTTGGCCTAATCCCAAAACAACACACAACATCCAAGCAGGCTTCACTTCTAATGCTGTCCTGGAAAATCTGGATGAACAAAGTGTTTCTGCATCTTACCTGCACCGTGTCCAGATATTTCAGTAGCCCAGGTTCCAGTTTCTGAAAGTTAACAGTGGCCAGTGCTATTGGGAAAAGAAAAATGTATTAATTTAGACTCTCACAAAACATGTAGAGGTCCATCTCTTTAGGCATCAGCCCAGCACAAGCTCAGGGGGAACTGGAACATCTTCTGAACCACCAAAATAACCTCCTTAGAAATTTCCCATCAAAGTCTTTGCTTGGTGAGCAGAATCCAACTGGACCACAGCACGCAGTGGAACACTTGCAGGCCATCATTTAGCTCTAATGTTCAGAAATACTAGAAAGAGAAAACATCAGAGCAGCTCACAGGGTGGCACAAGCTTTAATTAGAGCCTGGAAAGGACTTGGAGATCCTTAGATAAAAGGCACCACATAAAGGCAAAGTTATTAGAAAGTCCTCTCTGGATGCCCCACTGATCTCCCAGGCTTTAGCTGCAGGAATTGCTACCCAGGCAATATCCTACAGCTTGTCATGTCTGTGGGGGTGAGCAGGAAAAACCACAGGATAAGTGAACCAGAGAGAACTGGAACTGGCAGAGTTTTCTGTGCTGCTGCCCCGTGCAGAGCAGGGGAACCAGCTGTGTGTGCCACTGCATCTCCAGGCCCTGGAGGGGGAACAGCTCTCTGCAGGACAGAAGACACTCATCTGGGATCAGCATCCCAGCCCCTGGAACACACACACTGGAACCATTTTCCCCCTCTTCCTGCCCGTGCTCACATTGATATTTCTCCCAAAGAAACTCTGAAAATGCAGGAGCAAGGATATGATTCTGTATTAAAACTCGACTCCTTACAAGAGAGCTGGGATCAAATCCAGCCCCAGTTGTGTCAGACAGAGCACTTCAAACAGAATATTTACAGAAGAAAAAGCTCACTCCTCACTATTTATACCTTGATTTTAATAGGCTGACCTATGTACTGTGCTGAGCTAAAGGAACTGGCACAGAAAACATGAAGGGAGAACAAAATAAAACGTGGGTTTAGCACTGATGTAATACATTAGCTGGCAATCCTGAAGGAGAACAAGCCCAGCTCTGCCTTTCATGCAGATTAACAGCACACCATGAAACTGGAGAGCCAGTCCCCAGGGCCTTATTCTTCCTTCTCACAGGATGTACTTCCCCCCCACACACAGCTTCCCACCGTGCTCCTGGAGGGACACCAGAGGATTTATTTTGTCACAGGGGCTGTACCAGGTCAGATCAGAGCCACCCAGCTTGGAATCACACAACGGGTTGGAAGGGACCCTGCAGACCATCTTGTCCCTGGGCCATGGGCAGGGACACCTTCCACCAGCCCAGGGTGCTCCAAGCCCCATCCGACCTGGTCTTGGACACTTGCAGGGATGGGAAGTGATTCTGATCCTCCTTTAGCTCCTTCCCAACCACCCTGACCCTCCTTTAGCCCCTTCCCAACCACCCTGACCCTCCTTTAGCCCCTTCCCAATCACCCTGACCCTCCTTTAGCCCCTTCCCAACTACCCTGACCCTCCTTTCTCCCCTTCCCAATTACTCTGATCCTCCTTTAGCCCCTTCCCAACCACCCTGAGCCTCCTTTAGCCCCTTCCCAATTACCCTGACCCTCCTTTAGCCCCTTCCCAATTACCCTGACCCTCCTTTAGCCACGCTGCTGCTCTCCCACTTCCAGCCTCTGTTATTCCACACATCTCATTGCTGACGTGTTGACTCTAATGAGCAGGTTGTTGTGACATCCAGGAAGCAAAGTGGTATCAAAGAGCTCTCAGCATGAACACGCCAGAGAAGACAACTCCAAGCAAGGAGGAGCTCTGAGGCAGCAAACATTCTCTCAGGAGATCAGGGCTAGGCATTTCCACACCAGCCCTTCTCCTGCCAGCGCTCTGGCAGGGAGAGAGTGACTCTGTGTGGTCACAGCTGAAAACTGCTGCATACCCAAGAAAAAATCCAAATAAGAACATCACCCTGCTGGTGAGGGCCCATGGACTGTCCCTCTCATACTGTCATATAAAACCAAGAGGAGGGGAAAGTCTTTCCCTTTAATCATCTCCATGTTTGACATTAGAAAATTGACATTATTTATGACTGAGTGATGACAGGAGCACTCAAAATCTGCACCCTGCAAACACCACACTCAGAGAAGAAATGAGGCAGGCAACTGGAACACAGAAGAGATCAGAGGCCAAGGACAGGGTAAATCTCAGCTGAAATGACCTGGAAATCTGAGAATCAATGTTACACTGTGCCCCAAACAGCCAGATTTAGGGCTCAGTGAAACTCAAACAGCTGCACCCCCATTTCTCCGTGGGGAAAAGGAGCAGGGTGCTAAGCAGCAGTTTTAACCTTCAATAGAATTACATTTTTTTACAAGGGAAAGCGGATATCCTTTTGCATTGTGCAGTTTTGATACTCTCCTTTGCCTGCCCAAGGCTGTTCACCCCAAAACAAGCTTGCTGAGATGATAAGGCTGCCCCACAAACTACTGCTAAACTTACAACATGGACATTCCAAGGTTTTGATGGATTTTTTTCCTTCTCTTTTTAATTGCAAAGCAGCTATCTTCGGAGTAAGTTATTCCTGCTAGTAATTGCTGAGGTCCTTGTGTAATATATATTGAAATGAAGCAGTAAGTATTATTTTCAGCCTTGTAAGAAGTGCTGGGTGCTGCCACCTCCTGAATCCCCGGGAAGTACAGATGCCCAAGCCTGTGTTGCAATTTCCATGGGAAAAAAAAACCACCTAAACCTTTCTGGGAAGGGACTGGGCTCGTTCTGGTGTGCACCATCCAGCCCAGGGGTCCCTCCTCTGGGCTGCAGCTCCTGCCACAAACAGAACACACTTGGTGTCCTGCTGTCCTTCAAAAGCCACGTTCCCAAAGCTCACAGCCTTACCTGGTCTCTACAAGCACGTACCTCCTTCCACCAAGCCAAAAGACAGCCCATTTTTGTTGTCTGAGGTCATCAAGAGCTCCACAATCCCCCTCTTTAGCAGGGCCTAAGATAAAACGAGGAAAAGCCATTGTGTTAACAGCCTGAGGGATGTGTCAATGCACCCTTCCATGGCACTGTTGCCTAAAAGAGTGAGATAAGGACAGGGATTTGAGGTTTTGTGTGAGTTTTGGGTGTTTATAACGAGTAGATTCATTCCAGGAAGATTGCGACTTGGCCATATATGCTAAATGTGAATTAATCACTTTGTCATATTCAAAGCCCAAGGCACAAACCAGAACAAAGAAGGGGAGCCCCACCTCACCTCCGAGCCCACTCCAACCAAAAAGGAATCCCTGCAAATCCTGCTTTCCCACGTTTTCATCTCTAACCACCACACCACACTTCCTGAGATGCAAATTGCCTGCAATCCCAGAATATGATGAACCAGCACTGCAAAAACACTCCCGCAGGCCTGGCAGGGGACTCTGTCCTGGCAAGTCTCTGAAACAGAACAAGCTCCTTCCTTCCTGAGCCATGGAAAAGCAGGCATGAGTTTTCCAGGCTGTCCAAACCCCTTCGCCCAGAATCTCTGTAGCCCACTCAGGGCTCTGCAAACAATTCACTTGGCATTATATCTTTAACTTGTTCGTAGACACACTTCATATTGAACCCTGTAAGGGAAGTTAAATCACTCCACGAGACGGAGCCAGTGCAGGAGCAGGCACAGCTCTGAGCAGATTAACACCCCTCCCATGGGATTTATTTCCTTGGAGAGCCTCTGTACACCTTGAGCTGGGGGCCAACCTGTGCCTCGGGGTGCTCAGGGTGAAGCTGGAGCACCCAAAAGGTTCCACCAACATCTGATAATGCCATAGCAGGGAACATCCATTTTACAGCATGTGCAGACCAGATGACCTCCCTCACGTGCAGGAGCACCTTGAAGCATTCAGTGTGAAGAAATTAAAGAACAAACCCTCCAAGACACCCTGCACATCTTGTTATCTGCCTGCCTTGCAGTTGAGCTGGGGGCAAACAAACAGGTCAGACTGCTGTGACATCCACCAGGATAAGCTGCCCTCGTGGGCACAGGTCAGCTCCTTATCTCCCACTCAGAGGCAGGAGCCAGGGCACAGTTTGATCTCTTTCTGACAGGGGTAAAGGAGGCATTAGGCAAATTAACCTGCCTGATGCTGAACTCCAGATTGCACAAGTTTAGGAGTGTGCTGGTGGCTTGCCCACATCAACCTTCCTCCCAGGAAAGTCAACAAAGGGAAAATTTTATTTAATGTCACCTAAGAGAAGCAAAGCAGGACTCCCCGAAGAAGCTTCTCTAAGACCATCTATGCACTAGAGATACTGCCCATTTTCCTACCACCCTCTCCCCCAGAAGTCATAAGAACACAGCCTTATCATGCTGAGAGGGTCACACTCCTTCTCTTCCACTCCAGGAAGAAACATCCAGGAAATGCAGCTGGATTAGGCACTGAAGCTTTCAAGGTCTCTGAAGTTATTCAGAAGAAAGAACACACTCTAAGGAAGGTGGTTTGGGGGAGGGATTGAGGACAGGGAGAAGCCAAAGTGGCACCATTAATTACCATTTTGACATAGGTCATGTAGTTCGGGTCTTTGGCGTAGGAACCGTATTCATTCTCCACTTGCACTGCAATGATGGGCCCTCCTTTCTTGTACTGTGGGCAACAAAAGGGACAAGCTGTTGACACTGGCTTGCAGGAAAGATGCCACCAGCCCCAGATGAACTCAGCTCCAGCCTCTCATGCTCCCAAAACCAACACAGACAACTACTGCCCTTGCTGGTTCCTATAGAAAACTGGTATTTTTGTTCCTGCTTCACCCTGCTGCTGTTCACAGAGCTCACACCCATCCATGCAGTCAAACCCCACTTAGGGGCAGGCTAAAGGGTTGTCCTTGCCTGGAGAGGGACGACAACAGGCATGAGACGATCGAAATAGGCATCCACAGCTTCTGTGAAGCCCCTGTATGTTGTCCTCAGCTGCATCTCTGGGTCTTGCAGCAGCCAGCTATGGAAAAGCAGCAAACAGAAGGTGTTAGAGGCTCCTGCCCAGTCAAGCTGCCAGAGGTAACATCACCCACCAACATCAGCCACACCTGGGCAGGAATCACTGGTGTTTCTGTGTCACCTGGCCACAGAGCAGGAGCTGTGACTGTCACCACATGAGGCTGAGGCTGCCCACCACTCACACCTTTAAATAAGCCCAGGCTCCAATTGCCAATATCTCCCTTTTAGTTCTGCATTTCAGGCCTAAACTATTTCATAAACTTGCCCAAATATTTCAAGGGCTAACTTTATCTCTCTAAAAGTTACTCTGGAATTCCCTGCATTCCCAAGGGCGCTCTACAACCAAGTGCTCCTTCATAAAGATCCCAAACATTGCTCAAAACAAAGCTTCCAGTCATTGTTCCCATTGTTTCTACTTACAAGACTTAGTTCTGTTTGGGTTTAACATAGAAAAGGGCAATTTGTGGAAGAGCACAATATAGTGCTGTAACCATTTAAGCAGAGTGAGCCTGTGCCTTCCTTGTCTCTGTAAAAGGAGGGATTGACTAACATTCTTCCAGAGAGCAGAAAGACCCAACCCCTCTCTGCTAAATGCAGCTCAGTGGGCTTACAAAATCATCTGCTCTTTATCTGTAAAATCGGAATAGCACTGTTGCCTTTTATGAGAATTTTTAATCTGCCTGCTAAAAAAATACGTAGGTGATGTGACAACAACTAACAATTGATGCAATTCTCATAATCTAACACTCAGGTGGCTACTGGCTCTGGTCACAAGCAGCCCTGCTCTCCTAAGTCCTTGGCACACCTTGGCAGTTCTGATGCCCAAGGCATTCTGAAAAGTGAAAAGATTAAGAGAAATAATCCCCACATTTTGCCAAGTGTCTCCACTGAGATTTATGTTCTGTGCAGGTAAGGAAAACAAGCGGTACAGAACCTGGCACTGGTTCCACTGGGATCTAGAAACCAGGCAAGTCCCAGTGCTGGTGTGTTCACCTCAGCTCTCAGAGCCTCTTACAGCAACCTCTGTGCTTTAGGGGGAAATTCAGTGTGTGCTTTAGGGGGAAATACAACAGGAGGCTGCAAAAGTTGTGGGTCTTTGTTACTCCACCCATATAATACAGATGTTCTAACAGGACTTTTAAAAGAGGCCTGAGATGAAGCAAATTCTTATATCAAGCTGCAAATGCTGTTCATGCTATAGAGAGTCAAAGTAGAACAGCAATAGAAGATGGGTTCCCCCAATTCTGTTTTCTTGCTGTAAGCACTATGCCGTAACAGTTATTATTTTAAAGATAAAAACTCAAAAAAAAATTAGAGGAGCTCATTAAGATAATGAGTATTCACCCCCTTTGGGGACACAGGAACTAAATATCCCCATCCAGCAGCCAGCCATTCCAAACCAATTCCTTTGAAGCAGGCTCAACTGCACAGTCAGGGGGTTGGCTTTGTTTGCCCCAAATGCTTCCCTCCACTGAATTCTTTACACACTTACCTGGGCAGACCCCCGAGGTCCCACTCGGAGCAGATGTAGGGTCCAGGACGCAGGATCACCCACAGCCCAGTTTTAGCTGCCAGGGAAAGGAAGGCCCTAGAGATCCAGAGAGCAGCATTATTGTCTGCCTGCAGAATCCTTGATCCACACACTCCTAATATTCCAACCACCACGACATTCAGGTACCAAAACCAGAAGGGAATTGCTTGGCTTGGTGCTCAACCCATTAAATTCCCAGGACTCCAGAAAGCAGGGGGAGGAATTAAAGCCCCCTTTGCCTGATGGAGATACAATTTAGCTTCAGAAGCTGGAAATAACATCTTCATCCAGACCCCACAGGCACACCCTCCCAAAAACAGAAGTATTTAATTACAGAGCTGTCTGTACCACATACTCTAGATCCAGGTTTTGACTGAAGTCAAACTTCCCTCTTTCTTTCTCGTGAAGGTTCCACGGCACATACCTGAAAGGCAGAGTTAGGGCAGGGCAGGTGAAGGACAATGCAGTCTTAAAAAGAAAACCTGAGGCCCCACTACTCTTTTTTGTGTCTTTTCTCACAAATAGAAGTTATGGAGCACTGGAATTAATGATAAAGTCCCACCAGCTACCCCAGAGGAGGGGAGAGGCTGTGAGGGCCATGGGACACTTACGTGGTGAGGGTGTTTAAGCCACATGCTTTCATTTTAAGCATCCGATCTTCCCAGTATTCCCTGGGGACTCGGAAATAGTGCATGGAACCCCCAAAGATGCGGAAAGGCATTCCTTCCAGGAGGAACTGGGAGTTCTCCGTCTGCAAGCCCAGGGTTCTTTTCCACATCCCCAGAGGGGTCAGCTCACTCCAGTTAAACCTGGAAGAGAGGGAGACATATGAGCATGGTGGTGAAGAAATGTGGCCCTTAAGACAGGCTGCTCATCCCACCTCACGCAGCAGGATCAGCTCTGACCTTCCTGCTCCTTAAGGAAACCACTCTTTATCACACAGCGCATAAAGATTGTTCAGCAGACATCCCAAGATGTGGATTTAATATTCATTTTCACCAGCAGCTTCCATCCGGAATGCCACACTCCACAACTGAAGTGCAGCCCTGCTCTTCAGAACTCACTTGCTGAAAACACGGGATGGGGAAGTTTTCACTCACAAACACTTCCATAACTTATGCAACTTAAGATCTCCCTGTTTTTCAGTGGATGGCACACGATGGCTGACTTCCAGATCCTTGTTCCAACAGCATCACTGCCATCCTCAATGTCTCGTGGACTCTGATATCTTCCAACTCAATGCACGGGGAAAATAAAAAGCCCTCACCTGCTCCCCGTGAACAGAGAACCTTTTCTTTAATTTAATGACCCCTCCCCGGATTATACTGATCACCAAGGAAAGACTAAGTCAGCTGTCACCACCAACTTACCTCTGCCCATGTCGCTGCTATGACCTCCTGAATAGGATTTTGCCAAAAGAACTGGAGCAGAGCAGACACCAGTTCCCCAGCACTTCCCAGGGTGAGCACTCGGTGCTGTCACAGCTCCACTCAGGTCAGTCCCTGCACACCAAGAAACTATTCCCTGTTGCCTTTACAGGCTCCCCAGCTCCTTTTGGCTGAACCAAGAGAACATTTCACCCCCAAGCAGTTGCGCTGCCTCCATCAGACCACCCCAGCTGAATATACAGAGAGTCAGACAATGGCAGCTTGTTTGTTGTCAGAGCCAGATGTGAGGAAGGAATTCCAAGCTCCAGAAAGCACATTTGGGAGAAACATCACACTGAGAGAAGAGAGGAGCACCAAAGCCTTCAGCTCTTGGCTACACTACGT
The DNA here is from genome assembly GCA_013396735.1 of Grallaria varia. NCBI lineage: Eukaryota > Metazoa > Chordata > Aves > Passeriformes > Formicariidae > Grallaria > Grallaria varia. The sequence continues at coordinate 634,486 of VWZG01009485.1, forward strand.
AAAAAGCAGTTATTAGCAGGGGGTGAGGACGGCTCAGAGCTCGTGGGATTGCAAACCAGCAGCCTGCTGGGACTATCTGTCCTCTGACAAGACAAGGAGACTACAAAGGAACTAAATCTAAGACTTCCAGGCTGGCTGACAAGCTCAGAAGGTACCTGAGTAGCACAGCATTCTCACAGGGCTCTGAAACAACGGGCAGCAGGCAGGGGTAGTACCTGGAAAAGGAAGCCACATTAGATATTCACTGCCTTCAGTCAACTAGCACTCACATTTATTGCCAAGCCAGCTACAGAAACAGTGCTGAGGAAGGAGACAGTGATGTATCCGTTCAGAGGGTGGTGTGATAAGAACAGTTTATGATGGTGCAGCTCAAAGCAGGAGAAATCAGTAGAATATACCAACGTGCCATATTTAAAGGGTGACTGCCTGAGTAGGGTCAGGATAGAACCTGGGGACAGCCAGAGAATAATGATGTGAGGCTGGGAAACGGCAGCACTGCTCCCAAGGAATCACCAGGAATTTCGGCAGCAGGGGAAGAGGTTCTCAATCCACACACAGGATATCCTATAGCCATCTGCCCTTCTATTCTGCCAGAACCATCTTACACAGACTGCAGCTTTTGCAAGTCAGATCCCAAAACGGCAGCTGTATCTGCTTCTCTTTCTTGCTGACAAGGTGGGAAGCTCAAAGGGCGCCAGAGATGCAAAACTCCAATTTTTTATCTAAGTTTCCAAATTGTTTCTGAGCTAGGTGGAGCCCTCAAATACCCCTGCACACAGAAGAACTGCAGCCTGGTGCCAGAATGAAGGCTGTGAGCAGGAAGCACACAGAGCCAGATAAAAATAAACTAATCACTTAAGCTCATCTTCTTAATCCCGGGCATAACTAACTTGGCACAGTTCCATCAAGTTTCTTGCCTTAAAACTCCCCAGCTCCAGTATTTTTTCTCACCAAGAAAGACTGGTGGGAAGCTCCCAGGCTTCCAATATTTTCAACATACTATCCTAGATATCCTGAAACCCACGTCTGTCATTAGGATCTGTTCAAGTAACCTCAGAAAAAACACTCCTGTGACTCAGCAGAGCTTCATCCTGTTACCCTGAGCTGGATTGCCACTGTTTAAAGTCTACCTGGGCTCCGTGAGTCCTCCTGAGAGCAATTTATAGCTCCCAGTGGATTTTTTTCTCACTTCTATAATGACAGCGCAGGTGCAAAGAATCTTTTTTACTTTGCTAAAGGTTACTGGCCTATTCTGCCCTTCAGTAGCCACCTCTGGAAGTGTCCAAGTCCAGGTTGGACGGGGCTTGGAGCAACCTGGGATAGTGGAAGGTGTCCCTGCCCATGGCAGGGGGTGGAATGGGATGGGCTTTAAGGTCTCTTCTGATCCAAACCATTCTGGGATTCTACGAGTCTGTGATTTCATCTCTGCTTCATGGAACTCTTTTTTACCTTTGCAAAAAAATTAGCATTCTATTACCTAGTACCCCCAGAACAGCAACTCTGAAATTGGGATGGACAAGTTAGTCCTTAATGAAAGGACCTGTGTTTACAAGATGGAATTTGAAGCGCAAAGTACGATGTATGGAATAGAAAAGTCCCAGTTAACTTCTGAAGCAGAGAGCTAACACAAATCCAGCTGAAGTCCTCTCTGCAAGAGAGATTTAGCTCTGGTATTGAACCACCACATATCCAGAACAGCTGAGAGAAAAAGCTAATGCAAAAGAAAAAGAGTCAAACCAGGGCAAAGAGCCTGGAGACCATTAACTTGCTTTGCTGATGCTACAGGAGGCACTTCAGAGGACAAGGGACTTTGCAGCTAATCCCAAAGCTCCACTGGGACCTGCCTCCAAGGGCTTTGCTCTTTATTCTGGGCTTCCTCTGGCCACAGGAAAGTGAAAGCTCGGAGCTGCCCCGGCTCCCACCTCGCTGCCCTGCCCCGTGGGGGTCACACAAGCCCCCCGTGCTCATCCAGGGAGCCCGGGGTAATAATTACAATGTTTTGTAGCACAGGTTATTCCCAGGCGACCTGGACAACGGAGATAAACACCGTGTGCCAAAGGATACAATGTTTTAGGGATACACTCTTACAGGAGACCTGCCTTTATCAGATATTGGTTTGCAATAATCCTCTCTCAGAATCCACGTGCCACAAACCCAAGGCCAGCTGTTAAAAGAATTTTGCTTCTAATTATGCAAAGATTCATCAAGGCTTTCCTGTAGCTGCGAGCTGCAGTTAACGTCCAACTAATTTAAGAACTCATCAGATATCCAAAAGGCACTAAATAATGACATCATCCCTTGTGTATTTCGCTCTCATATATTTCCATGTATATTTCTGTGTAAATATCCAGCATTTCCCTGCCAGGGACTGAAGAGCTCCTGTCACTTGGAAGCCACTGGGCACCTCTGGCTGTAACACGGGACACGCTCGTCCAGCAAAGAGCATCACCCCCAAAATGAACACGACCTGAAACCCACGGGATCAAAGCTAGAACCTTCTTGGAAATACAGGCGGGCTACAGAGGAACAGCTGCTGGCCTGGAGGGTACGGAGAGGACCAGAAACGTTAGACGGGAGAGATGGGCACGGCCCCCGGGTACCAACTGCCCCATCAGTGAGGTCACAGGCGACACGGCGACACAGAGCGGGGACAGCCAGGCCCGGACGGCGCTGCAGAGAGGGCACCAACACCGCGCAGAGAGTCAGATGGGCCGGGGCCATCGATTCGCAGAGAGCATCACCCACCAGCGCGGCGATGCTGTAAAGCCACCCCGAGCCAAGGTCGGCAGGAGAGCAGCGGCCCAGGAGAGAGCCTGATTTATGGCGCTGGCGAGGGGTGGCCCCCGGGCCACGGCTCTGACGAGGGGCACGGGCCGTGGCCGCCAGGTGCGGCACCGCTTTAAAGGCAATCCTGACAAGGGCATTGCTGCGCGGCCGCAGCTCCTTCCCACGCTCCCGCGGGGCTGCGGGAACGCCGATGGCACCGGCGGGGCTGGGGGTGCGATCACAGCGGGGTCCTACCGAGCCTGCCCCCACCCGCGGGCGTTAATTACGTTAACTGCTTTAATGACCGTCCCCCCTGCGCCGAGTCTATCCCTCCATCCATGCGCAGTTCTCCCGCTGCCAGCCCCGTTCCCGGCGGGCAGGGCCTGCACCCAGCACGGCACGGGGAGCCCCCGGACCCCCCTCCCCGCCCCGCCCGCCG
>VWZG01009485.1:647671-664231 GCA_013396735.1 Grallaria varia
CGGGGCCGGGGCTGGGGCCGGATCCTTACGGTCGATGCAGGAGGCGATCCGCCGCCGCCCCAGCGCCAGCCGCGCCGCCAGCCGCGGGGCCGCCCGCCACGCCACGGCCATGGCCATGGCCGGCGCCGCTCCGCGTTGCCCGTGTCCCGGTTCCCGGTGGGGCAGGCTGGGAGCTGTAGTCCTGCCCCCGGCACCGCCCGCCCCAGCGGGGAGGAACGCGGGGAGGAACGCGGGGAGCCCGCCCTGCCCCGGCGCTTTTTGCATAGCGGGCAGCGCTTCCGACGGCGCTTCCTCCCGGCGCCCCCGGAGCATCCTCGTCCCGCCGCGGGGCAGCCGGTGAGCCGCGCCTGGGAGGGAACGGAGGGGAGGGAAAAGCCTGGCAGGGGAGGTGGAAAAGTTGATGCCAGCCGGCCTGGTTAGGAGGAGGAGGAGGAGGAAGAGGAGGAGGAGGCCAGGGCAGAGCCGAGGAACTTCTGCTGGCAGAGGGGGGCAGGGGATGGGCCGCCCGGCTCGCAGCTTTGCACAGGGTGGGAAGGGACCTCTGGGGACCACCGGGCAGGGTCGCCTGGCGCAGGTGACACGGGAAGGCTTCCTGGTGGGTTTGGGCGCCTCCAGAGGGACACACTCGCGGAGGGACGGGGAGCCCAAGCGAGCGATGCGCGGCCGGAGCGGGGCTGGGCTCCGGGGGCTGATTGCTCGCCCTTCTCCAGCGGCACACACGCTGCAGGGCTGTGATCCAGCGGCTGCCGGGCTCGGGAGCAGGAACGAGCAGGAACGCAGCCCTGCTGCCCGTGTCCATCAGGGTGTCCATCAGGGTGTCCATCAGGGCGCGGTCCGCAGCCCCTGCCAGCGTTCGCACTGCACTGATGGAGGAAGGGACAGCTCCGGGACGGATTTATTCGCTCTGTCCCAGCGCGCTCGGCTTTTCCCAGCTCGCCCGAATGAGCACTAATTCCTCCTCTCCTTCCTCAGGTGACGAGAATTCCCAGAGACCGGAGATGCCTTGGCCGAGCAGAAAGAGAGACAAGGGAGCGGTGGCAGGTCTGTGGCGACATCCTGAGCTGGTTTAGCGTCATCTCTGGTGTGAGGTTCGGAGCCGCAGTGAAACCACAGCCGGCCGTGTTAACGTCTGTCTGCCAGAGCCACGTGTTTTACAGGTGGCATTTCCTGCCTCCAATGGGCCGGGCAGCCAGGCGAGACCGAGAGCTGCCGGGTGGGTGATGAGGACAGTGATGGGTCATTCGTGCCCATTGCTGGAGAGCTTTCAGGTCCTGCACGTTAGAGGTGGTCAGTCAGAGCACACCCAGGGCCAGGAAGAGGATGTGGCACCATCTGCAAATAAAAAAAAAAGGCAAAACCCTTGCACTGGAGGCACCACTATGTGCTGTTTAAAGTATAAGATGAAAAAATTGCACAGTTGGCTCATCCATGGCAGCCATCTGCTTGATCCACTCTAGCAAATACCCACCTTCATACCCTTTAGTCACTTCTTGATAATTGTTTGGGTTTTTTTGTCTGGGTCCTAAAGAAACAAGGGATATGAATCCCTTCTGACCAGGTAGCTCAGTGGAGGCTTAAGATAAGTTTTCCAGCTACTGCAGTAATAGAAATAGCTTACTTGGCTGCTGAATGTTCCTCTTACTCACCAGATCCACCTAAATAAACTTTGCTGCCTGCAGCTGATTTCTCAGCAATTAATTAAAAAAAATTCAACTGCACATCAGGTATACAACGTGGTCTATCCTGTTTTTTTCAATGACTAACTGTGACTACTAAATCACACATGTGCATACCGCACACACACAAAAATACACTTATTTAATATGCAAACTAGAAATACTCAGAACCATTGGTGCATAATGCTACTACCTTACCCTTAACATCTGGGGTGCACCAAACCTCTGCTGCAGTCAGGTGAAACGAGCCTAAACAACTAAAAATATTTCACCCCCAGTCATTTTTCAGAAACAAAATGTGTTTTATCTGAGTGCTTTTTTTCTTTCTTTTAAGATAAAAAAGAACCTGATGCTAAAATTGCCAAAACTAAGGAGGAGACTTCAGATAAGGAAGAAGAAGAGAAGTCTGCAAAACCTCCAGCTGGGAGTTCTAAGTCAGGATGGAAGAACTGGAAGAAGGCAAAAGAATCTGAGTCTGGTGGGGAGGAAAGCAAGATCACATATTGTCACTGGCTGCTGAAATCAGAACCGGAGAGCAGGCTGGAGAAGGGGGTGGATGTGAAAGTAAGCACTGACACCCCTCCTTACTCAGCAAGGGACAGCAGCAGTGTCACCCCTGCCCAGGTGTTGAGTGACAGAATCAGACAACTCAGATTGTTTTTTCATCTCAAAACCCATTTGTCTTCCTGGAACTAGAAAGACATAATGTTGCATTTTTCCAGGATGACAGCCTTGGGGGTTCATACGTGTAATAAAAGAGGAAATCAGGTCCTCAGGATGCTTGGCTGTGGATCACAGGGGCAGCATCTATTTCAGGCTCTGCCTTTACACCACTGCAGTGTGCCACCTTTGTAAAGGCTTTTCTTTAGCCCCTGTGGGAACAAGAAATTGTGTCAAGTTCATGTTATAATAGAAGGAGCAACAAATGTTTGGGCTCACCGTAGACCATGACACAGTAAAGACCAGATACCTGCTGAATTAACCTGCATTTTCATTCCATTTGGCAGTTCAGCGTTGATGACTTGAAAGCTCAGCCCAACCAGACAACCTGTTGGGATGGAGTGAGAAACTACCAGGTAAGAAGCACATGGAGTCACTGAAACAGAACCAGCAAAAAAGGTGGCTTCTCCCACAGGTAACTGGTTCCCTTTACCTGAGGCATTTCCTTTCGAGGCACTCTGCCTGTGTATACAGGTGCATTTGGGCAGGAGTCTAAAGTTTAAACTCCTGCTTAGTTGCCTCTAGGTCAGGGGTATATTCAGGCTGGGGAACATTCTGTGAAATCACCCAGTTTTTCTTTGGCTTAGACCAACCTTTGACACCTTTTAACAAGCCTGTACTTACCCAAATATGCCCTGTCAATGTAGAGCTTTCTCTTCCAAAGGAATTCCATGTGCTTCCCCTACTAAATAGGGTCCCTGTGCTGTATATGCTTCCCCCTATACCTCATCTGCTCTGCTGCCTGTTTGCTTACAGCAAGTTAAGTCTTTGGAACAATCATGGCTGAGCTGTTGAATTCCCAACACACTTTCCACCCAACAGGATCTTGCTCTTCAGCCTTGTTTTCACTTAATTCCATTCCAACACAAAAACATCTCTATGACAACTGTAGGAAATCTGAGTAGCTCTGAAGCACATCTCCCCTCTCTTGCTGTTAGTTCCTCTTCCTGGCTGCTTTTAATGAAGCCCTGAGAGCTTGATAGAAAGAGCTGCAAGTCTCTTTGTTTACTCCTGACAGGCAAGGAATTTCCTGAGAGCCATGAAACTTGGGCAGCAGGCTTTCTTCTACCACAGTAACTGTAAAGAGCCTGGCATTGTGGCCATTGTCAAGGTGAGCACATCTGTGTTTTGGGGGGGACTAATAATGGATGGGTTATCAAACAGCTCATTACTTGTGTCTCAGCACCAAAGGGGTGCAGGAGTTGCCTGGTCCGAGCAGGGAGTGAGCCCAGGGCACCTCAGCTCAACAGCACTGGGCTGACTCAAGCATCTGTCCCCAGAGAGATGGAACCACAGTGCTGTTTTCCTGCTGTCATTTCAGGGCACTCCCAGCCAAGTCAAGTGTTTCTCCACACTGATTCAAATCTGACTCACTGGATTCTAGTCAGCCGAGCCCACAAGGCAGGAGTATAAAACCCAGGGCACAGAAAATCTTTTTCCCTAAGATGAGAACTCTTTACAAGGACTATCATCATCTACCCAGCTTTCCTCTGTTGCATGTTTTCCTTCCACATCGATCTCTACAAGGTGATGCTTCACTGATAGCTGTACTGTTCTGCAATGCTTCGACCCGAGGAATGTAAAGGAAACACATCTCACCGTTAGGATGGAGTTCAGGCAAAGCAAGGCTGATTTCACACGAGGATTATTCCTTGTGTCGAGTCACAGCTTTTTCAAAGGGCGTTTCATACTCTTTGCTGAGAGTTGTTTTTAACCGATAGGAACTTGTCTCACATTCTTCTCCCCTTCTGCTTCAGATTGTAAAGGAGGCTTACCCTGATCACACACAGTTTGATCAGAAGGATCCCCACTATGATTCCACCAGCAGAAAGGAGAACCCCAAATGGTCCATGGTAATGTACTGCACTAAACACAGCTGTTCCAAGCCCTGTGTGCAAGCTGAGTGAAGGGAGAAGCCTCTTTGCATTATATTGCAAATCTTCTTAAGCTTCTGTTCTGGCCTGGCTGCCTTTTCTCTCTCCCAAGAGAAAATCAGTCCTGTTTTCTCTGCCTTTTCCCCTGTCCCTTCCAGAAGGCTGCCAAAATGTATCTCCCTGGATTTTCAAATCTTGCCTGGATTCAGAGCTGGCCTCCATGCACGGCAGATCTCTGGGTTAGGAAAATGAGTGTTTTTAAGCACCACTCTCAGTCCACAGCAAACAAAGCTGTAGTTTTGAGGCATGTTAAATTATAGGGAAGGAACCGATCACAGGCTGGCTACATCCCACATCTGAATTTTGTCTTGTCTGTGACAGCGTGAACGCACACTGCTATTGCTATTGCACGGTGCTGATTTGTGGGACAAACCACCTGCCAGAGGGACCTGGAAGTTCCTTTAGCCTCGAGCAAGGAAAATGTTCCAGGCTGTTGCAAAGTGGTGCACATCAGTTTAGAATCTTTATCCCCTCTAAAGATCTTACGTGCCATCTGGAGGCTGTATCCCTCTCCAACCGTGCTCCTTTGCTGCCCATCCCTGCCCAGGTGGATGTCCAGTTTGTGCGGATGACGAAGCGTTTCATCCCCCTCTCTGAGATCAAGGCTCACCACCTGGCACACAAAGCAGATGGGGGGCCCCTGAAGGACATGATGCTCTTCACCAGACAACGTCTTTCCATCCAACCACTGACACAAGGTAAGAACCCCCTTGGACTCCTGATGCCATTCCCTCTGTGAGAGACAGCCCTCACTCAGGGGACCTGGAAGTTCTGCTTACGGCTTTTTCTATCTTTTTTACACAGAGCAATTTGATTTTGTCTTGAGTCTGGAAGAGGAAAAGCCACGTTAAGGACCTGAGAGCAGCACAGCTTCCCCCCAGCCCGCTGACGCCTCCTCCTCACCAGCAGAGTTCTCACGTTCACCTGCTCAGTCGCAGCACCACAAACACACGCGCACACGATCCTCAGCCACACGTCCCTTCCTCTGACACACAGTTATTTTTGCTTATTTTTAAATAAATAAAGCCTTTCGGAATCAACTGCAGCCACTTGGGTTTTAATAGTGGAAAAATCTGCTATTTATCTCTTGAAGGAAGAACTAGGTACCTCCTCTTTGAGATATTTACCTTCCAGATCTAGTGCAGTTCCCTATAGTGCAGAGGGACTTTTTCTGCAGGAAGGTATCACTGAGCTCTGTCTAGAACAAGAAAATTTAGAATAACAGAATCATGGAATGGGCTGAGTTGGAAAGAACCTTAAAGCTCATCCCATCCCACCCCCTGCCATGGGCAGGGACACCTTCCACCAGCCCAGGCTGCTCCAAGCCCCGTCCAACCTGGCCTTGGACACTTCCAGGGGTGGGGCAGCCACAGCTTCTCTGGGCAACCTGCACCAGGGCCTGCCCACCCTCACAGGGAAGAATTTCTTCCATATATCTAATCTAAACCTACTCTTTCAGTTTGAAGCCATTTCCCCTTGTCCTGCCACCACATGCTCTTGTAAATAGCCTTTCTAGAGACGTATGTACAAAGCAGATTGCAGTTAACTTCCTGCAGGTACACGCTTTCCCATGTTATTTCAGTTCTGACATCAGGAAAATAGAGAAAAGTAAAGCCAACTTGCTAAATTTTAAGCATGGGTTCACCACCAGCACAGCTGCCAAGCAGTGACTCAAGAAAGACCAAGGGTTTATAAAGATAACAAAGGACCAACTCCTCGAGCATGTCTGGAGAGCTGCACACTATGGCACTAAAGCAAAATCTCTTAATATCCCAAGAAAAAACCCCAACCCAGACCAGCCCAAATATAAAGCATATCAGACAAACTCGTGCACAGCATTTGACAGCCAGGGCTGGCTCTTTTTAATCGGAGAGACAAAAACCCCAAGTTTTAAAATACAGCCATTGAAAAGACAACAAATTAAGAAACATGTAAACACAGCAGAGGCTTAATTACAGGTTGCACTGCTTGGTTTAGTACTTGCCCACTCCCCTCTGACTGGGAGAGAGGGAATGACCCAAGTACAGCACAGAACCACCAGCTCAGGGCGGGCTCCAGCAGCACCTGCCCCTTAACATGCTAATGAAACACTCCTCTATAGTACCTTGTCCTGGAGTGACCTTATGCTCCAACTTCTCTCTAAGGATGCTCAGCACATCTGCTCCACCCCAGACAAACAGAGGGCCTAGTGGGTAACAGGTTGAATGGTCCATCAGAGTCAGTAAAAATGGGGATCATTTCTAAATTCTGGTTCCACAAGTAGGCACAGCGGGGAGAGGGGCACAAAGTAGGAAAAAAAAAAACAAAACCCAAACCAGCTTGTAGGTTCATGCAGCTTTTCCAAGAGAACTCTCCAGAAGTGATGAGCTGATGTTTAACAGCACACTCCCTACAGTGCATTGTCTTGTCAGACAACAATCTCACACCCAGCACTGGTGCTGTTCAGCCAGGAAACACAACACTCCTGGAACATGGAGATATCTCCCTCCACGGGGTTTCTTTAACACCACATGGCCTGCAATCCAGGGGAACAGGCAAGGGACACATCCAGGCAGGGTGGGAGCTGAGGAAAGGCTAGGAAGGGAGTTAGGGTGCTGCTGTGCTCAGCTCAGCCATGGAAAGATAGTCTGCTATCCCCAAAGGCTCCCAGTGGAGCCTCACTTGTCCCTAAAGGATTGTATATTGCTGCAGCACATGTAGCTCCCCCCAGGGAGGGAGGGAGGGAGGGAGGTGTGTCCAAAGTGACATCCAGGTTCCTCTGCCATGGGACACCTGCAGCAGGTGCCCACCCCTCACCCTGGAATAACAAGGTGGATGTCCAGAGTGAGCTTTTGCTCCAGGCTTAGGAAGACACGGCTCCAGCCCATGGCACAGACTCCTCATGTAAAGAAAAGCAAGCCACAGTCTTCACTGGTACAGAGCACAAACACAGTGTGACACAAGCATTCAGTAGAGATGAGATCATTAGTGTCCTCTACAACAGAGCAAGACTGGCCAGCTCCACTAAAAACCACAACCTTACACGTGGTGAGTAAAAGACAACTTACTTTGGCAAGCAGAAACACGCATTTATCACTGAAATACAGTAGCTGTCTTATGACATAAAGAGCTCCCCCTTCCCACCCTGGCCCCACTCCCTCCACCAGCACTGTTCCTCTAAACAAAGCAGAAACTTCCATTTCCCAGCTGCAAGACAACTGTTCTACATTCAGCTGTAGGACAGAGGTAGAGGAACCCGATTCCAGAGTCAAAAGGAAGCTGGACCATGGCAAGCCACAAACTCAGGGCAATCCAGGCAAATCCCACTCGATGGAGCTCACATCCCAGCACTTAGTGCAGGCTTGTCTGTCCCTCTGGTGGGAGGTCTAACCCCCTGCTTGCTTCAAGGGCAGCTAAGCAGGATGGATGTTCTCCAGGCCTACAAAGCCACCTCTGATTTTTTAATGTAGGAGCGACTTCTTTCTGGGAATGTTCTCATGAGTCTACTTAGCTGAAGACTAAAAGCAGCTTATTTTAGAGAAGAAAAACCCACATTCAGGTTCTCACTTCACAACATGCCCTCAGACCTCGCTGGTGACTTCAGGAATGTGGCTCTGGAATCAGAGAGCTCTGCCATCCTCCCAGTTGCTGCTTGGCTTCATCTAGCAGCACACACAGGCCCTTAGCTTCTCAAAACAATTGCATCCACCTTCTGTCCTCACTAATCCTCGTCCCAGAGGCACAAGGGAGCAAACCAGACAACACACACGTGTCCTCTACGGCTGTCTGTCCACATACAAAGCCTCCTCTGTCACAAGGACAGCCTAAGCCCACACTTAAGACAGCTCCAATTTCTGTCTCACATTCCAAAACTCTTTTCCAGACCTCTCCAGGCTGGTCTGCCCCGGCTCTGCAGCAGCAACTGGGACATGTAAGAGTACAGCAACCAGAGTCTGGAGCTCGGGGGCACTCAGGCAGCTGCCAGGACAAGATTAGGAAGGCACTGCTCTTGGCCAGGAGCCTTTTGCCCCCACTTCTTGCCCACCCAGCAGCACTGGGACCTTCACCGCTCTGCTCATCCTGTGCCGCCACCTCCTGCATCCACACACCTCACCCCCTCCCCTCCTAACCAGCCACAGCTCCTGAGGTGCCACAGAGCAGGGACACAGCACACCTGCTGCCCAGGGAAGTCCCAGGGCTGAGCCAACTACATTATCCAGCTGTTTGTAGCGAAGAATCCAACACCAGCATGAAGAGGAAGAAGGGGAGACAGCGAGGGGATAACACTACACGATTCCAAGCAGGTCACACCACAGCCTCCGAGTGCCTCCTCTCGCATCCAGCTCATCACTGTGTCATTCTCCCCTTGTGAAGATTTCAGAAAGGCAAGAGAAACATCCATCCCATACCACCCCAAAGCAACCTCCACACCGCTGGGAAGAAGCAGCAGATTTGGCCTTCACTTGCTCTCTCCTTCCCCACTGCCACCATGAAAGAGGAGATCAGGCAATCGGGGCAAAGAGGAGATCAGGCAGCTCCGCAGGCTCCAGACACTCAAAGCAGCCGATCCCAGAGGAATGTAGTTGATTGGGAAGCACTGAGGCACCTCCAGCTCTGCACCACCAGCGCTCCAGCTTGCCTTGCCCTCCCGTCCCCTTCCCACCCTGCGTGTCCTTTGAAGAAAGGAATTAAGTCAAAAACGGATATTTATTGTCACGAAGTCTCTGAAGTGTTGTCCTCCTCGGTGCTGCTCGGCACCTCCCTCTGCCTCACTGCCGGCCGTTGTTCTCTGCGGGCTGGCTGGGGGTCTTGGCCTCGCCGTGCGAGGACGTCCCCTCGAACCGCTGGGACGCGATGGCTGCTTGGTGGGACATGCTCTTCCGCACGATGTCTCCTTTCCTCCACAGCACCACCTCCTGCAGGGACACAGCCGAGGCTTGTCAGGGCTCGTGGGACCTTCTCCTGGCCCCACCCAGGCCTGGAGGCTGAAGGGAGCTGGACTCAGCCCATGCTGGCGTGTTCCACCCACAGCCATGGACAGGAGGCCACTTGCAGAGCACTCAGAGTGCTGCCTGCCTGACAATCTGGGGAGAGCACCCCTCCCTGGGGTCTGACCACACAGGGGACATCCAGGGCAGCTCTGTCCTAGGGTCGCTGGAATTGATAAGGTGAAGCCCAGAAGATCCACCACAGGGCATAAAAAAAGTCCCAGGTAGGCACCTTCCACACATCTCCCCCCACCACACACATGTGACCTGTGTGGACATCCCTTCTAGACCATCTTTGCACACTCATCTCACCTGCATGGACATCCCTTCTAGACCATCTTTGCACACTGTAATTTGTTCCACGTGCCTCCCCATCACAATGCATATCTGACCTACGTGGACAACCCTTTTAAGATCATCTTTGCCCACTCTGATTTGTCTAATTCTTACAGATACTCAGTCAAGAACATGACTCTCCCACCATGGGAGTCCCAAATTCCCAGTAGGTCCTTGTAACAGTATCCCAACCAACAGTCTACAGGTCCAAGGAGAGCAACAGCTCTGCTTCTCACCTGCTGTTTGAAGTAGCGTCGCTCTTCCTCATCAATCAGCACCAGATTGAGGTAATAACGCACAGAGAACTTCTTGTTGATGTCCCTCATGGTTGGAGTCAGCTCATAGCCAGCCAGGAAGAGTCTGATGGGGATGGACTCCCCTGCAAAGAGCACAGAGCCATCAACACAAACAGGACGTGGATATAAACCAGGAGAGCACCAGCAAAACAGAAACTCACGAGGCCACAAACTTTGTCACCGTTTCCACAAGTGGACTAACATGAGCTAGAAGACCTCAACTCCCTCCAAAACTCAGCATGCATGGTCCACAGCCAGATCCTGCCCTTGCTGACAGCTACTCCATCTCCACTTTACCAGCACAGCAACCCTCATCGAGACAGCACTGCAGGAAAAAATGAGTAAGGTGACATTTTCTCTAGCAGGTGACTCTGCCAGGCAATGGAACTGGAAAATAGGTGGGAAAGGAGACTGGCACAGAGCAAGAACACCACCTTTCTGCTCTGAGTTGCAGCGATGCCAGCTGGTGGCCCATGCCAAGAGTGAATTTATTTCTGGTTCTGCCACTGCTTCATGGAAAGAACTGCAGCTCATTGTGCCTCAGCTCCCCCTCATCACACCAGAGAAGGAAGGGGATTGTACCAATCACGTGTAAACTGCCCTGAGCCCACCAGCGGGACAAGACGCTACAACTGAGCACACAGAAGATACTGCAAGATATTCCCAGGCCAAAAGCCCTCAGGAGAGGAGTTCTGAGGGGCTCCTGTGCCTTCTCACCTCTCACAGGTGCCCCGTCCATGATCTCGTACTTCGCTATTGTGTCGTTCTCGTGGTACACATTGGGTCCGGTCCCTGTCGTTTCCCTCTTGATGATATCAATCTCCATGTGTTTGATCTTGATTCGCACCAGCAGGAAGTAGATCTTCCCCACAATCACATCTTTTAAGTGGTACCTGCCACGGGAGGGAAGAAAGTACAAGGGTCAAACCCAGTGCAGGGGTCCCAGGCTGAAGAGCAGCAACTTGCTCTTATCCACACCCCCAGCTGCACAATGCAGGTGGTACATCAACCACTCCCACCAGTAAACAGCCCTTCATCTTTCATCCTCTATTCCTTCAGCAATCCACAAGAACATCTAGCATGATCAGATAAAGGAAAAACAGAACTTCAGACTGAATATCTGCAAGAAACCCCTGCAACAGCAAAGGCTCCAAACTCAATTTTTTAGGTCAATTAAAACTAACCCAAATCACAGAATAATTTAGGTTGGAAAAGACCTCTGAGATCGTCGAGTCCAAACTTTGACCAACCACCACCTTGTCAACTAATGATACAGTGAAGGGAGATTTGCCAGCACCAGCTGGGGCAGATGCATTAAGAGTAGTTTAAAAGTGCTGGTTTCAACTTCTGTGCCCAAGTTAAGGTCCCACTTCTGCTGTATGACCTGGTAAGGAGCAAACACACTTTGGAGGCACCTGGAAGTACTGATCTGGCCAAGAAGACAGGGAGTGGGAAGTTACTGCAAGAACTTCCAGCTGTGCTCCAAGCTCAGTAAGGCACAGCCACTGCTCCCCATTCCATGCTCCAGAGGGCACAGCTGTGGGGCAAGGAGAGGAACCCATGGATCTGAGCTGTCTCCCAGCCTCACTGGAGCACATGGACACGGAACACCTTTGAGAATGACAGGCACACACGTGCCTCGGGCTTCCAAACCTGCAGCAGGTGTTTCCCCACAGCCACCAGCTGCTCTCGAGACACTTACTTGGACTTGTTGTACTCGAACTCGATGTGCAGGCAATCCTCGATGCCCACCTCCATCTTGATGGAGGAGTTGAGCTCTGGGTAGGTGCTCAGGGTGTGCACAACGATGTCCATCTCCTTCACCACATCGTTCAGCCTGCGGCTCACCGTGGCACGGAGGAAATACCTGTGAGGACACATCCCGCAGATTAGGGATGAGCAGGGAAGGACAAGGGGCTGAACGGGTTGTACTGGGCTGTCCAAGCAGTCTTACTGGTACCCTGGCTTCTGGAGCAGCCAGCAACCCACACTGGGAAAGACAGAATGTTCTGGCAGCCTAAAGATGCTCGCTCAGTCTCTTAGCATGCAAGACACTTTCTTTATAGGTAACAGAAAATCCACCCCCCTCCTTCATGCTAATTGTCCAGGGTTTGTATATCATCGGCTTTCATCTGGGAACGGTCAAGCAATCAAAGCAGAATACAGCTGTGGGTCACACACACACCACACACACATTCACTGCAAACACAGACAGACCTTGTCCATTCACACCCCATGCACAGTGAGGTGCAAACTGAGAGCTTAGTTCCATCCCTGCCCAGTAAATCAAGGCTTTAGATAAAATAATACAAGGTCATCTCAACATTTCCCAGTCCTTCTTGTTCTTCATCTTTCTTGTTCTCATGCTGGCTTGCCACAACAGAAGGGAACTTCCAAAAGGAAAAGCAGACTGTTCTAAGACTCCTCTCAGCTTCCATGCACTTGTGAGCCTGAGTTACCTAAGCCCTGTCTTAGGGGTCTGAGTAACAGCCTGCACATGTTAAAACTGCTGCCCTTTTCCAAGAGACCGGATCTCTCCAGTCTCCACAGACACACCTCTCTGTGCAGATCTCAGAATTTTCCAAACCCCACTTTGAAGCCAGTGACTGTATTTTAAGTCAATTGATTGCCTCAATGTGAAATACAGTTTGCAACACACGAACAAGTTACATGCTCAGCATCTGTTTGCATACAGAGCACAATTAAAGTTGACAAGGCTGATTGCAGCAAAAATGTCCTCATTGGAGACTAAACCAAACAATTTATTTTGATTTTTTGAATTATCAAATAAATTAGTAAGTATTTGATTGATTCAGAAAGGGCTGATTTCTCTTGTCACTCAAATGAGGCAAAACAAGTTCCATTAAAGCCTGATTCATGCTTATAAAATAAAGTCCTCGAAGGCAGCATTTTACAACTCAGCCACCCCAAATTCATTTGGAGTCACATTGCAGGATGTCTGGGAAGGGCAGCTGCACTCCTGTATCATCCCAGTGAACACCAACCCTTGCCCACTGCCCAGAACCAACGCTGGGGTCGGCCAGGGGAGCAGACTCACCGTAGCTTCACGTTCTGCCCCGTGTAGGACTCGTAAGGTTTCTCCACGTGTGTGAATTCGAAGTCAAATGTCTGCGATTGAGTGAATTCCCCAGGGCGGGCCAGGTCCTTCACCAGAGACACGAACTCGTGGTGGTTTCCTCGGTCATAGTAGAGTTCTAGGAATACAGAAGTCCAGGTTAAGCAGTGATGCTTAATCCCAAGTGACACAGGAGCTTCCACAGCAACTCTCTTGTCTAAATCACTGCTCCTTCATCACATTCCCAGAATCTACCAAAGTTGTGGATACAAGGTACTGCACTTGCTCCCTGCTCTCCATCAGAGCCACAGTTTTCCCCCCTGAAACACGGGAGGAAAAGGTCCACACAGCCTCACCTACTACCATGAATCAGGAACTTGCCTCATGGTGACACAGGGTACCTATTATCAATATTAAATATGGTCAGACTGACTGGGTAGAGGAGCTGAAGCTCACACAAACCCTTCCAATAATTTTCTACACTATATTCCAGGCCAAAGGAAAACCTCTGGAACAGCAGACAGTGTTAGAGCAAAACAGAAGGACTAGGAAGCTTCCAGCTGTTCCTGCTTATCCTTCTTCAACAAAGAGTTTGAGTGGTCTCGATTCACACTAGGGAGTAAAAACAGTGACTGCTGCTGGAGAGGCAGCTGAGTCAACTGCTCCATCACCCCTGGATAACACATTAATGGCCATGGGAGCTCGGGTGAGGGAAGAGCATTCACCTTTGGAAGCACTGCTCAGACCAGCTCGAGTAACCATCACGGCCACACTGCCTCAGCTTTTCCCACAGCCTTCTTGCATCAGCAGGAAACTACAGGTTTCCTCATTTAATGAAAGCAATCCTCCACACTTCCACCAAGTTTTCTCCCTGAAGTCAAGGCACCAAAACCTTAAAACTCTGCAATTTGCATTAATATAGCTTGGTATTACACATCACCACCAATGAAACCTGCCCTTCCCAGCCCTGCGTGTGAGCTGGTGCCTGCAGGACACCCACACAGTCCTTCTGCAAGGTGAAGCCTTTCTGGTTAGATGAGGAAACAAAAATCTAAGTCATCAGACAACCATACACACGCAAGGTTCAGTGTCAGCACTAAACTGTGCAGAGGAGGCTGCTGAGGGGTATTAGTGGTGTTCAGGAACTGCAGCTCTTCCCTCCTTGACATGCATGATGAGAATTCAGCTTTTAAGTGATGTCTGTTTCTTACAGCCCTTTGCTCACCTTATCTCTCTAATGGAAATATTGGCACTGGAAGTCCCCTCACTTACGCACAACAGCAAATGTCATCAAGCCCTTTAGGCCGGGCAGGCAGGTGACATAAATAACCAGCCCTGCCTGCACTGAATACACGCATCCACCGAGAGGAAAGTGCTCGCTGATGTGACAGGGAGAAGCCACGTGCCACAGAAAAGGAGGAATCAGCCCGTACCATCATGCCACATGATGCAGAAAGCAAAAATCAAACTTAAAGCAAGGGGAAGCAAAGCCAGTGTACTGAGCTCTCTGCTACCCGAGAAGGTCAGAGTTTGGCCCTTTGCAGCCTTAAGCAGGGGAAGGATTGATGTGTCTCAGACTCAGCAGACATTAGCCTGTCAAAGAGCTATAAGTTATAATTTCAGGTTTTCAGAGCTAGAGTGTTTCCAGATTGAGAAAAAAGTCTGACAGCATTTCAGTGGCATGGTCAGGCCACAGCAACCACAGGTGAAAGGAGATCTCAAATGGGTTCTGTGCTCGCCAGTGTGCAAGACCCAGTGCTCATTCTGGCCTCTGGTACCTCCTCTGGAAGACCATCGTCCCTGTGACACATCCCTTCTTCAAATCCCAGACTCCCTACCTGTTAAATTGCCTCACCTAGACACTGACCTCATGGCAGGGAGAAGTCAGAACACAAGGCAAGAGATGGAGGTGAGATGGATGGCAATAAAATCAGTAATTTATCAAAGTGGCTTGATGGACAACAAGAAAGGACTAACGTGCAGCCACAGCAGCTCCCAACACACCCTGCCTGGGCAATAACATGCCTCGAAAGTCTTCTAAAACAGGGAATGAGGAGCAGGTGAGGCAGCAGAGAGGAGACAGTGGAGTAGGACTGAAGTTTGTGCTTAATTTCCAGATCATAACCTGGGTCCTCATGAACAGCCTCACCTACACTCCATCACTTACAGGATCCCTTCCTTTCCAAGAAGCAGAGCCAGGCACAAGCAAAGCCAGCAGAACTCTCAAACAGCACTACTGGGCTTGGGTGGGAAACCTCCAGCTCACCTTCCTTCACCACCCAATTTGCAATGCAAAGGCTGCAAGCCCACGGCTCTCCTGCAGTGATTTTGGGGGGGTTAAAGCCAAGCATAGAAGGCCACAGACAGGAGGCTTCACATAAAGTCACAGCACCAGGAACATCCTGGACTTATTCTGGCCTGTGGGACTCAGGCATGTCCACGACACACGGACAGCTCCGCTCCCATCGGAGGGTGGGTGTGGCCCCTGCCTTTCCTCCACGAAAGCAGGAAATACTCAATCTAAATTGGTTACACGCACAGATAACCACAACTTCTGAGCAACCTGAAGTCACCCAACTAACCGTGGAGGGGTGCTCAGGCACCCAGTGAGAGTAAAAGACGGAATCAGCCAAGCTAAGAGGCGATCTATCCAGGTAAAAGGTGTTGTGGGGTCAGGGCTGGGAAGGTGATTTGGGACACACGGACAAAGCCCACTCATCACTGCCCTTGGCAGAGCCACTGTGTCCCTATGGGAGTCAGCAGGCACAGGAGGGATGCAGGCAGACAGCTCACGGAGCAGAGAGCACAGGAGTCCTGCAGCTGCACCACAGAACCGAATTTCACCCACTCCAGAGCTGAAATGGGTGACCGAGCAGAAGCGAGAAATTAGGACAAGAGAACAATGACCTGGAAAAGGACTGGAATGCCCTTCCTTCCACTGGGGCTCAAGCCTGGAGAATAGGCTGGGCTGCCCAGCTCGGAGGTTGGAATAATGTCAGGCAACCATGGGAATGCTGCGTGTACAGAGCACCACCTGGGAGCCACAGTAACCTACTTGGCACCAGCGAGATCCCAGTGCCATGGGGTTCAGTGATGCTCCCTGGATCCTTAGCATCAGTGATGCTCCCTGGACCCTAAGCTCCAGCAAGTATCATGGTACTGTGGGGTGCAGTGATGCTCCTCAGGCCCTTGGCACCAGTGGGATCCCAGTGCCATGGGGTGCAGTGATGCTCCTCAGACCCTTGGCACCAGTGGGATCCCAGTGCCATGGGGTGCAGTGATGCTCCTCAGACCCTTGGCACCAGTGGGATCCCAGTGCCATGGGGTGCAGTGATGCCCTCTGGACCCAGGCACCAGCAATGCTCCCTGGACCCCTGGCACCGGCGGGATCCCAGTGGGGTGCAGTGATGCTCCCAGAGCCCCCAGGCCCAGCACAGACCCGGGTATCAGGGGACACAGTGATGCTCCCCGAGCCCCCAGGCCCAGCACAGACCCGGGTATCAGGGGACACAATGATGCTCTCCGAGCCCCCAGGCCCAGCACAGACCCGGGTAT
>VWZG01009485.1:665402-694790 GCA_013396735.1 Grallaria varia
TGTCTGTCTGTGGGGGCCGGGGGGCTCTGTCTTTCTGTCTGTGGGGGCCGAGGGGCTCTGTCTTTCTGTCTGTGGGGGCCGAGGGGCTCTGGCTGTCTGTCTGTGAGGGCCGGGGTGGGGTCTGTCTGTCTGTGGGGCTGTGTGGTGGGGTGTCTGGGTGTGTGTCTCTGGCTGTCTCTGACGCTCTGTCCCGGTCTCTCTCTCTCCCGCACCCCTGTCTCTGTGCCGCTCTCCCAGTCTCTTGTCTCTCAGTGTCGGTCTGTCTCCGTCTCTCTCTCTGTCCCGGTCCAGGTCTCTGTTTCCATCTCTCTTATCTCTCAGTCCCGGCCCCCCGGTCTCTTACAGGCTCTCGGTTTCCCGCTTCCTTGCTCTGTGCCGCTCTCCCAGTCTCTTGTCTCTCAGTGTCGGCCTCTGTCCCTCTCTCTCTTTCTATTTCTCTGTTTATTTCAGAGCGTTGTTTTGGGTAAAACGTTTTTGGAGACATATCATACCTGGCGCTTATAAACTCTTTTTTTCTCTCTCAGTGTGGGTGTCCACAGTGTGGGATATGGATTTCACGGAGACTGAGCCTCTGGATTCCTGGATAGAAGAGCAGATCACTGCTGAAGGACCAGACACCTTTATTTGCTTGTACAATGCTCTGTTACCCTTTGCTGCCAGGGACCCTGAGAACAATGAGGTGAGACCACCCAGTGCCTGCTGAGCACAGAGCCAGTCCCTCTCATTTTGTATTTATCTAGTCCATTCTGCCTTGAAATTCGCAAAACATTCAAGGACTGCCCCAAACAATTCTTGTCATACTTGCTGGAATGCTTCAGAGGGAACCTATTCCCGAGTCTTAATAATGTATTTATAATTTAATATATTATTAAATATATACAGGATTGTGTATTATAATTGGTAAAACACATTTTTAAGTATATAATTTATAAGGGCTTGGTTGCAGTGGCCACTGTTAAAATGTGAATAATGGCTGATTTTTGACAGCTGTATCATTATGGGGTTTCTCACTATTTCTTGCCTGTTTTGCCTCAGAATATCTGGACCATCCTTGCTGACAACAGCCCGTCCCCCCAGGCTATCGTGGCTGTGCTGCACCACTTTGTGCACACGGGGCAGCACAAGAAAGCAGATGCACAGCAGAGGGTGTATGGTCTGCATGCAGCTGGGCTCTACTTCCTGCTGCTGGAGATCCCAGGTGAGCCACGGGGTGTGCCTTTTCACTGCTGGGTAAAGCATCCTTCGGGCAAGATCAAGTTTCTCTCATTTGTAAGAATTCCAGGTAGAGCAAGTGATGGTGTAGGCACTGTTTGCCTGATGCCCCTGGAATCCTTAGGGACCAAGCCGAGCTGCAATCGGAGTGTTGAGTGTTATGGTCTGATGGCAGCTTGGCCTCCTGTCACAAGGTGGTTTGATGGCCTCAGTCCAGGTCTATACCCTGTGACAAGGTCAATGGAGGAGCCTGCACAGGGCACAGAGCTGGGACCACACAGATCTCTCTGGCTGGACAACAAAACACAGTGAAGGCAGGAGCTTATTGCTGTCCTTGCTCTGTAACTGGAGAGGATTTCACTGTGCAGCATGTTTGGTTGGGTTCCTTTGAGAAAACAAAAATATTAGTTTAAAATTACCAGCAGGCAAAGTTTTCCAGCAGGTTAGTTTACAGCAGGATCCTTTTGTACTCAAGGCTGAGGCATGCTCTGAAGCTTTGCTGATCCTCATTGTGCAGCTAGAAGAGGTGAATCAGCTTGTGATCCTACTGGAGATTGTCACCACTGCTGACACATCATCCTGGTGCAGCTGAGCTTTGTCCAAACAGTTTTTCATTCTTCTCTTGAACTTTGTTAGTCTCTAGGACAGTACCTATGGACCTTAAAGCTGATCCAGTCCCATGCCCTCTTCCATGTGCAGGGACACCTTCCACTAGATCAGGTTGCTCCAAGCCTCATCCAGCCTAGTCTGGAACACCTCCAGGCCATGATGCCCAGATGATTTGGTGCTCTCTGTATTTTGGCTGGAAGGGGACTGATGTTGTCTTTCTGTACAGGCAGCATCGCTAACTGGATGTTCCATCAAGTGATGTTTGATAAGTGTCTTTACACCCTGACCAAATGTTGGCCTCAAGAACTGAGGAAAAGAAAGGCTCATGCTCAAAGCTCTCAGACCAAGCCGAAAAGAAACACAAAGAAAGGAAAACGATGCAGGAATGACCTTAGTGTAAGATGTTTGTGTCATCTCTTCAGATATAAATTGTTATTAATAAGCAAATTGTTGACAAGAGGGTTTCTTTTCTACCTATATAGATGGAGGAAATATTGGAAGAGGAGGAAGAAGATGATGAAAATGTTTACTTATCGACAGAAGATCTTCTTCAAGTCCGTAATGCAATCTTTCTTCTTTTGAAGAACTTCTTGAGGCTTCTACCCAAGTTCTCCCTAAAAGAAAAGCACCAGTGTGTGCAGAACTGCGTGCAGGTAATAAAGATTGAGCTCAAGGAGCCTTGTGCTCCCTATCACAAACCTGGGGGCTGCAGAGCGCTCCATGTGGAGGGGTGGCAGCCCTGCCTTTCTTTGACTGGTTCCTGATGGGAGTGTCAGTGGAAGTCTGGGGTGTCTGCTCTGTCTCACTTGCTGACTTGTGCCAGGTGTCTGTGGAATCATAGAATGGTGTGGGTTGGAAGGGACCTTAAAGCTTCTCCAGTTCCACGCCCCTGTTGTCATCTGGGACACCTTCCACTATCCCAGGTTGCTCCAAGCCCCATCCAACCTGGCCTTGAGCACTTCCAGGGATGAATGAGCTCAGCCTGGCTTTGTTCCCTTGCAGGTCTTTGTTGAATTGACAAGCGTTGAGCCAGCGGAGTGCGAGTTCCAGTTTTCATCAGCAATGTGAGCAAACAACTCTTAATGTTATATGGTGCTCTGAACAAGTAAAGCCCTCAGTGCTTGTGTTATTGTTCTGTTTATATGGAAATTAAAGCAATGAATTCTTTTGATAAAGATAATTATAACACATTCCACCTACTAAGAGCAAACAGCATCTTGTGACTATTGAATGTTTTCCAGTCAATGAGCTATTTTAATTGTAATAGTTGTAGTAACTGTTTTTCTGATGAGAGGGAAAGACCTTTCTTTGCCTTTTTTCTTAGGGATATTAATAAAGCCAAGTACATTCCGGAGCTGGCCTATTATGGACTGCACTCCCTGTGTTCCCCTTTCCATGGTACAGTAGATGAGGTAAAAGTTAAGAACCTCTTTAATATCCTCACAGCAATATTGAAAAGGGGCTGGTTGTTTTTTCCCTTCTCTGCATGTTATTTTTGCTAAAATAGTTCTTCAACTTTTCACATCAGTTTTCCTCTTTGTGCACATGCAGGTCTTTGGTGGGTCAGAGGAAAGATGTGGGGTTTTTTCCACCCCAGTCCTTATTCCCTTTGGCTTGTTTGCTGGTCCATCTGTGTGCAGTGAATTCCGTGCTCTAGTAACTCTTGTGGCAAATGAATCAAAACCAGAGGATAGCTGCAGTGGTATTAGGTCTCTGTATCTTAGAAAAGAGAATTCTAGGTTACTGCATTTGCCTGGAATGTCGTCATTCCCTGCTAGATGGAGCTCTAGCACTGCTGGCAGTGTGTGTGGTACTGGGCTGCGCAGCACTGGAGCATGCTGGGGCTGTGTTATGGGCAGGGGATGGGGAGCAGGGTTGATCCTTGTTCAGGGCATAGTCTGTGATCGTGGAACTAGCCAGTTCTACCAGAAATGTCTGCAGCTTTACATTTTTGTTTGGTTAAATTCCAAGCAGTCTGGGTCACGTCCCCATTCTCTGAGTGCTGCTCCTGTGGATGGGGCTTTTGAAGTGTGGGTGTGACCATGCTGTGTCTGCGAGCCTGTGTGAACCCAGCAGGGCTAGTTCTGAGCCAGCAAGGCTGGGTATTAGCAGCTGTCTAGTCAGGGCAGCCTAGAGCTTGGTACTCACTAACCTGATGTATTGCTGAGTGCCTGCCCAGCTTTAGGAGCTGTAGGCCTTTGTGCTTGTCCCCCCTTGGTTTCTAAGTGTAGCAGGAGCTTTTCAGAACTCTTGGCTTTTGTGATAACACGAGGATGTAGTTGCTCCCCTTCCTTGCCTCTGCTGTTTGCACAGAGAGTGTCAGGATGATGAGGCAAGCTGTGTTCCCAAAACTGTGGCAGGGAGGAAACTCCAAAAGTTCAAGTGCGCATGATGGTAAAAACATGCTCTTGGTTTAAGAATCTTCTGTGCAAAACCCAGTAAATTTCCTCAAATTCCACATGATTCTGGGGGATTCAAGTCTGCTGCTTTGGAGAGGATCTGTTGATGCTTTCGAGAAGCCCCTCTTAGGCTTTACTGAGTTTATATGAGAATATTGCAGCCAGGAAAGATGTTGTGTGTATTAATGACAGGTCCTCCTGGGATTATTCTGCTAGAAATCATACTTTAACATGTGCTATTCCTTTGATCTAAATTTGTTTGGTTCAGAAGTATTTCATTAGTCATTTCAGAAGGCTCATCTGTGGAAATAAACCAGAAAATAACCTTTCCATTCCAGACTCTTCGGTCCATCTTCCAGCGACTCCTCAATGTCGTTCTGATGGTGGAAGGTGGTGGGGGTTCCATACGTGAAGTCCTTCCTATAATATCAGCTGTGACCAGTGCCAGGAATCAGGCTATAAAGTTCATCAGGTGATGTACAGAGCTCTGACACTGCCCTCCCTGGGTATGGCTGCTCTTTTCTTCTGTTGCCTCTGCTTTGCCGTGGAGTTGATAAAGGGATGAGACAAACTGGCACTGGCTTTGAAGTTGTTTGCGCAAATAAGGTTTAATTAAAATGTCTGTAATGGCAATTTACTGAACTTGTTGGCAGAGGGGGAAGAAGGTGCTGTTTGATAGGAAAGTGGCAGTGAGTGGAAGAGACCCATCTTCTGTGTTTTGTGTTGTGTCAGTTTTTCAGGTCTTGTGTTTTATTTCAGAGAATTGTAAAGGAAA
Source organism: Grallaria varia (assembly GCA_013396735.1). Classification (NCBI taxonomy): domain Eukaryota; kingdom Metazoa; phylum Chordata; class Aves; order Passeriformes; family Formicariidae; genus Grallaria; species Grallaria varia. The sequence goes on from VWZG01009485.1 coordinate 670,398, forward strand.
TGAAAGTTTAACATGGAGTTTATTTCCCTTTAGTTCTTTGCTTTCTCCAGTTAATGGTATGTTTTGCCTATGCTTATTATCCCCCCTGCTGGGGATCCATGTGGTTGGAAAGTGTAGTTTGTGCAGACATCCCCAGATAACATATAAAAGTAAATTGAGAATGAAGGGGTTTTTTCTGCTGTTCTGCTTGTAGAGAAGTATTGGTAGAAATGTTTGCTGCCTTCAGAACCAGGTTAATGTGGAAAGTAAACAGATCTGTAAACATGGTTCTCTGGTCATATCCTGCTGAACTTGCACTCGTGATTCCATAATGCCCACTTTCCTGGCTTTACGAGTTCATTCCAAAGGGAATGTCCTTGTCTTGATTTTTTTTTTAATTCTGTTACAAACCAGCCTTACTAAAATCTGTTTCTTTTTCTCCTGTGCAGTTCTCTAGTAGATGAATTGAAAGAAGTTGTATTTCCTGTCCTTCGAATACTGCTGCAACATATGTGTGTCAAGGTATGCCAAGTTTTACTGCTTCTTGAGCTGAAAAAATCATGTGGATGCACTGGAACATCTGTAATAGTCAAGAAATCTGTTTTCACAATGTTTTGTAAGGAATGAAAAGATGCGACAGTGAAGTAGTGGCCAAGGGAGCTGTGATTGTTCTCCCAGCTATTGCTGAATGTGACCACATCACCTCACTAAATAAAAAAATACTTACCTCAGGTTCTGAAATGCTTTTCTGGCTTCCAGAGCAGAGCATTGAAATGTCACCCTGTGCCCCTGCCCTTGTCTTTCAGGTGCCAGATAAGGCTGATTATCGCACCTACGCTGCCCAGGCCGTGGTGACTCTGATGAATAAATTCCCATGTGTGGAGTTTGCTTCATTCATCTCTTGGCTTTATAAATTCTCGCTTAACGATGTAAGTGCATCTCCTTGATGCTTTGAAGATGAAGGGCTCAGTATCAGCCCTGAATAGCAGTGTTACTGCTGGCACCCAAAGGCAGGTGAACTGAGTAGGCAGTGCCTTTGCTTACACTAACAGTGCACCACCTCCTGTGCTTTTTTTTTTTTTCTTTGCAGCAGACTTCCTACAGAGTGTTTGCTCTTGATGTAGCCTTTGCTTTGCTGGATGTGCCAGAGAGGAACCCAGACAGCTCCTTGTCCCTGGATCAGCAGAAATTCCTAAAGCACAAGTTTCTAGTGCAGGTCATGGTGTTTGGGCGGTGCTCAGACAAAGCCCCCACAGTCCGGAGCAAAGCTCTGAGCAGCTTTGCCCAGTGCCTTGAAACAAAGTCTGCTGTCACCTTGGACAGCATACAGGACTTGCTGCAGAGCTGTAAGTATTGTGGATGCATCATGGAATGACAGAATCACACAGCGTGCAGAGTTGGAAGGGACCTGCAAGGACTGAGTCCAACTGCTGGCCCTATGCAGGACCATCCCCAATAGTCACATTAGATAGTGAAAATAATTCTTGAACTTTCTAGGGAATAATTGCTGGGAGGTAGGACTTGTCAGGCACTTCAAAACTAGCAAGTAGTATCCTCATGTATTGTGTCATAATGAGAAGCAGCAGATGAGTCTTGTTACTCGTGAAGCCTTATATTTGGAAAGGATTTATTCTCGTGTATCACTTCTGAAGAGATTCCTCCATGAGATCCCTTTGAAGGATGTTTACAGACAACTGAAATTGCTCATTGGGGGGAAAAAAAAAAGACAGTTCATTCTTGCCTGACAGCTGATTAAATCTTGAGTTGCCTTTTGCTTCTGCTAAGTTGTTCTGTTCGTGACTGGCATTCCTGGCTCCCTCAGGTGTGGTAAAGGCCAGATGGCACAGCTCAGAAGTATGCACAGAGCATCCTATGGTTAGGTTACTTGCCTGAAAAAAATTTAGAATGACAGAAGATCTGGAATTAAAACACTTAAGTTGGATTTCTTCTTTTGTGTTTCTTTTTTTGGCAGCCTCTGGCCATACAGTGTTGGAAGCAAACACAAACGCTGCGAGTGTGACAGTCAGTGCTGAAGGTATAGAGTCATTCTCTTCCAGTAAGTCTCAGGGATTTTTTTGGCATGCCACTTCCCAAAAATACACCTGTCTGTTAAACCGAGGGCATGCAGGAGGCTCTCTGTTCAACACTGAGCCATCTTTCTGGTTGAACATATGCCTTTATTAGTCTCAAACTTCTGTCTTCTCTTTCAGCTGTGTCCAGCCATCCACTCAAGACCTTACCTACTTTGAGAACTGTTGAGCTGACAGACAGAAGCAGTACTGCTGTGCTTGATGGTATGTCAAAATTAAACCAGTCTTTTCAGATAACCATCCAAAGCCTTAATTGAAATTAGGCTTTCCGAAGGGTAGGCCTTGTCCATTTCTCAAAGGAAGTGAAGAAAGCTTTCTGTAGAGCTGTTAAAAAACACTTATGGGTGATGAAGGGGCTGGAAGTTCCAGCCATAAAGAAATACTATTTCCACTCAAGTCTGAAAAATACATTTTAATCTTGAAATACCGATGTTCGTTTGTACTAATGTGGTGGCAACACTTGTTGAAAAGCAGGTAATTTATTCTTTCCAATAAGGATGGTAATTGATGTGGGATATAATACTTGGAGCTCCATAAATTTCAGGGCAATTAAATCTCTTGCTCCAGTGCACAAAGAACTAATATATTTTGCTGTGTAAAGCACAGCACCTTTGAGTAGCAACGTTCTGTAGAGAAGGATTCCTTTCTCTGAAGCATCAGGTATTGGCTGGAGTTGAAAGCAGAGTGTCATATTAAATGTCCTGATGCAGCATGGCAAGCTGGTTCTAATTTGTTGATAGTATGAAATCAGCATGTAAGTTGGCTTTTGTGGCCACGATGTTTCTGCTTTAAATCTCTTCCTTTCTTTTCCTCTTGCGTGTATAAGCTTTTCTTCCTAACCTTTAGGCCTCTGCCAGTATCTCTGCTCTCAGTTCTTGCTGTTCACCTCCCTTGAACTGCAGGCAATTCAATTCTCTGCTTGGTTCACATCCTGCAGTTGTGTCTTTGTTCCACGTCTCACGCTGCTCTTCACATGGGATCTCATTCCCTATCATCAGGAGCCAGGCTCCAATCTTCTCCATTGAAAGCCTCGTTTTAAAAAACATTCCGCTGATAAATTTCCTTAATCTGCTCTCTCAGATAGGAAAGTCCTCCAGGCTACTCAATGTATTGTGTATTCTCTCTTTAGTTGTAGCCTCCTCGTGCCAGAGGATGTTGTGGGAGGCCTAAAGATGCTCACTCTGTCTCTTAGCATGCAAGACCCTTTCTTTATGGTTAACAAAAAATCCTCCCTTAATGCTCATTGTCCAGGGTTAATTTGCAGCTGGGAGTGGTCAAGCAATCAAAGCAAAATACAGCTGTGGGTCACACACACACACACCACACACACATTCACTGTGGCCGCCTTGCAAACGCAGGCAGACCTTGTCCATTCACACCCCATGCACAGTGAGGTGCAAACTGAGAGCTTAGTTCCATCCCTGCCCAGTAAATCAAGGCTTTAGATAAAATAATACAAGGTCATCTTAACACTTCCCAGTCCTTCTTGTTTTTCTTCTCTTTTGTTCTCGTGCTGGCTTGCCACAAGAGGATGCCTGGTTTTGTATCCGATACCCAGCTGAGCATACACTTGGCACTTGGCAAAACAAATTAAGAAAAGGCTTGAATGAAAAAAGACTGTCTGGAGCTCAAGAGGATAGTGGAATTCAGGTCTCTCCGAGTCAGTCAAGGTGCATTAGCAAAGCTGTCTGGCACACGCTTGTGCTTGGCTTATGCCTCTGCTAATTTTGCACTTCTCTGAAGACCAAACAGCTCATATTTTAAAAGAGAAATAAATCTTGGCTGAGGATAGTTAGAATGTGCTAAATGCTCAAGGGCAAAGATAAGAAGGGTGGGGATAAACTGCAAGGTGAGGTGTGCACTGCAGAATTCCCTCTGCCCAAAGGAAGCAATCGTTACTTTCCCTTGGGAGTTCTCAGCCCTTTAGAACTCGGGGTTTTTGTTTGGTTTGTTATTTGGAGGGTTCCCCCCCCACCCTTTTCTAAGTCACTGTGAGTAAAATCAATGTCAAAGTGTGATTATTTTGGCAGATTTGGTCACCTTCACGAGACCTGGACTATTTTCATGGCAAAGTCTTGCAATGAAAAGGTTCTGTGCTCTTTCTGTTCAGCTGCTCTCAGGAGGAGGATGGAATTGCTATTAACTCCCCATTAAGAAAGCCCAGATCAAAGTCTCTTTGCTTCCTTTGATAAAAATTTATTTTTAAATGAGTTTTGATTAGTTCCCTGTGACTAATCCTATTTCTTAATGGCAACGGGGTAGATGTCCACATGAATCTCTTTAACAGATCTCCAAATTTGGCATAGGTTTGGGAAATCTAAATTAATGCTGTGAGAAATCTAACAAATAGCAATAAATAGCAACCTTGAAAGCACTGGTGAAATGTTTTAAGTCATTATGGCCAATCAAATAGTCCAGTGATTCAAAAGGTGAGAAGTAATTAATGGTGGCTCTGTGCATTCACTGTGTGCCATTTAATAAGCTATCACCTTGATGATGTATTTTTTCTGACAACATGCAGAAATAAATATGAATATGACTGTGAAAAGTAAAATTTGAGCCCTGACTTTTGACATTCAGGGAAGAGAGATGTGTTCTGGTTTCCTTGTGGACTCTTAAGTGGCTCTTTGCAGCTGCCATTCTGCAGCCTCAAGGAATTCATAAGCAGAGTAATTTCCCCTCTATAAAACACAGCAGTTCATATATGAATGTGCTGTGTGGAGCTCTGAGGCAAAACTCACAGAAGATTGTGGGTGTTTCCAGCTCTGGATAAACCTCTTTTGGCTCTGTGCTGGATCTATTTTTCTGCTCTGCCCTCCACCTGCCCTGCCCACAGGTAGCAGAGTTACCTGTGCCACAGGCTTTTGTTAGAACTGTGCATGATTCATCTGAGGAGCTTTCAGCCTGTGAAGGTAACCCAACATCTTTTATGCAGGCAAATAAAGAGGTCAGAGATTAGATTTATGGGGGGTTTTGCTGTGTGCATCAAGTAATTTGGTTTACCATTTTCTTTTGTGGTGTATTATTTTCAAATAAAAACACTTGAAAGATTTGGTTTGTTTTTCCTTCTGGTTTGTCTTGTTCTGGATTATTCTGGGATTTTTAATTGTGCTTTGTTCAGTCTTTTTTCTCTTGCCCTCTGGAAGTTTTGGGCAGCCATCTGTGGCTGCCCCATCCCTGGAACTGTCCAAGGCCAGGTTGGATGGGTCTTGGAGCAACCTGGGCTGGTGGAAGGTGTCCCTGCCCATGACCTGCGGTGGCACTAGATGGTCTTTAAGGTCCTTCCCAGCCCAAACCATTCTGGGATTCCATGTTTTTAAATGGTGATGTGGCTAATTTCTTTTTATCCTGGTTTTGGGTAGGAAAAGAAGTCATGGCCCTGCTGAGAGAAAGAGCTGGAGATGAGAAAACCAATGTGAGGAAATCTGCTCTCCAGGTACAGTGGGGTTTGCATCCTTCCCTATTCTCAGTGATTACCCAAAATGTCATGTGTATAAATAAGCAGACCACAGTTCTGTAGCAGACTCTGTCAGTTTGCCCACTTGTAGCTTCCTGCTCTCCCTGCAGAGTTCCTACAGGCCTTAAAGACCTTGTTTACTGGTTCCTGATAAGTAAATAATGCAGGCATAATGATGGAAATTTTTCTGGTGCTCTTGCTGACAGTCTGTTATTTTGTCATTTGCAAAGAGAGCCTCTTGTCAAATGTCAATAGGCATTTCAATTAAGAGACTTCCTCATAAACTGAAGCATATTAGCTGCTTAGTTTGTTTTGACCTTGTTAGCCAAGGGATTAGGTTATATCCAGCCTCTTTTTGAGCTATGTGTTGCTTTGCTAGTTGCTCTTTTTTTTAATGAAGTCATAGCTTTTAAAGGGAGATGCTCCAATGGAAGTTTCCTTATTTCTTAAAAAATAAGTGTCTTCTGCTGACTGTCTTCCTTTGTTAGTCTTCCTCACCCCAGTTCTTTCTCCTTAGTTCACACACTGATTAGAGCTTCCCATTAAGGCTTTACAATTCTCATTTTGGTGCTTTTTGATTAAAAATAAATCCCCTCTTCCTTATAAGCTGTAGCTCATACAAGGGGCATATTATTTTCAGGGGGTAATTGTGACATTTGCCTTACCCAAGTGCTGTTGCAGAACAGGAATGAGTGAAATGATGTTTTCTGTTTCATTTTGACATCTGGTTGTGATCGGTGCTCATGAATTTTCCATGTGCTGTCTCCCTCTGGGTGAGATGAATCCCTAGTTAAGGTCGGTGGGGGGTAGATTGTGGTTTTTGACTTGCCACTCAGCACCCGTGGCCCGTGTTCCCAACCAAGTTTTTGGTGTCTGACTCGCAGGCTATTGCCACCATCCTGAAGCACCAAGTGATCCCATACTCAGCAGAGGGCTTGTTGACTCTCCAGGAGCGGTGCCGGGACACCGCAGCGTCCGTGCGGAAACAATCCCTGCAGTCCATCACAGAGCTCCTCCTGGTGAGGGAAAAACAGGAATGCTGATGCAGGCCAATGTGGGCAAACCGTGGGTTAAAAGGAGGAGGAACCAGAGCAATCAGTTATTCATTGAGTGAATTGCATTCCATGACTCTGTTCTAATTCGCTTCATTCCCTTTCGACTCGGAAGTCATGACTCATCCTGATACCTGCTTGTGATTTATGGAGAATGCTTCCAACTGTTGGGAGCACTGATTTTTCTAAGGCTGACTTATGTGTCATGAAGAAAATGTTTATGTTGCTGGCCTTCTCAAGTTTAAAAAAAAAACCACCTGAATCACTTTCAGATGTAATGTGTAGATGATAGTACTGCTATATTTTTCTTTCATTTCTATTTATTCACAAAGGGTCTGTAACTCAGGCTTGGAGCAGAGGGTTTATATTAAGCAATGCTCTTTTTTTAAGTGTTAAGTCATCTGCTGTAGAGCAGTATTTTGCAATACTGTTATAATTCTTTATAGAGCTAAAAACAAAGTATTGCAGTACTTTAGCAGAAACACCAGGTATTTATCATAGATATGATCAAGTATCTTGTGATGTCGAGGAGACACGAGTTCATCTGTCCCCCCTGCTGTCACACTGCAGTGCTGGGGTTTATTAAAATTCAATTTCAAAGTTAATAGCAGAACCTGAAGGCCTTTGCTGGTCTAACCCACGCCTATAGGAACTTCTAATGATTTAAAATGCTTCTAACTCGTGTGTTTGTCTCAGTCTCAGGAGAGCAATGTTCTAGTGCAGAAGGCATGGTTGAATGGAGTACTGCCTGTTGTGATGGATGCAGAAAGCTCTGTCCAAGAAAAGGCCTTGGATTGCCTTGATGAGCTCTTGTTACAACATATAAAAACTTACAAGAATTCCAAGACGGATGAAGGGAAGCAGAAGCTGGCCTGGAATCTGTTCACCCTCTTGTCTTCAGAATGCCAGGAGCTGAAGTAAGTGCATTTTTCCTTCACAGATGGGCTCTGATGGCTTTTCTGAAATATCCCTTTATCCAATGTATGGGATGCTTTTATTGCCTTTAGTGTGTTAACATTCAGGGATAAAATCCAGATTTGTTTAACTTCCAATCCTGCTAGAATACACAACTTTTCCTTTGCAGAAAGAAATTGCCTCTTGACTGGAGGACTAAGATAAGAATGAGTTTGTGATCTCATTCCCTGTGTGGCCACAGATTATTAGGTATCACAGTTGACATACTGTTAAAGTGCACGTGCTGTCTGTTGTGCAAAGACAAGACACTCAATTTCTTGGGGATTTTTTATGCTATTTAAATTCCCTGCTTGAAACAGTCAGTGTAAGTTCACGTTACTGCTGGGGATGGAAACTAGGGATGTTCTGCCAGTTTCTGAGACAGTTGCTGTAGAGCATGGAGAGGCTGGCAGGTGGTAAGAATTCAGCTTTCCTTTGTGTCAAGTATTTTCACTTGCTGCTCTTGTTACCTGTGCTCTCTCCCTGGACTTGAGTGTTGCAGCCTGTTCTGCATGCATTGATAGCACATGAATATTTAAGTCAAATGGAGGTGTTCCTCTGACAGAAGTGAGAGAGGATATATAAAGCAAGAACATCACCTTGTATTAATTCTTATGTACAATATGTTACTTGTCTTATGACAAATCGAATTATTCTGCCATTTGCAGAATGCTGTGGGAAGAAGCAGGAGAAATGAGATGACACACAGTATGACAAGGACACAACATTGATTAAAGACAGCTGTATGTTTATTAGTCAACAGGGCATAATAGCTCAGAAATAGAAAATGAGGTACTGGTGGTGCTGCTGTGCCAATCTGGGGGACTGTCAGTGTTCTAATTTGGGCTATTTTGTAAGAGGGTTTGCACATTCATGGTACCTTCTTCCCGACCTTAGAGTACCTTCAGCTTGATAAATCTCACAGCTCTCCCAATGTGAGGTAGATAATTAGGATTAAACAGAAAAACGATCAGGGTATGATGCCTTAACATGACTGTCCTGTCCCATTATCCCTGTAATTGTTCAAGGCCAGGCTGGCTGGGGCTCTGAGCAAGCTGGGCTAGAGGAAGGTGTCCCTGTCTATGGCAGGGGGTTGGAATGAGAGGATCTTCAAGGTCCCTTCCAACCCAAACCATTCTGTGATTCTGGGTATTAAATAGCTGCTAAAGCTCATTCCAAATTGCTGAGATTATATTTTCTTGATGTGTCATGGTACCAGTTGGACCTTGTGCCTTACTGCCCCAGAGCACTACATCCATGCAGGGATGCCAGGGCTGGACTGGGTCAGGGTTAGGAACTGGAAGACTGAAGCAAAGGCATAAATTTTGAGTATGAATAGTGGTAATGCCAAGCAACAGCAGCATTTTGTTGCCCAGCATTTCCTGGACAGGGATATTGGATTTAACTGGATTTTACCATGGTTTTTTTTGTTAATTCCTCCTTTCACTTACTTTTTTTGTCTTCCCTGTAGCCGTTACTTGACCAGAGCTGTCCATATGTGGTCCGCGAAGAACAAGTTCACCTCCACTTTCATCAAGAATGTCATGTCCCATTTGGAAACAGAACATGCTATGGCAGCTTGGATGCTGCTTGCTACCGTGGCAGGTTTCTCACCCAAACTGGATTATTCAGAGATCATTGAGTATTGGAACAGTGTCAGCAGGTTTGTGTGGGTACTTTAGACTCTATTTTGCAGGAAAGAGGGGTGAATGAAGATGAGGAGCAAAACAAGGGAGCACTTTGTGTCCTTCCAGGGGCAGAGTGCTGTTCAGTTGCTTAGATCACAGCTCTTTCTTCAGGCAGTGGGTTCTGCAGCTGGGAGGCAAGAAATGGCCTTAAGATTTGTGCAGTAGCCAACTCTTCCCTTTAAGCTTTTTGAGCTTTCATTGGCTTTGACAGCTCTGCCTTAATAATGCATGTCCCAGATGAAAGGGTTTTTCAGCTGTGATTTGTTCCTCAGCTTGTTCATGTTGGCTTGGCTGCTCTCCTGTTTTTCAGGCAGCAGAACAAGAGCACTGGTATCACAGGACACATCCTGTGTGTCATCGGGCACGTGGCAAAGCACCTCCCAAAAAGCACCTGCCAGGGGCTGATTGGTGAGTGGCCCTGAGGAGCTGCAGAGGGGAAAGGAGGCTTCGTGCCTCTCCTCCCAGCAGTTATTTCTCCTCTATAAGCACTTGATAAGCTTAAGAAATGCTCATTTTGTGTGGTCTTGTTTCCAGATAACATCAAGTACTGGCTGAAAGAGTCTCAGTGTCCCTTGGGGGTGATCAGCCCTGCTGTGGACGCCCTGGAGAAGCTCTGCCATGCCTGTGCAGATGTGCCAGAGGAGGCACTGGTGCGACTTAAAATACTCCTCTTAAAATAGCTTGTTCCCCACTTAAGGGGGCTGTGTCTTGGAGGCAGCTTCTGTTTCCAGTCTGTGGGTTGATTAGCTCTAAAAAAGAGGACCTGACTTCATCTCTAGCCTGTTCTGCTCAGCTCTGACTTGCTTTGCTGCAGTTGTGCTGGAGAACATCCTGTAGCTAGGGATGGACTTGTAAGGAATCTTTCTTTCTTCAAAAGTATTTTCCCACACACTTCTGAAAAATATCTTGCATTTGCCCTCTGTCCAGGTTTACAGAACTCCTAAAGGAGACCTGTTGCTGTGCCTTTATTAGAGCAGCTATTTCTCAGTCTTGGTCTAGTTTGAAGCCATAGATCTACACCCTAATCTCTGACTATTCTCTAGCAGAGCTACTGGACACACACATTTTCTAGACCTCTTTCATGGAACTGAACAGGGAGTTAATAACTTGCACATAACTTTTTTCTGCCCTATTTGTTTTATGCCTTAGCTTTGCTCTGCTCCCGTAGTGAGGAGTTAGGCCGTATTTTGCAGGTAAAACTGAGCACAGTTGCAAAGAAGCTGAAACTGATTCAGACCTCTGTCCCTAATGATTTCTCTTTGTGTGTGTTTTATATTGCTCTCTGTAGCAGGCTGACCTCGGCTGGACACCAAGTGCCCACCCAGCAGCTCTATCACCCCCTTCCCCAGCAGAAAAGGGGAGAGAGAATAAGATGGAAAATGACTTGTGGGTTCAGATAAAGCAGTTTACTAAAGCAAAAACTTGAGCATGCAAAAGCAAAGTGGAAAAGAACAAGGTGTATTCCCTGCTTCCCATCAGCAGTGATGTCCGGCCCCATCCTGGGAAGCAGGTCTGCAGCAGCACCTGATGGTTTCTTAGCAGGCAGCCACTGGAAACAAGGAATCCTGCTCCTTTCCTTAGCTTTTATATCCGAGTCGACATCATATGGTCTGGAATATCTCTTTGGTTAGTTTGGGTCAGCCAGCCTGGCTGTGTCCCCTCCCAGAATTGCTCAGACAAATGGCAATACAAATGTTGTACACAGCAAGGGAGGACAAAAGGCTGACATCCTAAGAAAGGTTAATTCTACAGTTAAAATGGTGTAACTAATTAACTGGCGACGAGCTTTGGTGAATCTTGCTTTCACAAGTAGGAGTCCAAACTAGAGTCTGATCTTCACTCAGATGCACGATTCTGTTGAAATAACACCTGAGTCATTATCATTGATGCAATCATTGATATTATCATAAATGTCTCCATCATTCTGAACTAAGTTGTTCCTTAGAACGTAGCCATACTGTCCTTCATCGTTTCTGCACAAGACCTTGGTATCATCTGTACTTTCTATGACATCTAGAGGCTCCCCTGGCTTAATCTGTGAGTCTTTAGATCCCTATCTTTTCTGATGCAAAGCCTGAACTGTGCCAGTATAGAACTCTTATTTCTCCTACAAATTTGAATTTTTTTTGAAACTTTCTTCTTTGTTTTCTTTCATCCTGGCCTGCAGCAGGAACAGTGGCCAGCAGGGCCAGGGAAGGGATTCTGCCCCTGCACTGGGCTCTGCTGAGGCCACACCTTGAGTGCTGGGTCCAATTCTGGCCCCTCAGTTTGGGAAGGATGTTGAGGTGCTGGAGCATGTCCAGGGAAGGGTCTGGAGCACAAGTGCTGTGAGGAGCAGCTAAGGGAGCTGGGTTTGTTGAGCCTGGAGAGGAGGAGGCTCAGGGGACCTCACTCTCCACAACTCCCTGACAGGAGGATGTAGCCAGATGGATGTTGGTCTCTTCTCCCAGGCAACCAGCAATAGGACAAGAGGACATGGTCTTGAACTGCACTGGGGGAGGTTTAGGTTGGACACTGGGAAAGAGTTTTTCACAAAAAGGGTGATTGGGCTCTGGAATGGGCTGCCCAGGGAGGTGGTGGAGTCACTGTCACTGGAGGTGCTTAAGAAGAAGCTGGATGTGGCACTTGTAAACAAGGTGGTGTTGGGTCATAGGTTGGACTTGATGGTCTTTTCCATCTAGCTAATTCTGTGATATCTCTTTGGTTTCTTAGAGTACCACTTTTAGGTGGTGGAAAACCAGAAATGATGCTTTATATTCATCACAGTCTAGCAGACAATCAGCTCTTTCCATTTCCCTTCCATCCCTTGGAATTCACATCATGTTTTCATTGTCATGGAGCTGCACTTTCCAAGTGACATCTAAAAATTGACACAGACACCTCAAATGTGTTGGGTGTACATGAAACAGTCGCCTAAGTCCTTTTTGTTTAAGTCCTGTGATTTCTATAATGAAGTAAACTTAGGCCTGTGGATCATGAAAAGCCAAATTTTCCAAGGTGTTTTGACACTTGCACACCTCCCTTGATGTGCAGGAAGAATCTGAAAGCTCTAAGGCACTGTCAGATTGATTTTAATGGGATCTAGATTATTAAAAGCATATAAGGCTTTTGATATTAGGGATTCATGTGTGGACAGATATTACAGCTACCTTTTGTTTAATTAATAAAGTGCTGAATTAATTCTGTTTAATTATGGAACAGGAGCTGCTCAACCAGGTGTGTGGAGATTTAGTATCCACTTGTGAGAGCTATATTTCGAATATAGTCCTCAAAAAGGGTGGAGCAGAGCAGCTGCAAGAAGATCTTTTGGTAAGTTTGGTTCCCCTTCACAGGTTATTCAAAGGATGTAGATGTATTTGGAATTGGTGTTCCCGAAAGTTCATGCCAATAACTGAGATAATAAGAATGTGCATGCCTTTTGTGTGTAATGAAGTCTTCTATTTATGGGCCTGGGAGCTTACAATGATTTTACACATCAGCAGTTGCTTTGAGGATATGATACCCCAGGTGTTTTTAATAAAATTATGTGTTTTTTTCTTTGCTTTTCCACTCAAACTTTTTAGATGAGCTATTTGGGAAACAGGTCTGTAAAAGGCACGGAATGCTTTGAGGAGTATTTCAGTATTATTAGAAGTGTGGGGGGTTAGAACATATTAAACACACCCACCCAGGATTTCTGTTTCAAAGCCTCACCTTCTGTTCTCTAGCCACTGCCTTCTTGAAAGGACTGAGGGAATTTGAAGTTGTTTTTGGAGAAGCACCAACTCCTGCTGACTTAATTTGCAGCTCAGCCGTTGCCTTTTGACTGCAGTGTTGCTTTATCTCTGCAGGTGAGGCACCTCTTCCTCCTGGGTGTCGCTGCCCAGGAGTGCCCAGCCCGAGTGGGGAAGAACATCTTTTTTCTGGTTCAGTCCATCCTGGCTTCTGTCAACGAGGACCAATGTGAGGCACTCCCCTTCCTGCCTTTAGCTTTGTATTTACAGACAGCCCTTCACCAGGATGTGTTTTCACTCCTGACCTGTTCTTTTCCAGGGGCTAGTTCTGGTGATAGTGAGATGGCAGGTTCCCAGCCACTGTCCCAGTTCGGAGGCTCATCCATGTCTCCCGTGGTCAGGGCTCATGCATTCATTACTCTTGGTAAGTGCCACCCTGCCTTCTTGTGCCTCAGCCTTTCTGGCGAAGTTCTGCCCAAACTCCTGGAGAAAAGGAGGCTGGGGGGGGACCTTGTCACTCTACAGCTCCCCAAAAGAAGTTGGGACCAGGTGGGCTTGGGCTCTGCTCCCAGGGAACAAGTACAGGATGAGAGGAAACGGCCTCAAGCTGTGCCAGAGGAGGTCTGGGTTGGACTCGGGAAGAATTTCCTCTCAGGAATGGTTGTTAAATACTGGGATGGGCTTCCCAGGGAAGTAGTGGAGTCCCCATCCCTGGATGTGTTCAAGGAGCAACTGGACATGGCGTTCAATGCTCTGGGCTGGTTGAAAAGGTGGTGATGGGTCACAGGTTGGACTGGATGATCTTGGAGGTCTTTTCCTAAATAATTCCCTGCAAAGCTGTGTCAGCTGTGACAGATAAACCACAGGGCTCTGTTTGCATTACCTCAGCTCGCAGCTTTTAGCAATGCAAATATCCATGGTAACAAGTGGGCAAGCCAAAAAAACCCTGCCAGCTCTGTGACTGCTTCTCCAGGTGGTTAATGCATTAATAGGGATCAATAATTAGCAGTGTCCTTCAGAGCTGTGCTGTCCTTGTTCTTGGAGCTGGCTGCTGTCTGGCTGGAGGATCATCTTGCATGTGAGATGCTCAACTGAGGATGAAGAGAACTTGGTGCTTTTATCAAATATATATATTTGATATAGTTTAGAGCAGAATGACTGTACATAGTTACTTGTTCTCCTCAGCATGAGTGAAGCGAAGCCTAGTCAATCTGTACCCTGAGGATTTTGAGGAGTACTAAGTGAAAGTTCTGGGTTTTAATACCTCTGTAGTTGGGAACAAGTCTCTTCTGTTGGAGACTGACATCATTATCCTTAACAGCTTTAGAAAGTTTAATACCTTTGTACTGAGCTTAGAAACAGGGAGAAGTGATGTTAGAATGCAGGCTATTTTATTTTAAGTTGGTTCAGTGATGCTCTCAGAGGTGGGTGTCTCCCTGCTATGCCTATGACAGCTGGGGCTGTTCTTTTTAGCTGCTTTGAATAATGCCCTGTACACAGAAATAGTTTGCTGTGAAGGAGGGAATTTGGCATAGAGACCCACTCTATAGGTCTAAGAGGAGTTTGGAAGAACTTGAAGTACCATCTCTTTGAGATATCGTGCATATTACTCATCAAATTTCAGCATGAGTTTCTTGTTTATTCCCCTGTTTACTTCCTGATTCCTGTCTTGGCTCATACTGGACTCAAAGGAGGCAGTAAGCTGAGCCGGGGTTGTTGGGAAGGAGCAAATATTCACAGCCTTGTTGTATTTCACAGGCAAACTGTGTTTACAGCATGAGGATCTGGCAAAGAAAAGCATTCCAGCTCTGGCTCGGGAGCTGGAGGTGTCACAGGATGTGGCTGTCAGGAACAACGTGGTCATGGTGATGTGTGACTTGTGCATCCTTTACACATCCATGGTGGACAGATACATCCCCAACATCTCCCTGTGCCTGAAGGACCCAAGTCCCCTCATCCGTAGGCAGACCCTGATCATGCTCACAAGCCTCCTGCAGGTAAAGACAGAGCCTGGGCTGCAGGTGCCTGTGTGCTGAACCCTGGCAGCCTGTCCACTGGCTGTACTGCTCAGACCTTGGCTACTCTGCCCTCAAGAATACTTTAAAGTCTGTATTTTGTTACTTTTTTTTTTTTTGCTGGCCAGGCAGAAATCCTATCAGTGACAGTTAACACAGTTGGATAATGAGATTATTTTTAGTCAGTGGTTACCTCTTTTCTTGCCGTGGTTTCTTTGAACTCCCTTCAGTCTCACTCCTCTATGAATGACTATAACAGGCACCACAGCACCTTTTTCTCCTGCTGTCTCTGCTTGTTATTCTGAAGATGTGAATGCTGAGAGGCTTGAGATGTTTATCCTCCCAATGTTCACATCAAGTCACTCAAGGCAGGCTTGGGAGTATGCTTGACTCTGAAAAGTGTCTGCCTTTGGGTGGGAGAACAGATAATTAATTTTTTTTTTACTTTTTGCTTGAAACCTGTGGTTAACCTGATGCTGTTGTGATGTTTCTGCTGCTTAAAAAATTCTCCCAAACACTGTTTTGGGGTTTATTTTGTGTACCTCTGGCTGAGGTTTTACAGCTGGTTTCTTTCATGTACACTGTAGGCTCCATCAGATGACTGCCCTGACTACAGTTTGAAGAGTCACAATTAGTTTTCCTGATTCAGGTTGATAATTTGTTTTCTGCTGATTTCTGACAGGAGGAGTTTGTGAAGTGGAAGGACGGTCTCTTCTTCCGTTTTGCCAGTGTCTTGGTGGATCCAAACCCAGATATTGTCAGGTAAACTCCTCATCTGGGAAATAATGGAGGAGTTGAAGGTCAGAGATGTGCTCAAAACCGGTCTCAGCCTTGCACCTCCGCATGTGAAGAAAAATTTCAGTGAGAGCAGATTATCCCATTAATATCTTCATTTCTCAGTTGTTCAGGCTTTAGGGTCTGCAGTGGTAGCACAGTGGGGTGAAACTCTATCCAGGTCATTTGAAGGTCCCAAAGTAGGAAGCTGTGTGTTCTTGGCTGTCTTCAAAGCATGCAGCTCTGCTCTATTTAGACTCTGTTATCCTGGGGAAAAAAAAAAAAAAGTAATTTCTGAAACAAGCTTTTATGAAATCTTCCTTGTGGTTTTCTGACAGGCTCTGTCTCAAGTGCTGAGTTTGTTTCAAGACTAGGATTAAATATCTTCTTTTTCTCTAATATGACATGCCCTGCCTTTTCAGCCTTCTGCCCCGTTTTGTAATATTTTGACATGGGAGAGGAATTATGCACCTTGGGTTTGAGTGCACGTTTATGAAATTTCTGTAGGTTTCAAAATCTCCAGCTGCTCTGTTACCTGAGAAATGAGTGGGACAGGTTTCTCCAAGGATGGGAGGTCAGGCAGGGATGAGGGATGCAGAGGTGGCCTGGACACCTTGCTGCTTGTTTCTGCCTGGAACAATCACACTGAAGATGGATTTCTTTCCAGGACAATCAGCCTACTGTCTCTTGCTAGTGCATATCCACATTTTCTCTTCAGTGAGCTTTTAATATCAAAAAATGTCTTTCCAGTAGATGGTGACATTGCGGCATCTCGTTCCTACAGGAATGTGGTGCTGCTTTGGGAGCCTTTTCCTTTGCATCTGCATTCAGTGATTGCATTCAGACAAAACCATGTTCTTCAAGTCTGGGGTTGACTTTGCAGCTCTTGCAGGACCTTTGGTGATTAACTTGTTGCTAATTATTGTGTCTCAGCCACGGCGGAACTTAAGTTATTTAAATAATGGAAGTGTTGTGCCTGGATTCAGGTTCATATTTATTTCTGACTCTGTTTACTTTAATGGCCATAAAAATAAGTAGGATTGTGGATGCTGGAAGTGTCTCTGTTTCTGGATGTAAAAAGGCTGAAAGTCAGTGAGCTGATATCTTTATTCAAGCCTAGATGGAGCTGGGCAAGAATTAAAGGTGGTATTGAAGGAGATTTGGCAGGGGAAAACAATCCTCCTGCCTTGAAAGCTCAATGCTGTTTCAGTGGTGGCTTTTAGAAACTCCCTGATGATAAGACCTTTCTTTTCCTCCTTTCCAGCCTTGTAGAGTTCTGCCTGGTGCATATCTTACTGAAGAGGAACCCAGTCATGTTCTTCCAACACTTCATTGAGTGCATCTTCCATTTCAACAGCTATGAGAAACACGAGAAGTACAACAGATTCCCCCAGAGTGTACGGTTAGTTGAGCACATTTCTGTCTAATTTTTGCTAAATTATGGCCTGTCTGGCCATGCAGATTTCAATGGCACCAAAGCATTTGTGTCACTTCATGATTATATATGCAACAGGATGGAAACAGCGAAGGGGGAAAACAGTGTTAAATTGTGTCCTGTCTTCCCTGTGACACTTCTAGGAGGACTTCTGCATGTAATTTGTGGGGCTATGGGTGTCCTAACAGGTTTATGGGTCTTAAAAGTGACATGTGAATATTCCTTGCTGATTTAAAGTCTTATTATTGCTGTGTGTTGGCATAATGTGACTTGGGCCCTTGTAAAAATGTCTTGCTCTGCCACAGAGCGAAGAGTCTCTTCTCTCTGAAAGGGAAAGATAACAAAGAGAAGAGGATGCGAATCTACACATTCCTGCTGGAGCATTTCACAGACGAGCAGAGGTTCAACATCACAACCAAGATCAGCAACAACATCCTAGGTAAGGCCTGTCTTCAAAACCCTGGTGTCTGGAAAAAAAACAACCCTTAAGCTCATCCAGCTGTTATCATCCTGTCTTCCCCATCACTGCTGTTTGTGATAAAATACTATTTTCTTCCCTCTGTATTCCAGCTTGCTTTGTGGATGAGGTCCTTCCATTGGACATGGAAGCCAGTGAGCTGCTCTCAGATACATTTGCAGTCCTCAGCTGCAAAGAAATCAAGCTCTTGACTATGAGATCAAAGCCTGAGCAAGACCTTGAGTGTGATGAAGATGAAATGGCAGTGGCCAATGCTGTCTTGCAGGTGGCACAGAAAAAGCTCATCTCGCAGGTAAAGGGCACTTGGTGTGGTGTGGGAAGAGGGATGGGAGCTCTGTCTTGTGAAATCAAAACATTAAGGCAAAATTTGTGAAGGATGCTTGTCCTTGAGCTGGAGTGCTGAGAAGTGCATTTCCTCAGGAGTCAGTGAAGCTGTGCTAAGCTAAATTTGTCCCCCAACTCTTGTTGGTAAAGCATTGGAGCATCACAGTGTTGTTTGGTGCACCTTTTGGGCACTTTGCCTTCAATGTGGAGAGCTGAGTGACTTGGTGATATATCTGAAGAGACTTCACTTAGGTTAAAAGCCTCTGTACATGAGTAAGAGCAGCCTTAATTACGGTAATTCCCTTGCTGTGGAGGGATAACTCCTCTCACTTAGGCCATTCATCTAAACAGAGTGGCTTCTCCTTTATTGCATCGCGTAACTGTTCATGCCTTGTTCAAAAAAAAGGTTCAAAAGAAGAATTTAATAGAAAACATCATCCCAATAATCACATCACTGAAGTCTTTGATGGAGCAGAAGAGGATCCCAGCTCTTAAGGACCTGATGAACTACCTACGGGTAAGGGAAAGTGTTTTCCTGCTGGTTTGGGGGTTTTAATCCTCTCTTCAGTTAATGTGTTGGATGTGCAACCAGTAACAGAATGAACAGCCTTCTTAGAGGGGAATTTAGCACACATAGGATGTTGTGACACTACCACTGTGTTAAATATTGTAGGAGGTGGAGGGATTTTAGATAAGGATCTTGGTGTGTTACGTGTGAGCCTCCTCAGTGGAACGTGGGTAGAAAGCCTGAACGCTGGAAGAGCTTTTTCATGTTCTGAAGTACAAATTGGAGTTGAAACTCTTAGTCTGTTAAAAACACCTCTGCTCCACCAACTGGTATTTCCTTTTGCGCTCAAGCAGCTGTGATCTGAATGGGGATGTGAATCAGGAGAGATTTCTGAAAGGGTTTAAACATTCCTTACTGCTCCAGGAAATGATGCAAGATTACCGAAATGAAATCAAAGACTTCTTTGCTGTGGACAAGCGGCTGGCGGCTGAGCTGGAGTATGATATGAGGAAATATGAAGAGCAGCTGGCCAGGGAGAAGGAGTCAGACCTCGGGCAGGTCCTGGCAGCGCAGGCAGAGGTTGTTGGTGCCGTTGATTCTGTAAGTGCATGGTCTTCTCTGCTAAAATTTGTGTGCTCACAACACCCAGACTCTGTCTGTGGACCCCTCTTCTGTCACTTACAGCAGAATGGTCATGGAATGTTCTCATATCTCTTCACTTTTCCTGACAGATGCTTTAGTTTCAGAGTCATTAATATACTCAGAATGTCAACAAATGGCACATATTGGGCTGAAAATGATTAATGTAGAAAGAATTCAATTTAAAGGGAAAATTAAGTCTGATTTGGCTCTGGCTGTGCTTAATTAATCTGTTCCCACAGTGACAGACTGGCCAAAGGGTTCACTTTGTCTGACTTTGTCTACAGAGTGGAAATTCACACCTGTCCTAGTCATGCAGATTCTCTTTTAAAGTCAGTGTAAAGAAATAAGTGTGTGCTTTAGTCAATTGTCCTGAACTATTTTGGACACCTACCTTAAGATGAGGTGACTTCTAGCCTGGAAGTGTGTTTCTCTGCAGACTTTAGAAGAGCACCTATATATAAACCTCTAAACTAGGACATGTGTGTCCCAGCAAAACTTTCTATTCACTTCTTGTCAAAATTTTGGTCAGTAAATTCTTTCTCCCTTGCACCCTTTTACCTCCATCACACCAAGGGCAGTTCTTCATCACACAGTGTGTAGGTCTAAGTGCCTTGGAGGGTTTTCTACTCATATTCATTGATAGCTATATGATTTTTTTTTCCTCCTGTTTTCCATAGCCATCTCCATCTTTGGAGAGAGCTGCTGCTTCTGGTGCAAGTCGGAGACAGTCCTCACCCCCTGGATCAGTGCCTTTGTCTGTGCCTTCTCAGCTGGCTATGCCTTGTGCTGATGCTCTGAAGTGGCAGGTTTTGGGTCGCAGGTATGGGCTTCTCCTTGTTACCTGTCATGATGCTGTGCAGGGCTGTTGCTTTGCTGACCCACTCCTGAGTGGTTTGAAAGTCACCAGCGTTGCAGGATGATCTCCTTTAACTTGATGTTCGAGATGAGGGTTCAGGAGGGGACAGCTCTCCTCATTACAGGCATCTCATCTGGGCTTGCAGAAGGAAATCCCTGTTTCAGTTGTGGTTTTTGTCCTCAGGGCAGCATCCCTGACCACAGAGGCCATCCTGAACTCTGCCAGGAAGGCCGCAGAGGACCTGAGCAAGCAACGCAGCAGGAGTGTTGGCAGGAGTTTATCATCTGTATCAAGCACAGCAGGCAGCAAAGAGGGTAGGGACACTGCTGCAAACTGGACCTAGTTAGATCCTTGAGTCCTGAATACAATCCTGGTTTTAATTATTTCCTTGCTGTTTCTAGTATCCTTCCAGAGCCTGAACCAGCAGTCCTCTGGAGATAACATGGTGGGCCGTGCCATCAGCACTCCAGAGCGTGAGTACAACCCCAGGGAGCCCTTCCCCAACTGGGCTGAGCACTCCCCCTCTGAGAGGGGTATCCATGCATAGCTCCCCTCCAAGGCTGAGAGAATCAGTCATTGATAGCTATGGACTATTTATCTAAGTGGCTGTAGTAAAGAACCATGCTGAAACTGATGGTTTCAGCTGAATGATGTCCATGGGAAAAGGGCAGTCCAATAGTCCCCATGTGCACATCACAGGGTATTATAGAGTTGAGTCAGGGCAGGAGAGAATTTATTTTGGGATGCTGAATTAACAGAGCCACTGCCCTTTCTTCCTTCATCACTCTGGGGTGATGATGAGGAATGCTCTTATTATTCCTTACCAGCCCTCACTGCCCAAAGACTGCACACTTGCTCTCGTTAGCTCTGCAAGCAGAGCTGAGCATTTTTAAACTGAGTTACAGAACCTGCTGCAGAGGGAAATCCTCACGGTCTGGCCCTTTTCAGCTCTTAAGGGGGAGGTCTCTGTTCTTCAGACGAGATCTGGCCTGAGACAACTACAGGAGAATACAGAGATCTGCCCAAAGGCATTAGCAGCCTGCACAGTAATGAAGTGCATGTGTTCCACACTAGAAAGTAACTGAGCATTGGAGAAGGAATGGTACGGTTTTCTTACTGCTGTGTAAATGGAAGTAAAACTACACAGAGAGGAATCTGACAGACAAATTGGCATTGTCTACTGTGCTTATGTCCAGCTGAAGTGCCTTCTCACAAGCCCTGACCATCCAAAGGCAGGTTTTATTGGAATGCTTCCTGACAGCCCTGCAAACACAAGAGGCAGTTGTAGTAAAACGCAAATGGAGCTGAGTTCCAGCAGGAGGTTCCCTTCCTTTGTCAGTTTAAAGGCATCTCTGTTGTGGTGTGAGTTGTGTCATGGACACCCTCACGTGCTCTGGAGGGAGCTCCCAATAAGCTGGGTGTGTGACAGGTCAGCTCTCATTAGGCTTTGTGGGTGCTTGTGGGGAGGTTCTGGGATACCCAGACAGAGCTGTCTGAGCTGTCTCTGCCTGTGCCTGCACCCCCTGCCCTGCCCACACACAGCAGAGCAGACATGGAGCCAGTAAGGCAGTGTAGAAACACCTGGCAGGGGTGAATTAGCAGCAGTGCTGTGGACCCACTGCAGAACCTGAGCCTGCTCTTCCCAACATGCTCTGAGTAGTCTGCCTCAATGTTTCTCTTTGCCTGAGCAACAAGCAACGATCTCAGTGCAAAAAATATTTGGAATGTGTTTTTTAGAGAGCAGAAATTCTTCAAGCACCATGTCTCTGGAAGCCTGGACGGCTGTTTCTCTTAAGCACCATATGGTGAAAAAAAAAAGAGGAAAAATGTTAATCTGCAGTGGTACTAGGGCTGAATTCCTGCTTTGCTTGGAGGCAGCATGTGTCCTTCAGCAGGGAGACAAACTGTACAGAGCAGGATCATCACTTCAGCTGGCGTGTGTTGAGCCATCTGTATGGTGGCGCTGGGTCTTGCAGGCTGAGATACAATCAGAATAAAACATGTTTATTTCTCTGGTATATTGTACTAAAAGTATTGGAGATGTAGTCCTTTGTAAACAGTTTTATACTCGAGAAGTTGGGAGCAGCTGTCCCTTCTTTTTGCCTTACTCAGATGTTCTGGCTGTCTCTCTCTTCCCTTCTGTCTTTGGGACTCCTCAGCTCCTGCTTGCTCCTTTGAGAATGGCTTAAGTGGGACTGGGTGAGTGGGGATTGTATATAAACATGTTGTGATGGTACCACCTTCCCATACTGCATGGGAAGCCCTGCTTGATGACCCTTCCCTTCCCCTTCTTTTTTCCTTCTCTTTCTTTCCTGTTTCATTACCAAGGTAACTTGTTCAGGCACACACTGCACAAAGCCAGGACACTGACACAGGTCAACCCTTAGAGATGCAGAGAAGAGCTAAAGGCAGATGGATCAAGTTGGATTTCCACTCTGAGCTTCAGTGATTCCCTTTCAGGACAGGGCAGGAGTTAAGGAGCAAACCCAGTAAAGCTGTGAAGAGAAGTCCTTTTAGCTGAATTTCCAACTCCTGCCCAATAAAGCACTTCCTACCTTAATTCCTTGTGAAAGGTTCTGTGAAACATGAGCATAAAACAGAGCATTGAGTTAAGTAAAATCTGAATATTGTGACATCTCTCCTGAGATAAATGACAGGAGAGAGACAGCTGACAACTAGGGCCTATTCAGGCAAGCTAAATTCTACCCAGCTCCCTTGTCAAGTGATTCCTCTTGTCTGGCTGCAGGCAGCATCTCATGGAACGGCTGCTCAGGTCCTTTGGCTGTCTTCAGGGGCCCCAAACCCTGCCTTGACCAGGCAGAGCAACTGGCCTGGATCAAACATGCTGTGAAAAGATGGCACAGCTTCAGTGGAAGGTGTGGCTAACCCTCCACGGCAGGACAAGGAGGCACACAACCCCACATTTAAGGAATTTCCTCAGCACAAGAAGGCTGGAGTGTGAAGCTGATGGGCACAGTGGCTGGGCGGGAGACACAGAGGTCTGGTGGGCTGGAAAAGAGATATATCTCTGTGTGTGTGTGTATATATATATGTGTGTGTGTTTTCAATTAACTGGATTTACTTCTTCTATGACACTTAAATATTCCACAGCAGCATGCCTTGTCCTCTGGCTGTGTCACAAGCTGACTGTTGATATGTTTTTTGGGTTTTTTGGTTGTTTTTTTTTCCCCCCAGAGACCATTACTGACTTGACTTTTGGTGCTGGGGTCAGTTCCATCAGCTTGATGCACACACCTGGTTCAGCTCCAGGCAAGTCACCTCTGGGATTCTAACCTGAGGTGGGAGGGGGAAAAAAAACCCAACCCAAATCTGTGGCATTCTGTAAAACATAAAAATATGTGTATTCTTTGCAGAGAATAAAGAGGCTGAGAATAAGCCAAGGGATATTATCTGTTTGCCATCACCAGAGAAACCGTAAGTTCAACACAGTAATTGCAGGGAGCGAGACTGGTCGAGGGCTGGAAAATAAGTGGTTGTTCTGCTTCCTCCTTCCAGCCCATCCCGGCCTCGGGAGTGGAGAGTGGAATCCCCAGCCAGCAGGAGGAGCAGCCAGCAAGTGCCTCTGCGACGGTCCCAGCGCAGAACCCCCCGGAGGGCAGACAACTGAGCCCTGCACTAAACCCTTGCACAGCCTCCCCTCACTGCCAGAAACCTTTCCCTCTGTAATTATAAATTGTGAATACATGTACTTCCTTATCTATTCTTAGCTGCCTTTTCTGCAGAAGTGTCCAGAATATGGGCAGACAAAGCCTGCATTAGCACATGTATGGATTATAAGCTGCTGCTCTTTGACAAAGCTCACTGGAGGGTTGGAAAGCTGCAGCATAAAGGGAAGTTTGCTCTTCACTCTCAAGATGTATAATTTGTCCATTTGAAAAAGTGAGGGCATAATGTTGCCACAATAAATGCATATTTATCACAGCTTGCAGGGCAGTGAGTGGCTGGGCTTATTCTCTTGATCCCTCTTTGTTATATAGAGTTGCTTTAATTTGATAAAAAGGTAAAACAGCTTGTCACTGCCACACCTCTAAATCTGGTAATTGCACGCTACATCACCTCTTATTTGTTGTGCAAACTCCTGTGTGTATGAACAGCCTTAATGTTCTTTTTATATGGAATATTTCCATTCTTGAGCTATGTTATTTCTAACTACTAGCATTTGATGAAAATAAATGGTTACAGAATTAATTCCGCCCACACAGTCTCCCCTCTTGTTGAGCTGACAGAGAAATGATTTTTTTTTTATTATAGATTTCTACAGCCTCTTAAGTCTCTTCTACCACATCATTGGTATCTTGGGCCCTCAGTTCAATTAATATTGGACCCAGGAGCTTTTAAATAGAGGTTCTGATTTGGCTGCAAGCAGGATATGACTGGAATGATGGGGTAACTCAGAGCTGTGTGCCC
>VWZG01009485.1:695063-728726 GCA_013396735.1 Grallaria varia
TAAATAAAATTTATTTAAAAAACTATAAATGAACTTAAAACTTATAAAAGTGTCAATGCTGGAATCTGACCATTCCTCAGTCTCACGGGAGTTTTCCTGTGGTTAACTTCTCCCACAGAGCTCCTGCCCTAGATGTCATTGACACAGGGAATGGAATCCATTTTATTTGTGCTGGTTTGTCTTCCTCAGGCACAGAGCAGGCCTTGCTGCACGAGTGGAAACAGAGGCACTTCCCTCCTGCACTGGAATCCCAGTTTTGCCCTCACTTTCCCTATTCTGTTTTGAACATCAGAGAAACCTTCCCATGAGGTTAAACTTTATTCCCAAAATTGAAGTCAAAACCTGGGAACTGAGGATGTATGGAATGGCTTTGGCTTAAGTGATGGTCAATTATGGCCACATCCATTTATTCTGTACCTTTTCTCCTGCCTTAAAATACTATTTAACAACTCTGAAGGGTAAATTGTGGTAGTGTATTTCCTACTTTGTGCTTCTGTTGTTTTTCTGTTTTCAAGCAGTATTTAAGATGAGCCCTGTGTGCACTAATGAGTCTTCTCCAGAGAAGAGCCTGGAATAGACACATGTCTAAGAAAAAACTGATTAACAGCAACATACCTTGGACTTTGCCACCTTCATCCCGATACAAATGAGTGCTCTGACAGGAGAGACTTTCCCTTATTTCACTGAATTAAAAACAGAATATGGCTGTTTAAAAAACACAACCAAAACCAAACAAAAACCCCCTACAAGAATGCTTTATAGCTTGGTATTTATGTAAAACATTCTTGGCAAAGTTAAACGTAATACATTAGTACAAACCTGAATATTATTCACAATGATACAATGAATTCCATCCATCAGCTCTCACGAGCTGTAGGGGAGGAGGGGGGGGAATCATCTCCCCTTCTCTCGTTAGAGATGCCACTGTGCATTTTAGTGCTGAGAAAAGTCAGTTTTGATTCTTAGCTTTGCTGGTTTTTTCACAGGAAGGCTGCCTTTGGCTCCTGGTGAGACTGTGGATTGTGTTCCCATAGTGCCCAGAGCTACCCTGATCCAACCCCTTCCTCTCTCTCCCTTATTACAGGTATCCTTAAAGCAGCATAGAGAAGGAGCAGTGGATATCCAGAGGGTGCAAAGGAATGTCAGAATGATTAGANTTTTTTTTATTATAGATTTCTACAGCCTCTTAAGTCTCTTCTACCACATCATTGGTATCTTGGGCCCTCAGTTCAATTAATATTGGACCCAGGAGCTTTTAAATAGAGGTTCTGATTTGGCTGCAAGCAGGATATGACTGGAATGATGGGGTAACTCAGAGCTGTGTGCCCTGTGCATGTAACTTATAAATGTAATTTTATAAGTTTATATAATTTATAAATAAAATTNTTATGGCCACATCCATTTATTCTGTACCTTTTCTCCTGCCTTAAAATACTATTTAACAACTCTGAAGGGTAAATTGTGGTAGTGTATTTCCTACTTTGTGCTTCTGTTGTTTTTCTGTTTTCAAGCAGTATTTAAGATGAGCCCTGTGTGCACTAATGAGTCTTCTCCAGAGAAGAGCCTGGAATAGACACATGTCTAAGAAAAAACTGATTAACAGCAACATACCTTGGACTTTGCCACCTTCATCCCGATACAAATGAGTGCTCTGACAGGAGAGACTTTCCCTTATTTCACTGAATTAAAAACAGAATATGGCTGTTTAAAAAACACAACCAAAACCAAACAAAAACCCCCTACAAGAATGCTTTATAGCTTGGTATTTATGTAAAACATTCTTGGCAAAGTTAAACGTAATACATTAGTACAAACCTGAATATTATTCACAATGATACAATGAATTCCATCCATCAGCTCTCACGAGCTGTAGGGGAGGAGGGGGGGGAATCATCTCCCCTTCTCTCGTTAGAGATGCCACTGTGCATTTTAGTGCTGAGAAAAGTCAGTTTTGATTCTTAGCTTTGCTGGTTTTTTCACAGGAAGGCTGCCTTTGGCTCCTGGTGAGACTGTGGATTGTGCTCCCATAGTGCCCAGAGCTACCCTGATCCAACCCCTTCCTCTCTCTCCCTTATTACAGGTATCCTTAAAGCAGCATAGAGAAGGAGCAGTGGATATCCAGAGGGTGCAAAGGAATGTCAGAATGATTAGAGGCAGCAATCAACACGAGGTGGCTTAGCTGAAGAGCTTGTCTTAAGAAGGTAAACAGAACACAGTTGCAAAATAGCAGTGATGTCTGAATTACACAGTCAACATCTAGTTATTGCTGCCCCGTCCTTATTTTTGCTTTCATCAGCAAAAGGACAAGTGGGAAAGCTTTGTTTAGGCAAAACAAATGCAGCAATGGCATGTCCAGCGAGGGCCTTAGGGAACAAAGCAGAGTAATGCAGAACACTAAAAAATAACACTGACAGTCCAAATCGTCAAGTATCCAAAATACTGTATAGAGGAAAAGTTAAGACAACTCAATTTATATTGGAAATACAAGAACACTAAATTATGCTACATTAAAAAACTTCTTAAACCACAGCACAGTTCTAGTGTTGCATTCACATCTTGTATCACCCAGTGCTGTTCAACACCATCAACATGGATGTTTTCATGTGTTTCCAGCTATTCTGTCTCAAGCCAAGAGAAACAAATTCATTTTTAAATTTTTTTTCCTTTCACCATCTATAGAGAAAAGTTTCAACTGACACTATGAAAGTGCTTTTGTGTTAAGCTTTTGCTTTCCCAACTCCAGAAACAGTGGCCTTGGCCATGTAGCTTTAAACCTGTCAGGTTGCTGTAGCTGTCACACTGTGTTAGGGCTTTAGGGAACTTTTAGAGGGGCAGCAAACATTGAAGTCACTCTGTCACCTCGTTGGAACTGAATCCAAAAGCCATCCCTGGATATTTCTTGCAACAACAAAAATGAAGTGTTGGTCACTGGCAAGAAAAGTTTTTACTATATAAAAAAAGTTGATAGCTCCTGCCATAAATTTACAAAAACTATCCCTGAGTGACTCTGTTCCATGTCTGGTAAGACCTCTTGTGACAAGGAAATGACTGAAGCTGGTTTAAGAGGAAAGAGATGCTGTTCCACCTGCAGCTTTTTAATGCAGTTTGCACTAATACTGATATGCTCTGTCAGTGCCATATTAGATCAACATTTGAGCTCCTCTCTGTAGCTTCAACAGTAAAAAAATAGCTCCGTTACTTAAACACTGCTGGCGTCACGTATTTACACTTTAAATAGAAATGTTACCTTTTCTGAAGTAATCAAAATAGATCTTTGCAAAAAATTTAGAATGTGGGGTTTTACAAAAGAAACGGAGAAGGTAAAAAAAGCTGGAAGATATCTCAGTACCTTTTATGGCAATCTCAGCCCAGAAAAAGTATTTGGCTTTAATTTTCCTGAAAGGGATGTCTTAGCACTTGTTCTCTGCCTCCCCTCTAAGCCTCTTTGAGCACGGAAAGACGCAGGAGGCAAGTCTGCTTTGTGCAGATTAGATGGAGGGGTTACCTGCGTGCATGGAGTTCTCTACAAAGCAGGGAACAGAAGCAACCCTGGCCTGGGGGGTCGTGTTAAATAACAGGAATTAAGTGTGCACAAGGGCTGAGAACATTAGTGGTGTTTGCTGTTGGCTGTTTAGAGACAACCCCCCCCCCCGCCACCTGCACCTGAGCAGTCAGAGTCAAGCACAAGACAATCACAAATGCATAAAAGTCACCAGCCAGGCCTGGGCAATGAGCTGCTGGGAGGAAAACCCTCCTTGCACAGATAAATTTCATTCTTTGAAGTCCATCTGCTGCTGTATCAGCACCTTTTTTTTTTCTTTTGTCTACTAGTAACACATACTAGTAATGTCTACTACACGTTTACCTAATGCTGTTCCCCTGGGTGGTTTGCACATTGTGGCCATGTCCCTGCAGCACAAATAAGAAGGCAATTCCACAAACTTCCACAGCCCAGTCTCTTGGGAAGTATTAAAATGCTTCCTCAGTCCGAGGACAGGTTTGGGTGATCCTGTTGGTATCTCCAGAGGCAGGGGAGACGCGAGTCGGGCAGTGAGGAGTTAACTTTAAACTTTGGCAAATTAAAAAAAAGAGATACAGATAGCTAGCTATCAAGTTCTTGTGTGTTCCAAACTCTTCCAAGCGCACTTAATTAATCTTTTGCTCTTGCTTTGAGTTCCTGGAGGAGGTATTTTCACACTTGCTTTTGCTGGTTTGCAGTATTCTTTTGGCGTCCTATATGACAAATGAAGACTTGTGCCTGAAGTCACCCTGCAACGAAAGAGTTTGGGGTGGGGGAAGGATTTAGGAGCTTTCCAGGCAACTCTTCATTCCTGCTGACCCCAAAAGGTAGATCCAAGGTGTTTAAATAAAAGCATTCTTAGGAAGCCCCATCTTCCAGCTGGGTTATACTGGTGAGGTGCTGCTCCTCCTCCTGTCCTCCCACACCATGGCATGGCAGGGAACCTTCCCATTCCCTCATCAGTATCTCTGCTAATGGGAGAGGCTTTTTCTGGCCTTAAGCTCAGTGAGCTACTCAAATCCCAAAATACAAATTCTCTTGTAAAAGCATCATGTCCTGCCCACTTAATCCAATGAAACTCATCCTTGAGGGGTCAGGCCACGAGATAACTCGGAGCAGAGCTGCCTTTGATAGCTCCTGGCATCAGTTGCTGCAAGCAACTCAAACTGTTCATCATTTCTAAGGAAATGAGTCAGCCTTCACCCTTCTGTTTTCCCTCTGTTCTCCAGCCTTGTTTCGGAGTGGAGCCCACTCTGAGAAAGCCTGTGGGCCCTAAAAAAGTGAGTTGTCCTCTGCCCACCCCCCTCCTCTCCTCAACAGAGGGATGTTAAATGCAAATCATTTGTTACCTCATCATCTGTCCGGATATAGTTAACGCCATCAGGTTTTGCTGGAGTCTTGTAGCTGAAATAAAGGGAAAAAAAATCTCATTTCTGGGGCAGGAACGCTGCAGGATTTTGGAGGGGAGGTGCTGAGAAAGATGGAAATGAGGAGGAGCAGCTGAATGAAAAACAAGCAGAGAGAAACCCAGTTTGTTTCTCAAATGAGAGGTTTATTCCATCATTTGCCATGACTGGGATTTTTTTTCTATTTCCCCATCAGCACAGGGTAAAAAGATTGCTGCATGTTCCCACAAGACTCTGCAAAGAGATTAACTCATTCTTTTCTGGGCTCTCCTCTGGTCCCTGTCACTACCTTTCTGCGCCTCCTGCACTGTCTCCTGTGGCAATTATAAAGTTCATTTTAATCCTTCACTGCCAGATGCCTTCAGCATTTTTCTTAGTTATAAGGAAGCACCACTTGTTTGCATTCCCACAGGAATTTAGGATTTATATGCGACTGTCAAGTCCAGTGTATGCCAACACTCAGCTGCATTTAAATAGGATATTTGGAACTTTTCCTGAAAAACAAACCAAACCAAAGAGAGGAAAAAAAAGTACAGGACTTGTGCTGAAAAGCAACATTTAGCACAGAACAAATCTATCTGGTGAGAATCTTGGGTTTACATATGTCATCTCTTCTACAGACTCTGTAAGGACATTGAGGCTTGTCTCTGATGCTAATGCTGTTGTTTTTAACATTTTAATGTGTGTTATAAAATGGCTGTTTTTCATGCCAAATTTAGGTTCTCACAACTAGTGAGACTTCCTGTGGAGAGCCTGCTCCTCTGCATACGTTCCCTATGCATGTCCTGGTGCTTTCAACTAATTGTGCAGGGAGCTCTGATCACTAAACTGAAGACCTCGTTATGCCAACAGCTCAAGATCTGTCGGAAAAAACACCTGTAGGCTTTTAATTTTGCTGGTTCTCCTCTTTCCCATGCAAATGATGAGGACATCAGAGTGCAGCTTTCATCCTCTGGCTGGTCTTGGCAGCAAGCACAAGAGGAGCCACACCAAAATTCTCCCTTAGGAAAATACTATCAGTCCCTGGAAATGTCCAAGGCCAGGTTGGATGGAGCTCTGAGCAAGCTGGTCTAGTGGAAGGTGTCCCTGCCCATGGCAGGGTGTTGGAAATAGATGGTTTTTAAGGTTCCTTCCAACCCAAACCATTCTGTGATGATTCTATAAAGCAAACCTGGACAATGCAGCGTTTACAGTGGGGAATTGGATGCCTCAAGAACGTGGGTTGCCCTGTGGCCTTTGGTAGGGAATTAGGAAGAAATGTATCTGAGTCAGGCACTGAAACACCTTTTAGCCATAGATTTCGGTGCCCTCCAGACTCTTCCATGCTTGTCCAAGCACATCTGGAATCCCAGCTTACCTCTCCCTGCTCTCTTTGCTGTTTGCAAAGTATCCCCTCCTGTAGGCACAGCAGATCCCAAGAGTGATGAGCACCAAAACTGCCAGGACCACCAGGACTCCCCCAATTATTCCACCAATATTGAGGTCATCTGGCAAAAAGAGAAGCCATCATCCAGTGTTGCTTTAAGGCTGCAGTAACATTCTAGCTTTACGTACACTAAAATGACATCTCTCAAATGTTTTAAGTAAACCCCAATAATTCACAGTGAGTCCCTGATTTCAGGATTAAATCTGTTCATGATCTGAACAGTGTTTTAATGTTTCCCTGAATTTTTAGCTTATTTTTATATTGCTGTGTTGGGGCTATGAGAATGCAGGAAAGACCTAATGCTCTGTGATGTCACCCTTCATTCCTTACGGTGATGGCATTTTATCTATGGTGATATATCAATCAGCACTGATGAAAATTGTATAGAGAGCTACTCACAGACTTCCATCTCCTGCTCCTCACACTTGGCAAAGCCAGCATCATTTGTTGCTATGCAGGAGTAACGTCCTGTGTCACCTTTGTGCACTGCATGGAAAACCTGCCGAGGAGGAAAGGACAAAGTGAAGGGAGTGAGACAAGATTGCTTTTGTGAGTGTATAAAAATAGACATTAAAATATATATTAAAAATGTATATTAAAAAAGCATCTCTCCTGGGTGAGACATCTTCCCTCTTTTTAAGGGGTATCAGCAGTGATCAAAATCAAACTCCTTGGATCTCCTTCCATCCATCTTCCCTTTCCCAACTCACCCTGATCCTAGAACACCTCACCTTCTTCAAATTATTCATTCCTTGAAGCCTGGCAGTGGGGGTTTTTTTTCTATTACAATCAACCTTAAAAATAACCTATCCAGCAAAAAAAAACAAAACAGGTGGGTTCTGTCTGTCAGAGCATTACCAGAGTGCCTGTGGCAGGGTTCAAGGTGTAGGAGGAGTTGTGGAGTTTGGCACTTGATTTCGTGTCAGGGGATAAAGGTTCGCTGTTGCGGTACCAGCTGTAAGTGGACTTGGGGAAACCTTCATTCTCGTGGCAGTGAAGAGAGGCTGACTTGCCAACAGGTACAGCTTTAGGCACGGTGCATCTGGGCGTCATGGGTTTCACTGGGGGAAGACACAAACCAGGTGAATGGCCCTGCTGAGCAGAACTAAGTTAATTTCTGACATGCTTTCCATAACTGCATTGCGAAGGCATCAAAACTTTACGTTATTTCCAGCTGGTTTTAAACAGCTGCCAGAGTGCCATTGTTTGTACTCTGGAGAGACCCACAGCCCCTTCTGTTGCCTCTTGCAGACAGAGGGGTGTGGGTTTGATACCTTGGACTGTGAGCTGGATGTTTATCTCGTCGATGGTTTTGGTGTCAGAGGGCGCTGCCACTTCGCAGCGGTACGTGGCAGTGTCCATCCTCGTGGCGTTCTTAATCACCAGGGATGTCCGGCTCAGAATCTCTGCCCGGGTTGCAAAGTCTCCTGAGACAGAGGAAAGAAAGAGTTAAAAACCAGGCTGGTCACACCTTTTGGGCCCATAAATGAAGCAGTTGATCTTGGACTCTTTCTGGAGTCAACAGAACCACCTAAAAGGAATTTGACGCTTGAAGGCCACAAAGGAAAGCAATGCTGCCAACCATGGAAGAGGATCAAACGGAAAGCACCACTCCAAATGTCAAAAGCTGTGGCAAAATCCAACTTCCAAGACAGCCTCAGGCCTTGTCTCCTTTGGAAGATTCATTTGGATGTAGCTGTTGGTCCCATCTAAAGTGCTGGAGTAATTCCAGATGGAGTCAAGCCCTACTGGCACTGGAGTTTTCCTATCAGGCCAAAGAGTTACCCTCTAATCTCATGCTCCCAGGATGCTGCAGAGCCCTGTGACAGCTCAACACACACATCCCTTCAGTATGGCAGGTGGAGCCCTCAGATGTCATGTGGAAAGACAGGAGGGGTCAGTGCCTGGTGCTGAGAGCTCAGACACCCAAAGACCATGCAGGGACCAACAGGCACTGCAGAAGGGAAGTTGCAGCATTTTCTCTCCTACCCAAGCAGTGTCTTTTACCTTCTCCAGCTCTGTGTCTCCCTACTGTGACCTGTCAATAATGAGGGCAGGGAGGAAAGAACATCCTGCTTTCTCTCCGTCCTGCACTTCGACTGCTGAACTCTGTTCCAGAAGAAAGCAGCAAGACAGCCAGAACTCCTGCATCTTGCAGGCTTGTCTGTTCTCCACTGCATTGCTTCTGAGGCTGTTTTGGGAAACCTAAGAACAAAAAAATCTCCATACCCTGCATTTTATTGTCAAAAAACACGTAAGAGGTTTCGCCATTTCGGAT
Source organism: Grallaria varia (assembly GCA_013396735.1). Taxonomy (NCBI): domain Eukaryota; kingdom Metazoa; phylum Chordata; class Aves; order Passeriformes; family Formicariidae; genus Grallaria; species Grallaria varia. The sequence continues at coordinate 703,694 of VWZG01009485.1, forward strand.
TTTCTTCCACTCGATTCTGGGATCTGGTGTCACAGTGGATTTGATGATGCAGGACAGCTCAACACCTAGCAGGAGGAATAATGAGAACACAGATTAATAGGAAGCAGCTGTATTTTTGCTCTGCTTTAAGCAGCCTCGCTTGGTGTTTTGTTAGGAGATGCTGCCCACAAAGCAGAGCCTTCTCTTTCATCTGACAAACAGAAACACTGCTGGGTTCCAGCAGCTATTGGGGAAGATGGGATTTTGGCCAGCAAAAATAATAGTCCAACAGCTATCAACTATGGAGAGAGATGAACACACTGTTCTCTGCAGGCTGTGACTTATGGCAAACAAGCCCTCATGACAGGAGAGCCCACAGCACTGTCCTGCTGCTGCTCGGAGCTACAGCTGAGTCAGGGAGGCACAACCTCCCTGGGCAGTGCCTGGGGATGGGCTGAGACCACGATTCCTGGGCATAAATCCAGCAAACCCTCTCCCCTTCGAAGCTGGCACTGGCTTCTCATCTGTACAGCACAGGGCTGAGATGTGGCTTCCCAGTGTCCCAGTGCACATCTGAGAGGACCGAGATAAAATATAGATTTTCCCGACTCCCTCTTCGGTGTATTAATTGCAAGGCAACTGCTTTTCCTTCTTTTGGGATCCGGTTCAAAAAAGCACTTAGGCACACACTTTGCAATGCCAATGGCTTGCAGGGGGCCTCAATAAACCATTTCAATCATGGTGAAATACTGACATTTTCTTAGGCTGTACTTCTCTGAATCCCAGGCTCTCATAGTCCTGTCTCCCCCAAGAAACCAGATACCAACAAGCAGAATTTTCCCCAATTGTTTGGCCTGATGCAAATCCCCAGGCAGCACAGCCACTCACTCTGGAATTCCTGCACCACGGGCTTGGTGTTGCTGGATGTCAGTTCCACAGCCAAGAGTCTGCAGCCTGGAAAAACAAACAGAAGGTAACAAGAAATAGCACAGCTCATAAGTCACCCAGCTAGAAACACACTGCCTGCTGAGAAATCATCTCTGAGCACTGACTTCCCCAGATAAAACCTTTTCCTGGCTACTAAGGCTGCTCCAGCAGGACTAAGTTTATTTAGGAGTTGTGGTGTAAATACAGGAAAATATAATTGTTAGAAGTAGCAATTAAAGAGGAGGATTAACATAATGGCACAAAAGCAGTGCCAGCACGAGCCATTTCCTTGTGCCTTGTGCTTATTTACATGGTAAAAGAACTCTGATAACACGAGAGTGAAAGTCTTATTTTTGCAAGTTAATTTGATGGGCAGGAAAAGAGAGGAAGCAGAACAAGCCCAAGAGATCCGGTCAGTTCCTGGAAATGAAAAGTGCCAGGCCTGGCGTGGTAATGTAAAATGTGAGGTAGGAAACCATGTGATTGAGGAGAAAACAGGAGTTCAGCTCTCTGAGCAGAGCCCCAGCCAGACTCACGCTGGGACAAAAGCTCAGCCGTGCAACACTGTGAGACATCCTCATACCACCAGCTTGCTTGTTCCCTTCTTGCTCTGAGCACCAATGTGTTCCCAATTAATCCAGTCATTTTCCCCTCTTCCATGTGTAATTTTATTTTGAAAACTCTGCTTTCCATGTGCCTTCTGTTGTTCACTCCACCAGAGCAGGTACCAACGACTGATGCTCTACTGGATGCCCAACTCACCAACAACTCCCAGGAGGGAGATGGGAACAAGCAGGGAGTTCCCAGCATGGCACAGGAGGGAGAAAATGAACCAGAGAGATAAAACCATTCCTTCACCACAGAGGGTGTTTTGGAACTGGTTGTTCCAAAGCCTCTCAGTCAGACTCTGGTGTTCATAAAACCGGCGGCTCCAAAGCCCTGTCGTACAGGAGGAGGACACACACTGTAATTAGTGCCAAAATAATCAGCTGCAGGGGTCTGCCGTGGCCCCGTGTGCAGCTCTGCTGTGACAAATCCCATCAGGAGCTTGTGGAAAGCTAAGGGAGGGTGGATGCCCACTGCCCTCAGTGGGCATTGATCAAACAGCAGGTTAAAGATGATGGGAACCGGTGCCTCGGTGACATGAGAGGCAGCTGAAGGTCAAGACTGTCTTAGTCAGAATGAAAAATCATAATAAGCACGAATAGAAAGCAGGAAAGGCAGCTGAAGGGAGATGTGGAGAAAGAAAGGATCTTCAGCATCATGACAAAGAGCTGGAAGTTCTTGTGCTGGCTTTCAGGGTGGAAAGCTCTTGGAGAGAGACCCTGACAATGCAGGGGGAAAATTCCTCTGCTGAAGAAACACCCAAGAGCTGCCAAGTCACTCCCACTGAAAGCTCGGGGGCCTTCAACACCTAAAATCCTTCCAGTAATTTGGAAATATTCCCTGATGATTCCTGTCCCTCACTGTTTGTTAAATGCTGACACTTTCCTCGGAGCCCCTGTGCTGACACCCCAAAGCCACCAGGGAGAGCTGGAGTCTGGTGAGGTTCAGAAGCTGCCTTTGTGTGCAAAATCATTGCTATTCACCCAAAAGCCACTGGCTGATGCAAACTAATAGTTGGCCAAGCCACAACTGCCCTTAGCAGGACCTTTCTGCCTTTCCTCTGTCTGCACTGGAGACAGTCACGGAGTGTTTGGGAGAAATCTGAGATCGAGCTAAGATGAGAGTGCTCTGAACTGTAGTCTGGACTTACATGTAGATATTTGGGATATTCCATTTCATCATGGAATAATGGAATTGTTTGGGTTGGAAAGGACCTTAAACCTCGTGCAGTTCCACCCCCTGCCATGGGCAGGGGCACCTTCCACCAGCCCAGGTTGCTCCAAGCCCCGTCCAACCTGGCCATGGACACTTCCAGGGATGGAGCAGCCACAGCTGCTCTGGGCAGCCTGTGCCAGGGCCTGCCCACCCTCCCAGGGAAGGATTTCTTCCCAATATCCCATCTAAAGCTGTACTCTCTCAGTGTGATTCTATTCCCCCTTGTCCTGTCACTACATGTAAGGAGTCCTTTGATGCTCTCAGGTGTTTCTGTCTGTGATCTTTGCTTTGCTCCCTCGGGAGCACAAAACAGATTTCACTGATCCCAGCAAACCCCCGGAGCACTGGAAGCAGTCCCAGAAGACAAGACTTTTGGGGAAAATCCTTTTGAAATCTTTGGGCATGTTTTCAACAACGGTGCAGGGATCTTCACACAAACAAGGCGTTCAATTGCCTCTGCCCTGAGATTCCTGCTTCTGGACCCAAGAGGGATTTAATGGAGAGCCCAGGTCTGATCTGAGGAGGTGCTGGTTGCCCTCCTGCTCGGAACAGGTGGCTCTGATAAGGGATCTGGCTCAGCTTTCAAACTGGGGGAAGCTGTAGGTTCTGCCTTCTTGACAGACAGCACCTACTCCATCAGGGAACTGAGTTATGGAGGCGCTTCCCAAGGGATGGGACATTTACAAAATCTGCAGAGCACCTGGAGAGCCACAAAAAGGCAGATTCCACAGCATCCCTGGGCAACCCAATGTATCTTCCTCCTGGAAAAACTAGAGAAAGAAGGGGAGGGAAAGGGTTCCTCGTTCCTTAAAGGAGACCTGTGCCAGTTTGAGTTGTGTTATGGATCCTGCCTATACAAGATATTCTTCAGAAAAATCGTGTCCCATCAAAGAGACACCACAGTAAGAGTCCTACTGAGGGGCATCTGCTGCAGCTACAATATCAGTTCAGCTGTGACAGGAAAACCATAAGGTTGTGATGCTCTGAGGGAGGGATGAGTCCAGAAATATTCACTCCAAGGCAATGGGACTCCATCAGCTCCAGCCCCATCTCATCTCTCAGAAACTGTTCACAGCAGGCTTTTTCTCACCCACTAAATACAAGAGATTCAGGTCTATCCCTCAGGCACAAAGCAGGATGACAACAAATTTTAGCCAGGAAGCCGAGTCCTTGGAGACTGTGTGAGAGGTTCTGACATTATTACGTGTATTGACCGTGGGCAGAGATCAATGTGGCTGCTTAAATCACTGCTAAGACAGATTTATTCTTCTCCGTGTGACAGAATGCTGCAAGTAGCATGTTCTAAATTACAGGAAGGTGACAGCAAACTAAAACAAAAACCTCAAGTGACCATACAGACTGTAGAGCAGGAGCAGGACGCCTTTCCAGCTCTTTTTAGCATTAGTTTTGGGTATCCCTTGTTCTCCAGTCTCCCTGGGGCTGCAGGAATCTGCACCAAGCCATTGCTGGGGTGATCTGTGCTCTGTCCCAAGTCCCTGCTGTTGGCAAGGGTTGTCCCTTTGGTGACCACACTTCAGGGTTGCTTTGTTCAGAGTGTTAAATCAGCAGCAGCACGAGACACCTTTCAAAAGGAGTATTCCAAATGTGTTCCTTTAGGTCTCTTTGAGCCCAGTGTAAATCAGCAACAGAGGGTTTGTGTTATGTAAATCTCACTTCCAAGGCACCCAGGGTTTGGAGAACAGCAGGAATAGCCACGAATTCCCTTTCCAGAGCATCACATGTGCCACAGCAGAGGCACCTACCAGATCTCTGTGTTCTACATCCCTGAATTCCTACCAGATCTGTATGTTCTGTATCCCTGAATTCCTACCAGATCTGCATGTGCTGCACCTCCCAATTCCCACCAGATCCCTGTGTGCTGCATCCCCCAAATCCCACCAGATCTGTATGTTCTACACCCCTGAATACCTGCCAGATCTGTATGTGCTACAGATTCAGCCAGACATATGGTTGAATACCAAATGTCATCAGTCCTCCAAAATAGAATCCAGGACAAGGCAGTGAAGTCTATAGCATATTCTTATGGCACTTTCTTTTTTTTTTTTCTTCAGCTAAAGAGATCCAGCCCATGCTTGTTACTGTGACTCATGTTATCTGAATCATTTTAAAATGCTATACTGAAGGGAAAAAAAAGCTTTATAGACAACTTGATGTGTTAGATCTCCTCTCTCTGTACTGTTCAAAGCCAAGCCTGACCTTCCATCTCCTTCCATCCTTGTCTCTGTTTGAAAACTCTAGGCAGAAACTTGAAGAGGGGGTGAAGCGTTCCCGAAGAACTGCAAGCAAAGTGAAAAGGATGACCAGGAAACAGTTGGGATGAGTTGCTGCCAACAGCCTGAGCTGCAGCATCGCTCGATATCGCAGTTATCTGATACGGTAATTTTAGTTAATGCACTGTCAGGCACAAGCAGTACGAAACCACGCAGCTGTATTTAAACACCTGCCCACTAAACCAACAAAAATATGCCTTGCTTGAGGTGTCCATCATCACTAAGCCCTTGCTTGATTTGCAATTCAAAGCGTGTCTAAGCCATGTGGGAATGCTGCAATAAACCACACGCCTTGTTAAGCATCTTGGCTCTCCGGGTGGTTACTCGGTGCAGCAGGAGTGCCACTGAGTGAGTGGTACGTTGTTAGGTGTTAGAACATGTTAGCTGAACCCTCTGTGTGTCAGCACATCCGTGGCTGCCAGTTTGGAGGTGCCCCTGGAGCATCCATCCCCATCCCAGGAGCCACCAGAGCTGGCAAAGACATGGAGGGTGGCCGTGCTGTCCCCAGCTCTGTCCCTGCCTCTCAAGGGCTGTGTGTGTGAAGCAGGAGGGACACTGACTGTGAAACAGGGGGGGAAAAACCCCCGAGGAAGAGCAGAGGAAGCCACGCAGAGCTGGACTGGATAAGACAAGGAGGGGGGAGGCTGGGTTGCTGCCCTCAGCTTATTTTGAGGAAATCACCATAAGCCCTTTCAGGAACATCTGACCATCTGCCTCGAAATATCCATCCTTTTGTCTCCTAGGGCTCCAGGCTCTTTATCCCCCCTCCTCTTTACCCCCAGTGCATCTCATTGTGATTCCACAATGCAACTCATGCCAGGTGGTGCAGGACAGACAACACAGCACGGCACGGGAATGAAAGACCAGAGCGTGTTTGGCATCTTTTGGTTAAGTTTTTTGGGCTTTTTTTGGTCTGTCTCTGGAGTTTTGGGAATAGCTCAAGGGGCTTCATGTACTTGTGATATGTAAAGACAGGACTTTAGGACTGGACTCTTGGTGGATAAAAGTTTTGTAGCACTCAGTCTTACCTTCCACCCCTCGCCTCCAGCCCAAGGAGTTGGTTGTACGTTTGCTTTGGCATCCAAGTGGCAGGTCAAAAGCGCCCTTGATGCTGACACAAGGATGGGCCATGCTGGTCCAGTAACCTGAGGAAGCTGTGTGCCTTTTATATTCCATTTTTCCATGGTGTCTCCCCGAGATCAGCAAGCCAAGCCTGACTCAGGGGTGAGCTGCCCTGATGGAGAACAATGTCGATGTGCAGCGAGCGATTAGTGAACAAAAGCTCCGGAGTGTCTCCGTTCAAATTAAGTAACAGATGGACCCGGTCTGTGCAGGAGCTGATAACAGTTATAAAAAGGCCATCACCAGACTGTGGCCAGCCCACCCTGGAAAAAAACCCACTCGGTTGTAAATCCTCTGCACTGTTATAGCTCCTTGTGCTGGTAGGGCTTTATTTTTACCAGCTATCACAGACCAGCAGGACTTATTTTAGATGCATGGCTTGTAAGAGGGTGCCAGCTCCAAACAGAGGAGATGTGCCCGTCTGGGCAGGGAGCAGGAGGCATAATTAACCCAGAGAAGGCAAATGCAACATTACAGAGCAGTTTCTGGCATTCCACGTGGAAAGCTTTTGCTTTCCTCCTCTCTTAGGTAGCTCCCTGGTGGCCCTCTCTTCTGAAATGCTGATCATAAGGGGTCTGGTGGTCCCAGCAGGACCAGGACCCTACAGGATGGAGTTGTGTGGAAGAGCATCAAGTATTTGTGTTCATCTGAAAATGTAAGAATGTGGGATTTTGCCCTTAATTCACTCTCTTGGTGCTCACCAGCAGAGAAGGTGAGGAGATGCCTGACTTGCAAATAGACTGTGTGCAGTTCTGGAATGAAATCTTAACCTGTTTAAATCTCCTGATTTAAATCTTCGGACTTACACTGGGGCCTTAAAGCCCTGACTGCATCTGCTGCAGAGAGGGCTCATTAGCACCCAGGCCATGCACACAGTCTTTTTTCCTCCTTCTTTTCTTCTTATTTTTTTTTCCTTTCCCTCTCCTTTTGTTCTTTTTCTTTTTGTCTTTCCCCCTTTTGGACAGGAAGGTTTACTGTTCTACCTCCTGATCACACAGCAAAGCACACCCATCCCCAGGAGTGAAAAAGGCTGCACTCAAGGAGATCTGGAGCCCTCTCAGGACAAAAGCCTCTCTGCAAAGCAGCTCCGTCTGCAGCCAAACATTCCTTCTCTCTCCCGCGCAGGGAGGGAAGTGGAGGAGCTGCCTGTGAGGACCACACAGAGCTTTCTGATGGTTTCCCCAAGCTTGGTTTCATCACGCTGGGATGCAGCTGCAGACAGGCTTGTCTCAAATCACCATCTCGATCAGGGCTTCTGGAGGGAAGAGTTTCCCAACCTCTGCTTGCTGTTGTGCTCATGGAGTTGCAGCGTGGTTGGAGATGAGATATGAAGGTCCCACACCCCTGCACCTTCACAGAGATGAGACAGCCCGTTCCCAGGATCAGATCTACACACCACCCACTCAGCAATCTTTAGGCCCTTGCTGCAGAGCTCTAGGAGCAGGCAGAGCTCAAAGTTATGGTCTTAGCCTAAGTCTGAGCTCTTGGACCAAGCCTGGACCTCGTCCTCCGGCAGGTCCTCATGCTCTTCTCTTCCTAAGGGAGCACAGATGCTTTAGGAGAGAGGAGAGTTGAGCTGGGAGCTGGCAACTTGAGGAGAAAGCTGCCAGGCTGAAGGGCTTGGCACAGTGATCCCACTGCACTAAAATAGGTTTTCACCTGTCCCAGCAGACATGGCTCGGGATACCAGCCCCACTAAAGGACACCAGCTCCTCAAAGGGATACCAGCCCCACAAAGGGATACCAGCCCCACAAAGGGATACCAGCTCCACCAAGGGAGACCAGCTCCTCAGAGAGATACCAGCCCCACAAAGGGAGACCAGCCCCACAAAGGGATACCAGCTCCACCAAGGGAGACCAGCTCCTCAGAGAGATACCAGCCCCACAAAGGGAGACCAGCCCCTCAAAGGGATACCAGCCCCACAAAGGGATACCAGCTCCACCAAGGGAGACCAGCTCCTCAGAGAGATACCAGCCCCACAAAGGGAGACCAGCCCCTCAAAGGGATACCAGCCCTACAAAGGGATACCAGCCCCACCAAGGGAGACCAGCTCCTCAGAGGGAGACCAGCCCCACAAAGGGATACCAGCTCCACACAGGGATCTACACACTTGCCATCCAGAAAATTGACATTTAATACCTCGCAGATGTGTCTATACAAGCCTTGCCCAACATCTTCATCTGTTAATATCTGGTCCGAGCTCTCCTGTTTTCCCAAGCTCACCCCCTGGCTTCTGGCTCTTCTCCTGGAAAGGACTGACTGTACGTGCAGGACGGGAAGGAAGCAATATTTGTGTGGATGACTAATGCTTAATACTTAAAAGAGATTAGGATGGAAGCAGCAAGAGCCACAGAGTTTCCAGCATGTCAGATTGCATCTCTTCTCCTTCTGGAATATATTTCAGGCCATCTTCAGACCTAAGAGAAGATGGAAATAGAATCTGCCCCTCAAAATCTGGGATGAAGGGTGACGGGAAGGGAACAGAAAGGAAACATGAATAGGAAAGCTGTGCATACAAGAGGCTGTTACTACCAGTCCTTGCACTGCTGAATTACTTCTCCCATTCAAAAAAAATGAGGCTGAACTGAAAATCTTATTTTCTTGTGTAAACAACAGGGAACAGGGCACAGAGCTTCCAGCACTAACCAGGGGATTAAGTCCTGTCCAGATCATTCCTTTGGCCTTGCTGGCCTCTGAGGTCAAGCCCCTTACACAGATGCTTTGGGCTTCCAATGTCAGGCTGACTCTCCAGGAGGGAAAAACAGGGGCAAGTGGCCTTGCTGAGTGATGGCCAACAGGCAGGAGAGCTTCTAATCACATCTGCACCAAGGTGTTGGCCAAAACCAGAAGAGAAATACAGATTACTTGCCCAGGAACGTATCCAACCAGTCACACTGTGCTGAGCACTGGTATGGCCATTTTAATTAACAAATGGACAGTGTATTTACACCTTCAAACCGGGCTGCTCACGGTCAATGCAGACCATGAAAAGCAGTGCAGTCGCAGAAAATGGGACATGAGGGGATCCCAAGAGGTCAACTCATCCCCACCTCTGCTTTAGGACATGAAATCCCATGGGATAAAGCTGGATAGGCCCCTGGAACCCTGAGGGTCTCACATGCAGTGCTGCCCCACGATCATCTTCATCTGTACAACTGCTGTGTATCTCTCAGCTGAGCCTCAACCCCTTCAAATTCAGTGTCCCCTGTGACTCGGTGAGGACGTACAGTTCCAGCTCACTGGAGGGAAAAACTGAGGAATGAAAGTCAGGAAGAGCCAGGAACACGTTATCTCAGCCAGCAGTGGGGATGCCATTCTGTGTGACCTGTTTACCAGATGAGAGTGCCCTGCAACAGCAGCTCCCAGGAACAAAGACAGGGAGCACTGAAGAGAAGTGGGAATTTTTTCAAAGGGCAGATTTGAAACCAACCCTTCCTGCCTATTCCCATTTGCCTTCCATTGTTTCCCGGCCCCAAGAACTGCCATGCAGGCACATCCTACGTTATTTCTCACTTCAGCAAGTCCCCTTCCTCCCCAAAGTGGCAGATGCTGATACCAAATTAGTGCAAAGTGGGAGGGAACCAGCAGATAAGTGTCACAAGAGCCAAGGGCAATGGTCCTCCTCCCGTCCTGTCCCCTCTTCCCAGCAGGACTCGGGGGGATGCTGAGGGATGTCTCCAGGACACAGTGGGGGTCAGAGAGGCATGGCAGGGATCTATGGCCAGGATCAGGGAGACAGAACGGGCTGCAACGGGAAAAGGGGCAAGTTCCTTTATTTTTGTCTTGTGTGGGAATTTGACTCAGGGATTGCTGAGAATCTCATAAGCCAGGGTGACATTTTCCAGGCTCGGCGCCAGCCAAGGCACAGACTTGATCTCAGCAGGTATTTGACTTCCAGGGGAGCTGGGATGCTCCAGACCTGCCTGACCCTGCCTTTGGATGAGGACACACATCTCCAAAGCTGCCTGCGATGCAAAGACAGGAAATAAGCGGCTATGCTATCAGCCCCAGGCTTTGCAATGCTCCTCAGTGTCTGGCTGTGGCCCAGCCATCAATACAGAGACTTGCAGGGGTTTAGCCTCTAATCCTCTATTCCTCTGCCTGTGACTCTAATCTCCTGATCCTCGGGTCTCCTCCAGCCTAGAGCTTGACCAGCAAAACACGGCTCTGAAGTTCTGCTTATCGGAGACCAACCATGTCATCTTCCTGTGGAAAATGGGAGTTGGGAAGAGAGCAGCAGTCATCAGAGCCAAGAGCTGAGAGTAGGCTGGAGAAGGGAACAGGAGAGGGCGTGAGCAAGCACACAGAGAAATCATTTATGACAAGACTGAAAGCAGCTCTCGTTTTAAGAACATTTCCTCCGATTTTACAGTGTAATTTCTGCCTTTTTCTCCGCGTGTGTAATTCTAGCCCCGGGTATGAACCACAATTGTCTCGCTAATGCGCCGCACAAAACACGCACAAATGAACGTTGCGAGGGACTGGCTGCAGGCACGGGGGGAACATCCACATCTGCCTGTGAGACCGAGAGCCTGCAATTCCACCGCCCTCATTCCAGGCTGGAGAGAGGTGGGGCCCGTGCCTCTGTTGAACAAAGGATGCGGCTCCGCAAGGGGGAAAGGGCACCCAGTGGAAGGTGAGCCATGTGCTGACCTGGAGACGTGCGAGGGGTGATGTTGGGGCAGCACCAAGTCGTGGGAGCACATCTGGACAGACTCACCTTGGGACTCCATCAGGCCGTGCAAAGCTGAGCAGGGAGAAGCACCGCAGGGCTCAGAGGAGATCATCTCCTTAGGAAGTGCAGGGGGGAATTAAAGGGAGCCCAAACGGAGTCACAAGATGAAAAGCGTGATGAAGAGAGCTATTAGGAAGATGCTGGCATAAACGAGCAGGGGAAGAGGGAGGGGAGCTGTGTCAGAGCAAAGAGTGAGGACAAAACCCATCCTGGCCAGTCCCAGCCTGGATTCCTGACCAAGGCAAGCTTGTTTAATAGAGCAGAAATGAGCCTTGGCATGGAGGGGTTAAAAGATTACGTGTCCTGGGGGAATTGAATTAGCCACGTATCTGGGAACTAACTTCTCCCAGACCCTGACTTGTTTTCCTCCTTCAACATCATCTGCTGCTATTTTTAGCAGAGAATTTTCTCAGCCGAATGCTCCCAGTTGAGTCCTGGTCAGAGGCCCTTTTCCCAGGGAGAGACAGCACGTGCTGCTCCCTGGTTGGGCTCAGCTTTGCTCCCCTGTCCTGCCAGACTTGGGGTTTTTTTGTCACGCTGCCAGGTCTCTCCTGAGGAACGGGGGACAGCCCCCACCCCAAGCATATTAAATGCTCTCACAGACCCTAAAAAGCCAGAGGAGGCTGCAATCTGGCCTGTGGAGTCAGAAACAGCTAGAGATGGGGGTAGGTTGGACTTGGTAACTTGCCTGCAGGCTTCACGAGCATGAATGGCAAAGAAGGTGGGAAGGAGATGGAAAGAAATGATTAGGCTGATATTAATAACAGGATCTGCTTCTCGGCACTAAAATCTATTTGGATTCATTCCAGCTCCTCCAAGGGAAACCATGGAAGCCTTTATTGTTCATAAAAGTTGCAACTAAATTCGGACTGCATAAAGCTCAAGGAAATACCTCTCTGAGGACAACCCTGCCTTGGCTGCTGGAAACAAACGAGGTAACTCCCTTCCTCTTCTTGCTTTTCTTGGAGCCTTTATTCCTCCTTAGCCAAAACCCCAACCCGTCCATCAGCCCATCCCTCCGTGCCCTGGCTCCTCGCTGCTTAGCCTCCAGCACAGGGAGTTATCTGCCTGCCTGGGTGCAATTAGCAATGTGCCAGTGGATGTCTGGCGTGGTTCTCAGGGAAGCAACGCCTGCAAGTGCTTTTATCCGCAGCCTGATTTAATACCTGCCTGCCAGAGATCAGCATGTAAATCAAAAGGCCAGATTGGGGGCAGGGATGGACAAATTGGATAAAACAGGAACAAACCCCCGGCTTGTCTGTGCTAATGTGCAGCTCAGGATACCCGGGAGGATGGAGCACTCTGGATGCTGGGGATGAAGTCCAGCAGCGCCAGGGACAGCAGAGCCACAGTCGGGAAGGTCCCTCTAACAATGGCCCCTTCTTGGTCAGCGTGTCTGCTCCCTGTGTGCCTTGGAGTCATGTCAGTGAGGCAAACAGATTGGGAACACATTTGCTCTCCCCACAGCAGTACCGAAGCCAGCCCTGACACAGAAGAGCAGGCTGGGCTCTTTGCTGCTCTGGGCCTTGCTGCCAAGTTTCCAGCCCGGCTTGAGACCTGTGGCTGAGCCCTCCTTTGGCAGGGTCAGGGCAGAGTCTGCTCACAGCTCCTGCTTGCCGAAGTTGGCAGCTGGCAGTGGGAGAGGGGAGCCAGGCTGAGCTCACCTGAGCACCCCTGAACATCCCCAGGGCGGGTTAAACCTGGCACGGTGTGGCTTTGCCCAGCCAGGCTTAAATAACCAGAGCCCAGCCCAGCAGGAACCCAGACAGATGCTGCACCAGGGCTCGTCCCAGTGGCAAGGGCTGCCTTCAAAAAGCGTCCCCAAGCCCTGCAGGAACCCCAGGAGCCCCGGATTTCAGTCCTGACCTCCACGTGCACATTCCAACACATGCCACTTAACCTCTGAGGCTCCTTTGAAAAGCCCAGCGCCAGCATTTCACGGATGAGTATGTTCCCCCTCACATCTGCCCCCTGGATCAGATGCTGCCAGCGCTGCTCTCTCCGCTGGCTCTGCTCCCAGCTGAAGGACAGACAATAGGCATTTGAATCCAGGCTCCACATCCCCTCCCCGGCAGCCTGGGGGAGATGGCAGCTCAGAGCTGAGACAGCGCTGAGAGCAGGGCTTGCCAGCCAGCAACAACCCTCTCCAGATCCCAGCCTGCCCTTGCTCTCCCTCCCAGTGCCACTGAACCACTGGCTGCAGTTGTCACTGGGCACACGGGCCAGCTCTTCTGGGCAAGACCTGGCAACCTCCAGTTTGCCAAACCAAGGGCATCGTTTCCTCAGCTCAGTGCTGCTGCCAAAATCCACTGACGCCCTGGATTTCCGACCCACTGCTCAGTGAACCTCTCCTGGACCTCCCTGCCCTGCCAGCTCACCTGGAAACACAGCAGCCACCTCCTGGGCCTCCTCTTGCTCACTCTTAGGAGCATCCACCTGCAATTAAGTGATCCAGGGCACAGAGAGGAGCAGTTCCACCTGTGGGAGGTTCGGCAAAGTTCCAGCGAGAGCTCCTTTGGATCCTCCTGACACAACCACATTCCATCTTTCTAGAGATGGCTCTGCTTCTGGAGCCATTCAGCTCGTTTGGCAACACGTCTGCTGGCCCAGAGATAACAACAGAGAGTGAGAAAAACCTGTCTAGACACTGTGTACCTTCCATGGGCTCCCAATGCCACATCGAAACACCTTTCCAATCAAACCTGCAAACTGGCCAGGTGATAATCCCCAGCCCTTCCATGCCTGCTCCAGCCAGAGGCAAGGACCCATCCCATCCCATCAGAGTTTATCTCTAATCCAAGGCCTTCTGATGATAAGAAGAGTGGTAGGATGAAAAATCTCATTACAGGAACATCAGCAGAAGTTACCTGGCTTCACACTGCCTAGGTGGGGGCTGCATCCCTCCTGCTCAGCATCCAGGTACCAGCAGAGACCTCACCTGAGCAACAGCAAACCTCCAGCTCCTTTCACATCTCTCCTGCTCCACTGCTGGATCCCTTACCATGAACCCTGAGCAAGCTGTGCCACAACTTGGAGATCCAAAAATATGGCACCCGAGGAAATAAAGGTGGTCACCCAGCTCATCCATCAAGAGGCAGCAAGTCACTGTCACAGCAGGACAAAGGCACAGGAGCTCAGGTAAATGCTCAAAATACCTTGAAACCAAGAGAGCTGGAGAGGTTTCTTAAGGTTGCTTGAGCACAAGTTACTTGAAGTCACTGCTGTGAGGAAGCACCTGGCACTAGCATCAAGCACTGACCCCGTGCAGCCACCACAAGAGCAACATCTAGCTCGTTATTTTAATAAGGGTCCTTTGAAATACCTTCTGTGCGAAAGACAGCAAAGAAAATCCCCGTCTGGCTTTATTCTGTCTCAGGCAGAAACAGCCTTTATTTAGCAAACTGCTGCTAACAGCTCTGTCTCATTAGTCAGTGTTTAGGGAGCCAGGCTGCAATTGTTCTGAAGTCTGGCATTGCAGAAAGAGCCTTGATAATGAGGTCTACAGGAGACGATTCCTCCTGACAGGCCCACAATGACCTAGAAATCCTACTTAATTCCCTGTCAGGAAAAAGTGCTGAGTAACAACGAGGTGCAGAGGCTCTGGGGGCTGATCCCAGAGGGAGCTGCAGCCTCTGTTCGCTCTTCAGAGCTCTGGGGTGGGCAAGGCAGCCCTGCTGAGCTGCAGCAACATCCCAGAGGCAGCTGAGGTGGGGCTTGTGGGGCAGAATGATGGGGTTTACGATGGGAAGGTTTGTAGCCCCATCTGGAGAAGACTTGGCACCACGTGGAGGGCTGGGAGAAGTAACGTAACAGGAGGAGGCACTTGGAAAAGCCTGGCACCAGGGAGAGCTCCTCTGAAGACCACTCAAGAGCAGCACCTGGATGTGGACCTCTCATCACACGAGGCACCGTCTCCTCTGGATCTGCTTGCAAAAACTGTGCCACAACCCTGCCAGAGAACCCCCTGACTCAAACAAGCTCAACTTTCACCTCTGTCCCGAGGTCTGGCGTGCCCAGGAGCTCACCAGCTCCACCTGCACAGCCACCACTGCCACCAGCAGAGCCTGCGGAGTGTCCCACCGTGGAGAAAGCCTCTCCTGCCACGTGCTGGTGTTGCACGAGGGCTGTCCCCTCTCCCGAGGACATGGGATGCACAGGATAAGTGCACTGGTGAATTTTTGACATGTCCTGCCCCAACCACCTTCCCCCTTTCCCTCGGAGGAACCCGCAGCAGGCTCGGGTGGCAGAAACACCACTTTCAAGTGGATTTCTTTTCAACAATCAGCGCATGACCGTGGCCAGGAACCTCTGGGTTGGGTGGCCCAGAGCCAGCTAGGGCAGAAGATGAGGTGGAAGGACCCAGCAGGAATGTGGGCAGGATACAGCTGACCTTGAAGGCCACCCCCAACACAGACCCTCAGAGGCATGTGCTCGCCACCTGTTTCAGCCAGCAGAGAGGGGACTCAAGCAAGAATTCTGGAACTGAATGCACAGTCTGTTCAGGGCTGATCTGGAGACCCCCACCCACGTGAAGCTGATGGGTGCTGTCCCCCAGCCCCTCGCCCAGGAATGCATCTTGGCACGTCCACGTGCAAGACTGCAAACGCAGCCCTGTTGAAAGCACAGCCCAAACCCGTTAAAAAAAAAAGAAATGTGGGAATGAAATCACCAGCCGAAACAGTGTCTAGAGACAAGCCAAGCCAAGTCCCTCGAATGTCAGCACCAGAAGGAGGGCTCAGAAATGGAGAACCCAGCTCTGTCTGCACCAGCTCTGCTGGCACACGCAGAGGATCTGCCTCAGAGACATGAGGAAAAGACATATGCTGAGAAGGGAAGGACCAGCTTTATTTTACCAGGCGGTGTTCCCACCAGAGATGTGCTTTAAAGACTGCCTTGCAAAGTAGGAATTAAATCCAAAGGTGCCTATGCATCTTCCCTGCTGTCATCCCCTTATCAGTTATCTCCAGCCTGCTCTGAGCCAGCAGATGAAAGGATTGTAACACCACTTATCTTCCCACTTAAGAACATGCCTAACAGCTTGCTGCTAAAGAGGAGGACACTCCAGCCTGGGGAAGCAGCTGGAAATTCTGCAAATGGGCTTCCTTGCATTTCTTTGAAGGAGCTTCTGCTTCTCAATGAGGGACACAGACACCAAAAGGAAACTCGAAAGAGGGAAGCCTTTGTAGCAAAGATAGACTTTGCCTCATGTCCAGAACACGAAGCTGAGTGACAGATGTGAGACATATCCCATGTGTGCCTCAGAAGTGTCCGAAGATGAGCCAGGAATTGAAAAGCTCTTGGGAAACAAGTAAGCAGCCAGAATTGTGACATATTTGTCACTCCAAAAACACACTCTCCTCGGGACTGTGCAGTGTCACGGCCAAGGAGGAGATCCCCTTGCATGCTGCAGGCACAACTGCTGCCTGCAACCCAGCTCCAGCTCTAAGGGTTGAAGCCAGGACTCTGAATTTGATCCTCATCTCCCCTCTTTGTAGAGCTACTTGTAATCATGGTGAACCCGGGTCCAACTTGCCTTTGTCGTTTCATAGCTGAGTCAAACTGTCAAAACAGCCAAACAGGACCTGTTCCAAATATTTGCAGAAAGAGGAGGATCAAGGAGCCTGCAGCAGAACACCAGGAGCCTGCCCAGTGAGGAGAACAACCCCTATTGAGGACCAACAGCAGGATGCTGGTGGGCGATGGTCACGCCTTGGCACCGCATCAGCAAAGAGCCCCCAAACCCTCCCATGCTCGGGGAGCACCACAAATAAACTGGAATCTGGAGTGCCTCTGTCCCCTGGCAAAGCCCCAGCGCTCCAGCCCTGCACATTGACCAGCCCTGGTCGTGGCTCAGCTGTTGGTTGGGGGGAGCTCAGGCAGCACTTGGCAGCTGACAAAGGGGGGTCCCCGGGAGCCTCAGGAGCTGCTGCCAGCCCCAGCACCGACTTCAAAGGGCTTATCTTGCCCTTTGTGGGACAGCATGTAATGCCCATGGGTGAGGACAGCTCACCCACCAGAGGACTTCTGATGGGGGAGAGGTGAGTACCTGGTTTGACTTCCCCTCCAGCACGCCCGGGGCAGCTTTGGCAGGCAGAGCTCCATAGTGCCCTGTTATCTGTGGGATGTTGAAAACTGGCCAAAATAAAGAGAAAACACCAGCTCCATAAGGATGGCGACCAGCCCAAACAGCCAGTTCTGCTTGAGGGAGAGCCCGTGAGGCTCAGGAGGTGATTACAAGGCACTCTGCCTTTCATCTCCACATCGCCAGTTCAAAGGCAACCCCGCCGGCTCTGACCAGGCTGTGGCCAGCTAAGAGCTGTCTGCTCCTGCACAGGAAAGGAGATAAGCCATTGCCTCCCTGCTCCTGGAGAAATCACACCAGCCCCTTCCACGTGTGCCACCTCAGCAGAGCAGCCAAGGGCAGAGAGGGAGGGAAACCAGCCCTTCCCCTGCTGCAGGAGCCTCTACACCAACAAGGACATCCGTGGGGGCTGAAGCCATCCTGGTTCATGGCATGTGTGTCCAGCCCTGGCAGCAAAGAGCAATCATGCTAATGGGGAGGCGAATCACACTAATAGGGGGGTGCATTACTGCTCCTACCTGGACTTTTGGTACCTGAACACCTCACCAACCCACTCTTCCAAGGAGCAGGGACTCCCACGAGCTGTGGAAGTCAGGGCTGGTCCAGAGGTCCAGAGCACGGAGCTGGGACGACTTCCCTTCCTAAGATGCCCTTGCTGTGACAGAGCGGATGTTTTCCAGGCTCTAAAAATAACCAACTCCAAACAACACCGTGGGTTAGAAAGAAATATTTATCTTCGAGCTTTCGCAGAGATCAATACAGAAGGAAAAGATTAAAGCGAAGATTTAAGTGCGTATTAAAAATAGTTGGTAAGTTCCTTTGAGGGGGTAAAAGCTGTTTCACAGAGGCAGCGAGAGCTGCAGGACTTTGCACCACCTTCCCCGCCGTGTAAGCGCCCGGAAATCATTCAGGGCAGTGTTTGCAGCCAGAGCCTCGGGAGGAAGCCCATTAGCAGGCAGCAACCTCCTTAATGCACCCTGGGGTACAGGGAAGAGCTGCTGTGGACACTGGGGCTCTTCCCACTGCTGTGATTCCCACTCACGCAGCCATTATCATCCCAGGCTCCAAGGAATGCTCCTCATCTTTATGGCAGCCCAACAGCACCAGGAATTCATCTTTTGGGGAGCTTTCAGTGAGCGAAGACACAAATTGGTACAGAGTTTTTGCTTTTTCCTTATTTTTTTTGACAGCACCCAGCAGAAGCCGTACGTGGTACCGTAATGCAGGCAGAGGGAGCAACATCCATCAAACCCTTGTTTTTCAAGGATAACATCCTAGCAAAACAAAAATACCACCTCCATGGGTGATTTGGGGGCTCAAAGATCAAGCAGAGCCCTGTACATTTACATGCAGACAAAATCATTAAGTCCTCTGCTGTGCAACTACCTCCACTCGGGGTCTGAGAGAACACGCAGGCGACCTGGAGAGATGAAAAGTGGCAGGGACCTTTCCACTGGGAATAAAAAGCAGGACTGCTGTGCAGAGCACTATTTCTCTATTAAAAGGCAAGCTTGGCTCTCCAGACAGCTCTCCTCCATGACCTTGCTTGCCAGCCCTGCTCTGTATTGCCAATGAAACACAACTCCCGACTTAACTTTGGATACGTGGAATTTTATGTGCTCCTCCAGCCACCACTGAAGGGCTTCCTGGCTGCACATCTTGGGATGTACTGAGCAAGACTGTCAAAAAATGGCAAAGGAATTAGGTGTCTCAGGCTGGGGAGTGAGCAGGGAACTCAGATGCTTTCAATAGGCTTTAATTTTTATAAGTATTACCCTCCCACCCTTCAAAACAGGGGCCTAAAAGTGTCTCGATTTACGTCCTCTCTGCAAAATACTGGCCACTTATATAAGAAATCGCCCAAAGTTTATTAAGGCAGGGATTTTCAGAAGAGGTCATGGGCATTAGAAACCCAGCCTAGTAATTGGAACAAATCCCCTTAGATTTCAGGGGATTTCTCCAGCTCAGCAGAAAATCTTACCTAGGCTACCAAAATATATTTTTAATAGCGTGATTAAAAAAATCTTGAAATGCTGCTGAACATTGTCAACTGCTGCCTTTTAGCCACATGCCAAAGATACAGCAAGACCCTGGGACGTTGCAGTTTTAAAGCTCAGTGTCTTCACAGAAGCCAGCTGTGCCCGAAAGAATTAAGAGGACTCTTAAAAACCCACTGATCTTACATTTGCGTCCTAATAATCAGGTACATTGAAGGGAGGAGGCTCGAGCGTGTTCTGGCTTTAACTCTGCAATCCCTAGGATTTATGACTTTAAAAAAAAGAAGAAAACCTGGAGCATTATCTGAACACAATTTAATTTCACCTATTGCTGCTCGGAAAAACCTTCATTTCCCCTTGTAACTGACGCTGTTAAGCCCTTTGTTCCATCCCACGAGGGCACCACAGGACCCAGTACCTTGTATTATTTATACTGACAAGCGATTCTTGCATGACAGAACAATTCCCACTAATTTTTTGAGCTTATCTGAAGTAGCTGTGGGCTGTCAGGTTACAACACGTACATGGCTTCGTCTTCTTTTAATTAGTTAATGCCAGCCCAGTGTTGACTGGACTCCCATTTGACAGCTCTCAGCAGTTTACAGGTGAGTTCCTGGGAATCTGACCCAACTGTGCTCAGTGGCAATTGCAGAGACGATTTTATTCTTTTTTTTTTAATTTATTTTTCTTTTATTTTTTGCCAACTCCCACTTATAAATTTTGCTTCTGCTTTTGCTGCTCTTTTCTCTGCCGGTTTTCTCATTTGGAACAGGCACTAAAAGCAATTTCCTTCACTACCCAACACAGCAGAGAAGAAGTTTGAAGACCTGTGGAGGAACAGTCTCTCCAGATCTCACTTTTTCCACGCTGGGGTTTTTTTATTAAGACATTTGCAGGCCTGCCTGAGGATGCTGCTGTAAAGAAGAGGACACCAGCTCTGCTGTGCAGCTGTCTTGGTGCTGCCAGTGTGCTGGACAGCTGAACTCCTGCACAGGAGTCACACAAAGCTCCCTTACAGCAGGGAAAGGCAGCAAGGCAGGCAAAGTGATAACAGGACCTCAGCTGGCCAGTCCAGGGCAGGAAACATCTTTAATAGACACCTCCCTCAATGTTTATCCCCCGCCAAGGAAGCTGATTGATCTCTAAAATGAGAAATAAAAGTTTGTGAGGAGTTTGGTTACCCCCAAGACCAACATCCTGGTGAAGTCCATGGAGTGCCTCACTGTCCTGTTGCCCACAGATATATTTTGGTAAGTCTCTGCAAAAAAAAAACCACTGAACTCTCCAAACAACACCTCTCATCTCATCTCATCTCGGGTTATTACTCTGGGTGTCAGCTCTGTGAAAGGTCGTAAGCAAACAGAGACCTGAGCTTTCCAGCCAGAAAAAAGTCCAGGTTTCATGTTATTATTTATTTTTCTTAAACTGAAACCTCTCATTTCCAGCAGGGAGTTTGAGAACTGTGACCCAGCAAGTCTCTTCTCTGCCCCAAGCATAGCTATTGACAGAACTGCACCCAACAGCAATCCAGCCCCTTTGGGTGAAATTTCAGACTCAGCCCAGAACATTCATTAGCGCAATTAAAGCCATTAAGTGGTTGTTAGGCCATGTCCTGACTCAGCAGAGGACTGGGGTTTGTTGCACACCCCCTGGCTCCTCCACTGCGTGGATCTGACATTCAGTGGTTGAATCTGGTTTTGATCCTGTGCCTCATTAAAACATGATACTCCCTGGGGGCTTCAGAGGGAAGGCAACCAGCCCTTATCAATTGGGAATAGATGGCGCAGTTCATATTCCAGTCGATACAGAAGCCAGATTGAGAATGTAATTAACCTAATTATTTTTTTATATCTCAGAACCATCTCTTTTTAAACACGCACAGCAGTTCCCAAGCAGGCCACCAGCTTTTAGCACAGAGCAGTGGTTTTATCTTGTCGAGGGGCATGTTGGCAACGCACCCTCTTGTTTTGCACACAAGGACTCGGGATCCTCTTGGCCTGTGGAAATCTTTCCCTCTGCTGACTCCCTCCCACCACTCCAGGCTGGCTCTGCAAGGAGTTCACGAACCTTCTCCGGATCATCAGGGCTTGAAGCAATCAACTGTGAAGCATTAGCTCTAAATATACAACTGGGAGGCCGGTTCTGCTTCAACACACAAACACTCATGGCAGAGGACGAGAAAGCAGCCAGCCTAATTTGCAAGAGAAACTTAAATAATAACCCAAGCCAAGCTGGGAGGAAAGCAGGAGCCAGTGGGGACTGATCGTTGCTTTGCCCTTTGCAGATGACTAAAGTTAGGGGCAAAGTGGCAGCTGGCCACCCACGGCCATCACTCAGAGCAGCTTTGGCCCTTGTTTGGGGAGCTAAATGCAGCAGCTCATTCCGCTTTATTTACTTGTTTAGGTGAATTTTTGGCAACTCAACGCGCGCCCCTGGCGCAAATCCTCAGTGCGTGGACAGATAATTGGAAAACAGCTGCAGTGGGGCCAAGAGACCCAGAACTCAACTTGTACAGTGAAAACAAACAGTAAAAGAACCCAAGCTTGCGGACAGAGCAACATCTCAGTCCACGGCTCTTTCTCCTCCCTAAAGAAAACACATTTTACTCTCTGAATCTACTTCAACCAAGTAATTCAGGGCAGGAGGGAATGTGCTGGAGTCACGTTCTTTGTCAACAGCTGTAAAGGAGATGTGCATCCAACTACTCTTTGGTGGCCGTGCCAGATACTGCTTACCCAAATAGAAACACCAAGCCCTTCCTAGGAATTTTTTTGAAGACGTTATTAAGCGTCTGATTTTGGCAGGGTTCTCAAAGCTATTTGTCCCGATTTTTAACTGCCTGTTGAAAAGAAAGCAATGCTGCAAATACCAACAAGCAACTTATCATCGCTGCAAGAGAGCTAACAGCATTTCCAGCAAGTGATTCTTGGCACCAACAGCTGACTAGGAACAGTTGTTGGTGGCTGGGACAGATGGACTTCATATATTAAAAAAAAAATAAAAAAAAGGAAATGAGAACTTCTACTCCATAGATTTTAAAAAGCCTTTTGCAAAATCCACCATATTACCAAACCCTCAAAATTAAATCAAAAGGAGATTTGAATATAATGAGCTTTCCAACTCAAATGTGCCTGGGACTTGCGGTATCTTCCCATCAAGGGCTGTAAGGTATCAGCATATTTTGTGGAAAGGAAATAGGAAATACTTGAGAGTTTTGAGAAGGTCTCCACAGCTCTGCCCTCACGAAATCCTCTAAATCCAAATATTAGTTTCCACGGGGAAGGTGGCCACAAGAGACCCCAAGGCAGGACGCAACACTGCTATCAGTTGTAAGCCCCATTTTCCATCAGTGCCACCGAGAGCTTCCGCTGTTTAATCACGACCATGGCATTTCCCTGATGTGCAGAATCTTTAGATGCTTTTAGTGCCTCGAGCTGGGAAGGCACTGAATGTTCCATGCTCCACTGGCTCCCACTCCATGGCAATGTTTTAAGGCCACGATCAAGAACAGGGTTTGTCCTGGCAACAACACGCAGGAAGAGGCAACCCCAGCTCGCAGCGCCTGGAATCAAAGCAGCACCTTCTCATCTAGGGCAGGTCAGAGTCTGGCAGCTTGGGATCTCAACATCTGGTGAGCTTTGTCTGCTTCTGTTTAAGCCTTTTTTTTCCCTTTTCCCCCAAGCAGTCAGCTGGCACAAACACATCCCTCCAGTCACACTCCCATCCCACTATCCAGCACCTGCCCCGCAGACTTCAGTACATATATAATTTTGCCTACTGCTGACAGTGTAACCCTGACTTAACGGGGTGCCCCCAGTACCTCAAGTCAAGTGCAGTGGAACAAACCTTTTTATTCTCCACCTCACTTCTGCCCGCTCTTCTGGGTTTACGAGCCCAAATTTAAAAATTACTGGAAATCAATACAGGACGAGGCACTTTGATTTGGCCGTGACCCTTTGAATTTAATGGAACGTGAAGCCTGTTATCACTTGGTTTACTCGCCAGATAAATGTTTTCAGGCAGAGGTGTGAAACTAGTGATGTTTGGCTGTTTTTAGCAACTATTGCGTCTCTAAAGAAACGCAGAAATATCTGTAGTTTGTTTCCAGCCTTCCAATCTTTTAGGCTGGATTCAACGTGACGGAGGAGGGAAACGGGGCACCTTTCTACCCATGTGGAGCTCCGGGATGGGGCACTCCCAGCTTCTCCTGCTGGAACTGTTTCTGCTCCAAACCACCGCGAAAGCAAATGAGCAGCAGCCCCTGGAGCGCGTGACAACCATCCCCTCCCTGCAGATGAGTGTCAGAGTCATCTTCTCACCCCTCCACTGGCTCTTTTGGTAAATAGCGCCCAAGCCTCACTTCATCTGAGGCCCCGAGAGGCTCTGTTTGGAGTCACTGGAGAACTGGTTTTTGTCCTTAGATAAACTGTTTGAAATATTTCAATACACTTCAGCCTTGAGTTGACCCCGAACAGTTACTGGTGAGTCTGTCCGTGTGTCACGGAGTCTGTCACTGGTGTATTTTGGTACCCAGGGGCCGGTTGTCAGCCCAGCTCCATCCCATCCCCTGCCATCTGGGTGGATGGGGAGGGGGAGGGACACGCGAGCCCACCGGCTGCTGTCCCCCTCCTCATCCCCCCAGCTATTAATAGCCAGACAACAAATGAGCCCAAATTCATTCCTGAGCGGAATTAGCAAATGTTTTTGCAATTAAAACTGCAAACATTCACGCGGGGCCCCCCGAACAATAGGCGCCTGTGCCTGGTCTTGAATAGGCACTAGTGTCCGCCCTGCCTGCCTGCCGAGCCTGCACATTCCTGGCACCCTCAGCCCTGGACCCGCTCCTTGCTGAGCTGGGTTTTGGGATGGTCCCCTCGCTGGGTCGGGGGTGCGTGTCCCACACCCCCTGAAGCGCCGCGCTCCTGGAGAGTCCCATCCAGTCCCCCATCCCGGCGTGTCCCTCCATCCCGGCGTGTCCCTCCATCCCTGCATATCCCCGGGTTTGGGGCAGCGCATCCCTGCCCTTCCTCGGGATACCCACCGGGGTAGCGCATCCCTCCCCTTCCCTGCGATACCCACCGGGGCAGCGCATCCCTCCCCTTCCCTGCGATACCCACCGGGGCAGCGCATCCCTCCCCTTTCTCCGGGATACCCACCGGGTCAGCGCATCCCTCCTATTCCCTGGGATACCCACCGGGACAACTCATCCCTCCCCTCCCCTGGGATACCCACCGGGGCAGCGCATCCCTCCCCTTACTCCGGGATACCCACCAGGACAGCGCATCCTTCCCCTTTCCCCGGGATACCCACCAGGTCAGCGCATCCCTGCCCTTCCTTGGGATACCCACCGGGACAGCGCATCCCTGCCCTTCCCTGGGATACCCACCGGGACAACACATCCCTCCTATTCCCTGGGACACCCACGGGGACAACGCATCTCCCCCTTTCGCCAGGATACCCACCGGGGCAGGGCATCCCTCCGCTTCCCCGGGATACGACCGGGACAAGGCATTCCCCACTTTCGCCGGGATACCCACCGGGGCAGCGCATCCTTTCCCTTTCCCTGGGACCGCGACTGGGGCAGCAGATCCCTCCTCGCTCCATTCCCCGGGATGGTGACGGGGGCAGCGCTCATCCTCCCCTTTCCCGGGGATCGCCACCGGGGCAGCGCATCCCTCCTCCCTCCGTTCCTCCAGGATCGGGACGGGGCCAGCGCATCCCTACTCCCCAGATTCAGGACGGGGGGCAGCGCATCCTTCCCTCCCTTCCTCCGGGATCGGGATGGGGGGACCGCATCCCTCCTCCCTGTGTTTCTCCGGGATCGGGACGGGGGGCAGCGCATCCCTCCCTCCCTGCCTTCCTCCGGGATCGGGATGGGGGCAGCGCATCCCTCCCTCCCTGCCTTCCTCCGGGATCGGGATGGGGGCAGCGCATCCCTCCTCCCTGTGTTTCTCCGGGATCGGGACGGGGGGCAGCGCATCCCTCCCTCCCTGCCTTCCTCCGGGATCGGGATGGGGGCAGCGCATCCCTCCCTCCCTGCCTTCCTCCGGGATCGGGATGGGGGCAGCGCATCCCTCC